>OY720041.1:9500214-9640048 GCA_963082485.1 Eudonia mercurella | reverse complement strand
TTTTTTTTAATAAATAGAAGGAGACACACGAGCAGGCGGGTCACCTGATGGAAAGTAATCACCGCCGCCCATGGGTGTCCATGGAAAACCAGAAGAACCAGAGAAACATATTTCCCGTTTTTGCAACATTTACATTGCTGCTCCACTCCTATTAGTCATAGCGTGATGTATTATAGCCTTTAGCCTTCCTCAATAAATGGACTATTCAACACAAAAGTAATTTTTCAATTCGAACCCGTAGTTCCTGAGATTAGCGCGTTCAACAAACAAACTCTTCAGTTTTATAATATTAGTATAGAAAGGCGAAAGTATGAACGTTTGTTTTTTCTTCAAAACTTTAATTCTACGAGTCGAATGAATACGGATAAAATATATATATAAAATATCTTTTGAAACAATACAGCTCATACTTAGCTAAATCCACGGCTAGTAGTAAGGGAGTTCGTAAAAGCCTCATTACTGTGCACTAGCTCGGCTTTTAATATTAAAGGTCCTTTTATGAAGATAGTAGAACAAAATAAAATGTAGGTTTCTGGATTAATGGGGACCACTGTAATACCTATCTGGCACCGACGTTTGTAGAGCACTAGATTTAATTAAATTACAGGTCAAAGAAGCGTAGGAGCTGAAGCTTTAGATTCAGCCAGGTGAGCATGATAACACCTTGCTTGGTGTAGCAAGTGTCCATGGGCTGCGGAGGACGCTTTTGATCAGGCGGGCCCGTATGCTTGCCAGCTACACCATTAGAAGAGAAAGGCCAATAAAGTACCGTACCTGTTCGTGCGCACGGATAGTACGCAGGTACCGCTCGTACACATAGCGTGTTTAAGCGGCACAACCCTAACTCGCCGCTTCTAGCTGGGGCCTCAAGTAACAGCTGTAGCTCTATATAAGGCCGCGCTATTAGAAATAGAAAGACCAGTGAAATACCGTATCTGCTCGTGCGCGCGATGGTTTGCAGGTATCACTAGTACGCATAGCGCGCAATATGCGACATGTCCTTGACGCGTTTTATATAGCCAGCTTCCAAAACCAGGTTCACCTTTAAAAAAAGATCATTGAAGTACCGTACCGGTTCGTGCGCGCGAATAGTGCGCAGGTACCGCTCGTACACGTAGCGCGCCATATGCGGCATGTCCTTGACCCGTAGCAGCTGGCCGGGCGGCAGGCTGGCTCCCACCGCTCGCTGCGCCGGGTACCGCTCCTCGGGGACCAGTTCTAACTCCAGCGGCCTCTCCACCAACTACGGCAATAGAGGCAGAACATTAATATCACCGGACATGACACTTTAAAATTAAAGTAAATAAGACGATTTTTCTCCACGTGTACCTGATGGTACATACTTTTTGATATTTTTGTTTTTTATAGAGATTGACATATTTTTATACTTTGTTGGTTCTTCTCGTGATCTCGGATTACACAGTGTCAACTACCTAATAGTGACCTTTATTATTAACTATAATAACATACAGTCCATTTTTTACACCCTTTCATTCCCATTAATAACACAACGGCTTACAGCAGAATATTAGTGAATAAAATTGACGAAAAAATCTAGACTAGTTTGAGACCTTTAGTTGGCTTTGGTTGACACAACACCCTAATTATTTTTTTGTCAACATAACTTTGCGTGCGTGCGTGCGTGCGTGCGTGCGTGCGTGCGTGTGTGTGTTGTGTTTACTCATTCATTCACGATTGCGACGATCTTCGCAAGGTTGCTGACAAGAGCTGGATGAGAGTAGCCGTGGATCGTGCTCAGTGGCGTGCACTTAGAGGCCTGTGACCAGCAGTGGACTAATATAGGCTGATGATGAAAGAAATAACAAGTTGTAATACTGCTGAACTGCTCCATCATTGAAATCAAGTTATCGCTGAAATTGACGGGTATTGGTTTAATCACAACGCTTACCAAATGCGGTATGGTGATCGCATAACAAGCACAGGTCGATATCAAAGCAAGAAGCAAGCTATGTATCGAAAAAACCTGGGAATTGAACCCTGGACCTCCGGAGATCGGGCCGAGCCACTGGCGGTGGAGGCGGTTAATTTAAGTATATAACTTATTCAATTTCTTCCAGCTTCTTAGTCAGAAGTTAATGATTATTTACATATAAAAGCCACGATAGCATAGTTGGTAGTCAGGTGCACCCGGCATGTTATGGGGTGCAGGTTCGAATCCCGCTCGTGGAATTTTTTCAACACTTTGTCTTTTTTTTATCATACAGTAGTTAATGCTCGGAATATGGACGTGAATTAGGAACGTGTCGGGCGCGGACAAAAAGTTACAATAATAATTGTAGCAATGCGTAAATTTGCTTCAATTACGATACCGAGAATTGTTAGAACCAATGATAGACATTAAACAGATGGCGTATCTACACTTTAGAACCATGTCGTAATAGCTTTACTACAATTACTAAGCGTTACTAAATTTTATTTTTGACAACTGATATTTCGCCAGAGTTGCATGCGCCATGAATGCGCTTCATGACGCAATGATTACGGATATACAAGAGTTCCTGCGCCTGAAAATTTATGAGCAGGCAAAACTAGTCAGTCGGTTTTTGCAGAAGAACTGTGCCGAAATATCGGATACTCAAAATAAAACAAAAAACATGGTATGAAACCCTTCATACTTTAATACTATGACATAAGTGATCATTAAAGTTTAAAAAGTTTAACAAGAAGGTATCAAGCGCCTGTTACATAGTTAAGTTGCTTTGACAAAGTGCTAAGTGTTCAGCGACTTGCTGTCTGCACAATATAAAACATCGCGTGAAACGTGTTGTCGTCTATTAGGAATAATTGACCTACAATTGGGAATTTCCGATGTAGGCGAAACTGCACAGGCGTCTGCTTTAGACTATTAAAGTCTGCTGGGAATATCCGTGACTAAGCATCGGAGATAAACAAACCGTTTGACGAGACGAGTCGGTTTTTTTATATGGCTTCGTGCGGTTTGCATATTGCCAATGTCAAAGCTAGGGAAAGGTACTGCACAGTATTATGAAAACGGTAAGGAGACAAATTTTTGGAATCTAAATTCCTAAGAAGTAAATTAAACCAGGTGAGTATAATCTATATATATAACATTTTCGTGTCACAATGTTAGTTGCCATACTCCTTCGAAACGGCTCGATCGATTTTTATGAAATTTTATATGTATATTCGGTAGGTGGGACAATTGGTTGTAATCTATTTTTCATACCCCTAAGTGATAAAGTGATAACCCCAAACATTTTTTTTTCTGCCTTAAAATATGTGGCATCAAAAAATACATACAACCCTAAATTTTCACCTTTCTATCACCAGTCCATATTTTTATAGCCATATTAATAATTTGATCAGTTATCTCCGCCAGGCGTCTACCGATGTCAATTCTCACCCAGTAAACAGCACGGAGTAGGAATGAGACCGAAGCCGGTCTCCTGTCTCTCTCACACAATAAGCCTTCTTACACTCACTATACAGTTTTCGGCCATTATTATTGTTTACGCATCGAACGTAGTAGTGACGTTTACAATTATCATTTTACTATCTCAGTGTAACTCTCATATTAATTACTTATATTCTCAAGTAAATTTATTATTAATTTGCTGGGCTATAATTATTTTGAAAATACTAATTTTGTAGTTCTCACGATTAGTGAATTTGTCGTAATTAATGATATATATAATATTATGAAATAAATTATAATAAATTAAAAAAAAAATGTTTGGTGTTTTGTTATTTTTATATTCCTTATCGTTCACAGCGCCCCATGCCTCTTTCACTCATATACCTGCCACATCCTCACACACTTACAATAAGTTAGTTATTTTTTCTACCCTACAAATTCCCTAGAAATAATTTATATGGCAAAACAAAGTTTGCCGGGGCAGCTAGTAATAATATATATAGAGTAGGAGATTTTTTATTTGCAGATATAATAAACACGTGACACCCATTCATGGGACGTACAATGTCAAAACGTTTTTTCTAGAAAATATTTTTTTACACAACGGGGAAACTTTGTTTAGGCTAAGAAAAATTTGTTCCTATTAATGCCACTACGCCAGCATCAAATAGTGTCACTATAAAATAAATGTCGAAACGGAGATGGTGGTACAACTTAACCATTTTTATACATATATGAGATGGCCTAGGTTAGGTTTTAGTGGAGACGTAATTAGAGAGGCCTTTGCTCAGCAGTGGGACACAATATAAGCTACTAAAAAAAGAAAGGTCATAAAATGTTATTTCGAACGTTTCGCTTCCAGAAGAGTTTTATTCCACGCACCATCGAACTGTAGAATGAGCTGCCATCGAGGTTTTCGCTTTTAGCTACGACATGGACTCTTTCTTAAGGCGAAGGGTAAGGCACATTAGCGCCACCAATTGATAATTTGATAATTACTAACGGACCGGATCTTTTTTTAAACATTGCGTACCGTCCGACAACAGGAAAGCATCCATAGTATTTATTTAATAATTGTGCACTACTTTTTGTTGCGTGGTTTATTCACAAAACGTGCTATCGCATGTATACACAAACAATGGCCGCTGTTGGTGTTAGCGAATGAATACAAAAACAAACCTAAAAGTAGTGCACAATTATTAAATAATAGATGTTTGTATAGTGTCGGAAGGTTCGCAATGTTTGAAAAAAAAATGCAGTTTAGCATTATCCATTAGCGGCGCTAGTGTGCCTTACCCTTCGCCTTAAGGGTGTAAAGAGGTTTTCTTTCGGTCGGCAACACCTCTGATGTTGCTGATGTCCATGAGTGGTGGTAATCGTTTATCATCAAACGCCTCGCCTGCTCGGTTGCAGACTTAAAAGTCTATGTCAAAGGCTATGTTAAAGTTTTTATTAAAGTCTATATTAAAGCCTATACTAATATATAAAAAACCTCTTACCTGGTTGAAAGTGGGCTGCAGCTCGAAGCAGTTCCGGAAGAGGTTTGCGCGCGCGAATATGTAAAGGCCGAGACGCGCGCGCGACGCGGCCACGATGAGCCGGCGCAGGTCGCGCACGTGGCCCACCGCTTTGGTGCGCACCAGAGATACCAGGGCGATGTCGTTCTGCTGACCCTGGTACTTGTCCACGGTAGTCACCTACGAAAGAAACACGTATTAAACCAGCCGCATTTTGGATGCGTTGTGTACGAACACGCACGAATACGTACGATGCACCCCGATCCTCCGACTACTGTGTTACCTCGCACACTTTTTTTTTTGAAAGCGGTTGCTGATTTTTGCTGGCCATTTTCAGCGTCATAGGACTTTTTTGGGGCGGCGAGAAACTTCAAGGGTTTCTTAAGCGCCATCAGAGGTTTTCTAGACAGAATGGCATCACGCAATAGTGCGTATCCCCATTCCCTACTAGATTCTCCGAGAAGAAGAAGAAGAAAAATAAAAGCATTTATTAACAACATACATACTATACAAAAAATAAATGAGGCAGACAGTATACATACATGAATTAAAATAGGAGAGAGGTTCGGATCGGATTGGGTCTCCTCGTATTTCATACAAATTTCCGTGTTCATTAACAAGATAGAAGTGAATTAGGCTGATTGCCTGTGTACTACATAAAAAATATTACTGTTACATTTGTGGTGCAGTCGACTGTACATAGAGTGAAGAACCTTACAGTCCGTTATTGAAAGCTTACACACCCTGGCCAATGGCCCCTGAACAGGCGCGACCGGCGTTCGTGGATCGAGTGCAAATTCAGGTTTCATTGAACCATATACTCACCTACCTACGTCCTGTTCATTTGTTCCGAATATTGACTGTAGTAATTGTAGGCATGCAATTTACTGATGATTTTCGTTTTTCATAAGAATAAAAAGTGTAAAAAAAGTTTTTTGTTTTTTCGTTTAACCGTTTGGGTGTAGGAAATAGGTATTTAAAGCCAGTTTCATATACCACAAACAAAATCACAGTCGCCTCAAAATCAAACTCCTAATTAGTTGTCGATTGTACATAAAGATTTATGATAATGCACTGGTGTATTTAAATGATTTACGATGATTCGTTAGTAGCTATCAGGATTGAGATATTGCGTGTTTATAAAATTTCAGACAGAACGCTGTTCAAGACGAGATCAAACAGTGATGAATCATGTAATGGGAGCGAATCATGATAAACCAATTGCCGCCTTCGGAGAATAATAATAATGTTATTGAATGAAGTCATCACAACAATCTACACTGTAAATAGTGAATTTTCTGAAGTCTGTATAAGTAAAACAATGCCTGTACGAGTATATATAAGCGATGGCTGATTCATATGTCATACTCGTGAACGGGTGCCGCCTGTGGAGGCTGGTCTGCTCACGCATACTTATCTTATTTTTAGTATTTTTCACTATAATTTGACTTTGTTTTTCTTAAACAATTTTTTACTTTTACGATAGTACTGTAGTGGTACTGTATGACATTGTGGAAATTACAACTTTTACCTGATGCAAATTTGTTAACGTATATTTTTATTTTGTGTTTTTTTTTTACATGTTGTGGTTCTCTTTTATATTTTTTGTGTTTATATTGTAATGGAAAGTGTCCTGCTATGATAGGGCATTTTCTAATATTTTTGACGTTGTAAGGGAGAAAAGAGCTGGACACTTGCTGAGTTTCTTGCCGGTTCTTCTCAGTACAAGATCTCCCGCCCAGAGTAGACTTACGAACCGATGGCATAGTGACATTCATAAGAGCTACTTGTAGCCTAAACAGAATAAATTGTTTTGAATTTTGAATTTTGAATTTTTATAAGTCAGGCCAGTGTCTTCCATGAGTGATTTCAACGTCCATTTACACTTTTTTTTTCTAAATTTTGATTATTATCTCACAACTTACCAATCATTGCATGTAATTAGCTAGTTTTTACTACGTCATCATTTTTACTACTGATAAAAAAGAATTGGCAAAAAAGTTATGCCATTTTAAATAAAATTTAAAAAACAAATTGCTATTCAGTCATATTGCTAGTCACCCCAAAATGGACTCTTCACTTAACTACTACGTCATAATATACCTTGTGCGGGCGTCCGATGAGCGGGTTGCCAGCGCAGCGCTTGTCGATGACGTCACGGATGAGATGCTTCTGGCCGTTGTACGTGGTGAGTATGGAGACGCGCTCCTCGGGCCAGCCCACCAGCCGCATGTACATGAACACCGCCACCACGTACTCCGCTTCGGCGAGATTCTGCAAACGTTCGTTAAGTTGGTATCATGTTCATATCGTGAAAGGAAGGCCCTTCTTAGACGACGCCAACTAAAGGAAACCGAACCAGTTAGAGCCCCTCTAAAAATCTAGTAGGGAACGGGGACATTGGCTCTAGAAACCCTCTGACGGTGTTTCGATTACACGGTTTGAGGAACTTTCTTAAGTTTTACGTCGCCCCCAAAAAAATTTAGAAGCGCTGTAAAAGCCGTTTGAGGCAAAAACTCTCTCAAAAAAGAAACCAGTTAGCAATTAAATTTAAAAAAAACTAATCATTCACGTGGTTACGAACACGGCCCCGGCGCTACCAAACGTTAAGTATTCGATTTTTGAGTAAAACTACGCTGTAACTCTATGGTCTCGATTCCCGGTCGGGTTAATGTCGAAAACGAACTTTTCGATATTGTGTCGGGTCTGGGTGGTTGTAGTATACAAACCCTACGTCCCAACCATGAATTGGTAAGGGCTGGACTCCGAGCAACAATATCTCTGTAAACGTCTTGATCTGGTAGAAGTAACGACTGACAGAGTAAGTGGTGTGAGCGACACCATCTTTCAAACGCCCTGACCTGATAGAAGCGGGGGCTGCGCTCCTTCTATGGTAAGTGTGAACGACAATATCTTTACAAACGCCCTGATCTGGTAGAAGTGGGGGCTGGGCTCCTTCTAAGGTAAGTTTGGGCGACAATATCTTTGTTAACGTCTTGATCTGGTAGAAGTAGAACTGACAGAGAAAGTGATGTGAGCGACACTACGCCCTAACCTGGTAGAAGTAGGGGCTGGGCTCCTTCTAAGGTAAGTTTGAGCGACAATATCTTTGTTAACGTCTTGATCTGGTAGAAGTAAGAACTGACAGAGAAAGTGGTGTGAGCGACACTACGCCCTAACCTGGTAGAAGTAGGGGCTGGGCTTCTTCTAAGGTAACTTTGAGCGACAATATCTTTGTGAACGTCTTGATCTGGTAGAAGTAAGGACTGCCACGGTAAGTGGTGTAAACGAAACTATCTTTACAAACGCCCTGACCTGGTAGAAGTAAGGGCTGGGCTCGGTCTCGCCAGCGCCGTTGAAGTCGTCGACGTTGACCAGCTGGAAGTCGTAGCGCAGGCCGGCGTTGGCGGCGCGGTACTCGGGCTGGCGCGTCACGTGGGCCAGGTCGCCGAGCGCGCGGTACCGCCACCGGTACAGATTGCAGATGCTGAAACAACGGGTTGGGATCGTTTATACATTTGATGAAGCATACAAACCTTTTATAACCCAACTCGAATAAAACTTACTAGGAGAAAACTATTTGGAAAAAAGTTTATTCATTCAACTGACACAAAAACAAAAGTGGCTTTGGTTTTATTATACCTAACTCGGTTACTCGTTACATATTATAAAATAATGTAAACCAAATTAAATATACAATTACCTGCATTATATTGAAGTTATCACATGGCGGTTTTAACAGTACGTACGGATTTATGTATTCATCAAAAATAACTTAAAAAATCTCAAATATCGCAAAATAACACATAGCTATTTTTATTTGCGCAACGACGATAAATGACTAAAAACAATGTGTTAGGTTTGCCATAGATAAATCCAGTTTAAAAAACTGTTCTCCTCATTGGAGTCTTAAAAATAATTATTTTGATGGTTGGGAGTGGATATTGTTCCATTTGAATGCTGTTTAAATGTTCTATACTATTAAGATCTCTGTACTTTCCTTAAGCTTAGAAAGTTTAACTAAGATGAGTTATTGGTTCAAAAAAATGATACTCTACGATTTGTTTAATTTTGTATTAATATAAGAAACCAAGAGTTGCCACGTCGCTACGTAAAATCTACTATTTTTCAGACAAGAATGATGCTGTAGTAAATTAACACGCAGTTTTAACTTATTTGAATAACGTATATGATATTAGGTAGTATGTGTTCCCACAAAGATTAATCAAATGTTAGTTATAATAATAGTTCCCATTTGTATCTGCTAGCACATGGCTAGTTCTCGAGTTACACATTTGATAAACTATGTAATACAATGCATTAGGATATTTAGAAATCAGTGACAAATCACAAACTCTTCAAAACATATCTAATTTACAGGTTTAGATATGTTTTCAAAAGTTTGTGATGTCGCAATGGCAAAGTATACAGATCCATATAAATATCTATACTAATATTATAAAGCTGAAGAGTTTGTTTGTTTGGTTGAACGCGCTAATCTTGTTTGTTTGTTTGTTTGGTTGAAAGCGCTAATCTCAGGAACTACTGGTTCGAATTGAAAAATTATCTTTGTGTTGAATAGTCCATTTATTGAGGAAGGCTATAGCTATGTTACATCACGCTATGACTAATAGGAGTGGAGCAGCAATGAAAAATGTTGCGAAAACTGGAAAATATTTACGCAGGTGAAACCGCGGGGCACAGCTATAATATAAATATTAGACAACATCACGTACATTGTTCTGACTCTAAAGACAGTAGCTTAGGCACTTGTGTTATGGAAATCGGAAACAACGACGGTACCACAACCATTCAGACCCGAGAAAATATAGAAAAAGTTCGTTTTTCTACATCAACTCGATCGAGAATCGAACTCGGGGTCTTCGAGATGGCAACACCAGAAACCGGTGTGCGAGCCACTCGACCACGGAGGCCGTCTGGTACACATTCATTTAGTAATGAATGGGCACCAATCTAAGATATTGAAACTCAGAATCATCGCAAGATTTTAATATTAGCATAATCAAAAACACAAATGTTGAAAAAATTTCCACGAGCAGGATTTGAACCTGCACCCTTCTGACATTCCGGGTCAGGTGCTCTTCCAATTGAGCTATCGTGGTTCTAACCAGCCCGCCGAAATTATTCAACACTTTTTACTTTGTAAGCCAAAGGCGCCCATTCAATGTCAACAACTACCGTCATTAACAAGGTTAGAACCACGATAGCTCAATTGGAAGAGCACCTGACCCGGAATGTCAGAAGGGTGCAGGTTCAAATCCTGCTCGTGGAAATTTTTTCAACATTTGTGTTTTTGTAATTTGTTCGCAACAAAATTTGCGTTAAAAATTATTTTGAACATTTTAGCATAATCAGTTTAACATTTATATGCTATGAACTTACAATGTAATATGTAGTTATGTTTTAGTATTAATAGCACAGGCTGGTTTGTTTAGAAGAAAGGTACCTTGCAGAGCTCATTAATCGATGACATGATAAATATCTTTAAGACCTTATTGTATCAAACGAATCAATAAAGATGTATGTCTATAACTAACAATTACTGGATTTAATCTAGCATACTGTCGACACTTTAATATATAAGCGGGCGCGGACCGGGCAACGCTCGCCGGCGCGCCGGCGGCCGCCGTTACAATATATCCTAAAGTTACACGTTACAATATATCCTAAAGTTAAGAGGGTACACAAAAATATCTTAACAAACCTATGACCGCACATAAAAAATATAAAATTTCTATGAGCGCGTCGGCTACAAGTAGTATCTAGTTCTAAACTGTTTTTTTTTTCAATTGTAATGTTATATTCTGATATCTACCTTATTGTGCATGAAATAAAAAGTAATAATAATAAATACTATAGCACACAGTTCAAGAAATAGTTTTAAAGTGTCAATATAATAATACGTAAAGCAAAAACTTGGTACCCTTTTTATTAAATAAAATATGATGATAAATTTAAATCTGTCAGTCAATGGCAAACACAAAATAATTGACTGTTTTTTCAAACTTTTTATAGCCCTTCATTGGAAACATTAAATAGCTTTTTTAATGAATTACGGTCGTATTTCGAGCATTGGACGACCACTAGTAATATTAATTATGTTTTTTTCAAAGAAACTGATCAAACAGAGCGTTAATGACTTGTAGCACAAGGCGTAGGCACAAGCCATATGTGATATACGTAGATAAAGGTTGGTAGTACTGTATGGGGGATCTATTTTTAGCCTTTGGCGGGTTCAATGAATGGCCCGAGGTCAAGAGCACGCGCCTCGCCTTATGGTGTTCGTATAGTCGACGAGCGATTTATGCGTAGATAATATAAAAAGTACAGAAGCACTAAATATGAAACTTTAAATAAATATGAGTAAATGAAACTCGAAACTAAAATAGTAAAACACAGTACAGAAATGATCACGCATTTTTGTGGCATAATTTATTATTTACTTAATTGTCTTACAAATTTTGTTTTTTTTAAATTTTTTATGGCAAGTATTTGACCGCGATCTCGCCTGAAGGTAAGCGATGATGCTGATGATGATGACCTTAACTTTGATATAATTAAGGTTTTTTTAGTAAAAGGTATTTAAGGCAATAAGCCCGTATAATTGAACTTGATTTTACCCTTTGTATGTCTGTTATATTAAGATTTCCCCTTGACAAGTTTTGGCAATTCAGGCGTGGCGCTATAAAAAATGATAAATACAGTGGTGGACATATAATTAGAAACACTACCAACGGAACTTAACATTATACAAGATATTTGACCCTAATACTTTTTATTTGGAAATGAAATAATAAATAGCATAAAATATGTTCAATGACATAACATTTATTAGAAAAAACAACAAAATATAGTTTTGTTTTTTTAATGTATTTTATAAGTATTCTAATTGAGTGGCTATATTGTTGCATGATTATTAAATATTGAATCTATAAATTTTTCACGAATATTGTATGTGGACTTCAAACTTTCATAATCATATGAAGTGTTTATGTGTTTATAATTATAAGTCCACCACTGTATATAATTTTATATTAGAATTTATTTATTTATTACCTTCAATGTTCTTTAGTGTGTTTTAACCGTAACAGCTCAATTATGCAAATTCTAAGTACAATAAAAACGTAAGCTCGTCCATATAAATAACTCTCGAAAGATTTATAAACACTGACATTTTTATTGCTCATATAAACCATGGCGCGAATAAGTAATATATCTAACGAATCTTAGTCACCCACAACTTGACAATTTTGTTACAGCTTCATTGTTATGACTACTACGTTAGGGTAATCCAATTTTCTCATTAATCTCTGATTTTGAATAACGACCTTCGGCTTTGAACCTTTGACCTTGCTGTCAAAGTCATTGTAATTTTTTATATTCAAAAAACTTAAAGAAAGTGCTTTAGAATCGCCCATAAATTATTTTACCTACTATCCATTCAGGACGTCTATTTTTTAGCTGTGGAGAAGAATGGGAGCAAGAAACTCCACAGCTTTAATAAAAGTAAGAAAATTTTCAAAATTGTCAAACAGATGAATTGGATAATATCTACGTACGTATTGTGAACAAGTGATCAATTTGTGTGTAAAATTGATAAAAAAAGTGGAAAAAGTAAAGAGATAAAAATATATAGATATCCGTAAATTAACCATTAATTAGAAACCTTATCAGTTCGGATTTCCCCATACATATAATTGCTTTGCCTATAGTATATTAATAGAAATATTCATTTTTATGTATTTACAACATGATCGATTTTTGTATAGCGCAAGATGCACTGGAAGTAAAACCAGCCCGGTGAAGCTGAAAAGGCCGTCTGAGGCAATCCGTAGCGACACGGCATTATTTCCAATCTTTTGGGAGTGGTAATATTTATATTACCATTTGGTAGTATTCCCATAGCTCCACAGCCCATTGTTTTGTTGAACACGTAGACTAGGCTTGAACACATTACAGAAATAAACCTTTCGTCTTTTTAATGTTAATCGTAAGATACTTAATAATTGAAAAATGGGATATGAAATCCTTTAAATATCAAATATATTTCTTACAGGCGGAAATGGTGATAATAAATTCATGGAGGTCTGGGAACGACTGGTAATAATAATAATTTGGCCGCCTTCGTGGTCGAGTAGCTCGCACGCCGGTTTCTGGTGTTGCCATCTCCGAGGTACCGGGTCGATTTCCGGTCAGGTCAATGTTGAAAAACAAACTTTCTATATTTTCTCGGATCTGGGTGATTGTGGTACCGTTGTTGTTTCTGATTTTCACAAAACAAATGCTTAATCTACTGTCTTTGGAGTCAGAGAAATGTATGTGATGTATATAAAAAATATGTAGTAGTGAGTACGATACCTAGGCCTGGCACGCCCCTGCGCGTCCAGCTCCACATAGGGCACTCCCAGCCGCACCATCCTGGTGAACAGGCTCTGCTCCATGTTGCAGTACTTCTGGAAGGCCATGTTCTTCACCACGGGCGGTAGCTGGTGGTGGTCGCCGATCATGATCCACCGCTTAAGGCGGGAGCGTCCGTCTTGCGGGTTCTGCAGCAGCAGCGGAATGAACGTTTCGATTTCCAGGATTTGGGCAGATTCTTCCATTAGAATGTTGTCATATTTGAAACCTGAGCAGAAAAACGATGAAACTTTACTTAAAAATTCAATGTAACGCTCTAGCCCATTTTTCCATGAAAACCACGCACTTTTAAGAGATGTTGCCTTGGTAAAATACAAGGAAAAAATAACAATATAAATTAACAACTACTTAAATGAATTTAAATAAATTTGATAATAATCTATCAAAGGTAAACATTCCGTGCCTTGTAGGCTAGCGGCCAACCAATTCCTTGTAATAATTTGTTTCGAGAACAGAATGCAAATTATGTCGTAACTTCCACCTATAAATTAATATTACCCTGAATTTATGTTTGTGTGTTTAATGTTTAATTTATATTTCCTTGAAATGTACATTCCTATATTATCATATTATAGTTTTCTGAAGTTGACGTACAATATACAGGTCATGTCCCAAAATTAGCACGTCACACTGCCACTGGAGGTAGGTGGGCTTCAGATGCGTCGAACAAGCCTAACTTGTCCATAGAAATATTTGAAGTAAACATTTTTTCACGGTCGCTGCTCAAAGTCGAAACCATTGTTTATGTTTGGATAACAAAGTTAAGAGAAACTATCAATTTGTCATTTTTACACATGACATTTCTACTAAATAATGTTGTTTCATCATTAAGTAACAATTCTCAAAGACGTAGACGTAAAAAAAAAGTTAAATAAAGGGCTCTCTAAAAACTCTGATACAAACACTATCTGAAATGAAATGAAATGAAATAATTTATTCACTGAAAACAGAGTATGGTAGATGGTAAATCATAATATTATTGTTCATCTATTTTGCCAACGCAGGGCGTGTGAGTGAAAATAATTAAAAAACACAAAATTAATTAACTAATTAATAATTACACATTTAGTTTATAAAGAAAAAAATATATATATAATCATTATTGTTATTATCATATTCAGCCACGCCACACATAATTAATTAGATTTATTATTTATTATTATATTCCAGAATGAGTATTATATTAATTGTTGAATTATGTTACAATACATTACATTACATTAGAATCCATGTCAATTTTACAATTTAGATATTCCTTAACAGAGTAAAAGCATTTCATTATAAGCCAGTTAGATAGTTTTCTTCTAAAATTATTATAATTCATTTCAGTTAATGAGCGAGGTAACTTATTATATAGTTTTACACAACTGGGATAACAATTTCTCTTATATAATTCCGTGTTCATTTTGGGTAACAACAGCTTTCCAGGATGTCTTATACTTCTGGTAGTGTTCATATCTCTATCAATAAACAAATACTGATTATTTATTACAAAAACGCAACACTCCAGTATATATAACGAAGGAAGGGTTAGTAGGTTTAATTTAGGAAATTGCGCACGCATTGCTTTTGTGATATGAACGCTCTGTTTAAGTCGACTGAATTTCCCCACAAAATTAAACCGTATCTAAGATTTGAGGCCACGTATCCATGGTAAGCCATCTGTGCGGTTCTTTGGTTTATTTGAGTCGTGAGTCGCCACAACGCGTAAGCAAATCTATTTATTTTAGTACATACTCTTTTAATATGCTTTTTCCATGTGCACTGGTTGTCAACTATTATGCCTAAAAAAACGACTTCATCTGATTCCGATATTGGTTGGTTATTAAGACGTACAGATAAATTTAGATATTTAGGTTTTCTATTATAAAACTTGGAAAACTTGGAAACTATTGAAATTGGAGATTTTTAAAAAATATCTGAAATTGGTCATATCTCTAAGCTCATGAAACTTTTCTATGGTCAAGTTAGGCTTGTTCGACGCATCTGAGGCCCACCTACCTCCGGTGACAGTGTGACGTGCTAACATTGGGACAACCTGCATGCAAGAATTAGGGATGTAAACCAAAAATGCCAAAAAAAACATTTTTAAATCGCTCGCATTAAGCGTGCGAGCTACAATAGTAGTGGGAGGGTATGTATCGTGCGTATTCGTACGTGTCCGTACGAAACCGCATCCAAAAAGCGGCCGACTTCACAGGTGGTATAATATAAGCGCAAGTCAGTACTCACCCATCTGCACCAGTTCAGATCTCTTGAGCGCGGCGTGCGTGCAGGTCATGGCTATGATTTTGGCTTCTTTCACTAGCAGATACTTTGAGCGATCAAGCCCGGAGCGGAGCAGCTCGAACGCCCGGAACTCTTCCAGCTCCTCAAAGATATGGTCTATGTATCTGGACAATTGACAATCGGTACGGTAGCTGGTACAAACTAGAGCATGTTACTTTGGAAGAGCAGCACAAAACAAGTCGTTGTGGAATTCTTTGGGGGAGGCCTATGTCCATCAGTGGACGTCTTTTTGCTGAGATGATGACATTAGAAACCATGAGATTGAGGTAACGGCTTAGCACATTTCACCTGATATTAAGTGAGGGCCAAAGGTGGAAACGTATTACACCCGGGTCAGCCGGAATTGTCAACTACTACGGCGATGGGTATTTTATCTCTAACATTTTCGACACAACATTGTTGTTATGACGACATATTTAGATAAGATGGTGGTAGCTAATAATTTAAAATAATGTTTTAATCTCTCCAAATCATTATTCAGACAGGTCCATTTCCCACTGTTGGAAGTAAGAAGATCAATTACTGTAACTACCTTTTTCAATACAGAATGAAGTTCTCTGAATATAGCTGAGTGAAAAAATTTACGTCGTGATCTTACTATTTCTAAAATAAATGCTAGCTAGCCTAGCTAGGTTAAAAATGTTTATGTGAGAGATAGAAAGTACCTGTAACAACTCTTTGCTATCTCCATGTCCTCTTCGTATGCTTTTCCGGGGAACAATGGTTTCGGCGCATCGTCAAAGAACTCGTGGAACGGGAACTCCTTGCTGATGGTGTCGATAGTCTTTGCCTGAAACGCAAAAGGTGAGGTACATCACATTCAGAGTTGTCAGTTCGTCTTGGTATTAGGGTGTTATAAAATCTGGCGCTAGGATTCAACGATCTATTTCTTCTTTATTGATAGCAATCTTAAACTTCGTGGTCCTAGAACTGCTGCCTATGACAGTGGCGTTTTAACACCAGTCTTTTTGCTAGAGCTTGGTTCATGAACAGCCTTACCTGGTCGCGAGTGCAGCGGACGAAGAAGCAGCCCAACGGGGCCACACGTGGTATACATGGAAGTGATGTGCCAGCTCGCAGGTGGCACCCGCGTCTCCTCCAGCCCCCAAGTTGCTCAGCAGCTGCTGTGATTTGTGAACAGCCTTACCTGGTCGCGAGTGCAGCGGGCGAGGAAAGCAGCCCAGCGGGGCCGCACGTGGTATACATGGAAGTGATGTGCCAGCTCGCAGGTGGCACCTGCGTCTCCTCCCGCCTCCAGGGTGCTTTGCAGCCGCCCCACTAGTTCTAGCAACTCTAGTCTCTTTGCTAGTACGTAGTTCACGCGACCGTATCTAAGGAGGAATAATAAAACGACCCCGCTTTAGTTCGTAATCGGTTAGCTACCAGAATATGGTTTGTGTGATTAATAGCAACAAAGTTAGTGTGGCGGTAGTTGGATAAATAAATGACGGTGGAAGAGAATCGAGGAGCTTCATGGCGCAGTGGTTAACGCGCCCGGTCTGCGAGTGCTGAGGTTAAGCAACTTTCGCAAAGGCCGGTCAGCCGGATAGGTGACCAAAAATTTATCATCTCGAGCTTCTCCGTGCTTCGGAAGGCACATTAAGCTGTTGGTCCCGGGTTCATTAGCAATCGTTAACAACCACCAATCCACACTGGGCCCGCGTGGTGGTTTCTGGTCCGTTCTTCCTATCCATCTATAGGGAAGGCTTGTGCCCCAGCAGTGGAGACATAAAATGAGCTGATGATGATGATGGAAGAGAATTTGCCCCGCAAACGGCGTAAACCTCGCGACACTGTCAGCCTGTGACCACGGCCGGTGCAACTCGGTCGAAACGTCGTCGGGTATAAAGGTATTGCCTATGATATATTTACTAAGTCTCTAGAAATGGGGGTTGACAGTTTTGTTGGGATAGGAAAAGCGGCCATACACATTATGGGGGTATCTGATAAAGCACGCGTGTGCGGGTATTCGTACACTTTGACAACGAGTATGGTGTCTTGGACATTGGTCCATCGGACATTGCTATGTGCACATTGTAATCTGGGTGTGCATTGAAAGAATTGGGATTGGAGTTGAATCACAAAGTAGCGCTCCAGTAAACAGTAGATATACAACGTTTGAACATGACGCAAACCTCCGGCAGATATTTACATATAATTTAAAGCAGCGATTTCACGTGCATGATAAAAACGAGAGCATACGTTATCATGTTTGCATTTCAATTTGGATGTTTTATTTAACAGTACTACCGATATCGATGGTAAATAAGTATGCCATTTGCGTCACAATCGGGCATGATTTTTACTTTTTTACTTGTTTGCTATGTTTAAACGTGGGATTTGCAACTATTTTCTTATATCACTATTACGGGGAAGCGATTGCCTTTAAGGTCCCTGAAAAGTCCTGTAAAAGTGCACAGTAAACTAGAGCGTCCGTTGCGTCAAGCGGGCGGGGAGAATTCTCGCCGTGCTTCGTCGCAGACAAATATGAAGGTTTTGAAGCTGGCATGTGTTAAAGTGCATAATATGAGTGATCTGTCCCGCGAGCGGACGAGCGCGCCCCGTCAACCGCGCCGCATGCGACGGGCGACCCGCCTCACACAGCGCTGATCTATGAATTTACAAAAAAACAGCACGCCGCCGCGCGGTCGCCGGCACCGTACAACCGCTTGACGCAGCGGATGCCCTACAACGTCTGCTTAAACACATTCATAGGTCAAACCAGTTTTCTATGGGATTGAATAACAAACAACAACAAATACAAATACAATTTAGAAATTTATTTATTCGTGGAACATAGGTAGGAGCAATAAAGATGATGTTGATAGTTTTAAAGTTCAACTATGTCTCTTAAACGTTCAAACTTGAAGGATAAAGGAATGCCAAAATTAATGATAGCTCGAGAAATTAACAAACCAATCTAGTAGGAGACGTGATGCTATACCCTCTAGATGCTATGCTATCTTCTGAGGACGTTCGATCGCCGCAGCTTGAGGAATCTTTAGTTTCTCGCCGCCCTTAAAAATCTAGTTTCGCTATAAAAGGCAACCGGCTAATATACCGGCGGCCAAAGGCAATCTATTTCTACAATAAAACTAATAGATAATGGGCGTTGTTCTTCAGAGTTTCTTGTCAGTTCTTCTCAGTACAAGGTTTCCCGCACTGTGTAGACTTACGAACCGATCGATGGCATAGTGACATTCATAATCGCATGTTTTTGTAGTCTAAACTGAATATCTTGTTCCAACGTATCCTGTACATGACTAACCTGGAGAAGTCCTTATCAGTCTGCAGCGCCTCCTCGCCGTGGCCAAGACGCAGGAGATGCCTCTCATCCACGTCCAGCTCGGCTACCTTCTCGAACAGCTGATTAAGCGCCTGATTGCTGTGCGTCACCACCAGGGTGCGCTGCGATGGGAAGTTGTGGTACAGGTTCGATATTATCTGCACCGCCACATCCGTTTTACCTGTTTGGAGGGTATCGAAAATGTAATGATTATTTTTGTATAAAAAAGTCATGTTTCTAAGTTGCGGGTGGGCGGGGGAGGATACAGTCGGCAACTAAAGTAGCTAAACACTTAGTACTTCCAGATCAGATCCGAACTCCTCGGAGGATCTAGTAGAGAACGGGGACATGCACTATGCGTGATGCCATTCCAAACAAACCTCTGACGGTGATTCGTTTCACATGGCTTGCGGAACCCTTTAAGTTTCTCGCCGCCCCCTAAAAAGTCCGGTGGGGGCTGATAATGCAATCAGCA
This sequence comes from Eudonia mercurella, assembly GCA_963082485.1. Taxonomy (NCBI): domain Eukaryota; kingdom Metazoa; phylum Arthropoda; class Insecta; order Lepidoptera; family Crambidae; genus Eudonia; species Eudonia mercurella. The sequence goes on along the minus strand of OY720041.1, from coordinate 9,620,645 downwards.
AACTCTCTCCACAAAAAACCTAGGTATTTTGTCAATTTTGGAAAATCAATGCAAATCGATGCGACTGTCCGAATGTGTGCGGAGTGTAACGATCAGAAGCTGTGTCGAGCTTCTGAAAAGCGACTGAAACGCCGCATTTGGCGTTTTTAAGTGTGCGGTGTGGAATGTGTGGTCGCTGCATGCAGCTTCTAAAAAGCGACTGAATCGCCGATCGCCGATGCTAAAAGTAGCGTGTCTGCGGTGGCTCTAATATCTTTCGTTTCTGACCGTACATGAGGATTCCGGGTAAAGCGCGTTTCCATCTTCGGCCTTATCGTCATTTACCACCAGGTGAGATGAAGACAAAAAGATTCCCCGTTGTGGAATATAGAATAGAGTGATTATATCAGCATCAAATTGACCGACATACTAAATGATCAAAACAACATGAATATCAAGCAAAATCCATATTGATGCATAAGCTTGAAGTCTGCTTTTATTTGCATGAATTGTAAATGCTGACAGTGTCAGTCAAAAATCAACTTTAATAATAAAGAACAGTACACTCTGTTTTCCTTTAATGTCAATTTATATAAACATGACGACGCTTTTGTATTATACCGTGTTTCTCAAGCCATAGTGAAGCGAATGACACTGGCAGCTACAGACCAGTGGCAGCTCGCTTGATGTAACTCAGATCGCTGGAGTATGGCCTTTGCACGTCATTCAGAATAAGTTGGATAATCGTATTGCATCTGGCACATGCACCACGTGTTCTGTGGAACGTCTCGGTTTTCTTGTAGTCTTGGGCGAGATCTTTACAATTGTAACCCACGTCACGCCCAAGCATAGCCAAAATGGAAGAACTTAACAATATGACCCGTGTGCCTACAAACACTTATTTTGCATTGATCAACATGATGCTGGCCATACAGACAGGATTGAAAACCGTTGGAGCGAAACAAAGGCGCGTCCTACTTACAGGCCCATATTGAGTGTGCAAAACGAAATAAAAATAAAAGCCATACACAGTACCCGCACAACCCAAGGCCAGGATGTGCTGCCGTCTTAGCGCTTTCGGCGCTAAATTTAAGGCATTTTGTAATGGTTGGAGAGCTTAGAGTTTAATTTGTTTTTTTTTTTGTATAAAAATTAAATTTGTTTCCGTATGTTTTGAAAATTACATTGAAAGCTGACTGCTGTTACTAGTATTTTCATCAGGTTGGCTCGTCGAGTTAACTTATAAACAATGGAAGAAGAATTTTAATTATTTTTAAGTCGTTATTACAATAATACTGTAATGTCTATAAGATTGCGTTTTACTTCGTTGCATTCATCCATCCCATCCCTGTCGCCATTTCTTATATCTTTGAGATCAACAAAATACGATTTTAGTGTAATCAATAGGCAGGTAGTATGTCGTACGTCCGCACGCGCCCGCAGCTCCGCAGCTCGCACAGCAGCAATGGTGGGTGCCCGGCGCCAGCGCATACACTACACTACGACAGTCTTTTGTTTTTATTTGCTTATAAATGCTTATAAATACTAAATATAAATATTTATTAAAAGTTTGCTCTCTAATATAACAAAATCTAGCGCTTACAGGTTGAACTTTTTCGTCTGACAACACTAAGGAAGTGTAATTGCAATGACGAGTCAACGCGATTACAAGACTTTATGGCAAGACATTAAGCATATGCTGGCGATACGCATGCCAGATGTCCTTAGATGCGGGAATTATTTATATCTAAGGCCTCGATTCTGCAATTTAAAACGTTCACAACGGTGTGTAGGTAGTCGGATTTTAAAAATATTTCTAGTCCTATGTCTAAATCTGGCTACCGACATTAATTCATCATCATTATCACCAGGGCAGCTCAGACGATTCTGAATTCGCCGACTTGACGCTTTAGGAAAACACTGTTCGGGTGTTTCTGACATTCACATGTTGATGATCTAAATTAATCTAAAATGTTGACTCCACGCACAAATATATTTGTGGTGTCACGGATCAACTCACTCCTTTGTCATAAATCAAACGACAATACCTTAAGTCATTAATAATCTGTTGAATCATCATTATTACTAATTGCAATTGGTGATGTATCTAAATCAGAATCTTTGATCAGACATAATTGATTTCATAGAATTGATCAGATCGCTGATCAAACGCTACAGTGTGGGCGCCTTTAGTCATATATATCTTAGGATAACAACACAGTGACTGAGGTATTACTATTGTATTTTTTTAAATGACCCTTAATGTTTTTTATATTAAAAGGAGGCAAATGAGCAGGCGGGTCACCTGATGGAAAGTAATCACCGCCGCCCATGGACACCCGCAAAACCAAAGTAATCGCAGATGCGTTGCCGGCCTTGAGGAAGGAGTTGGATCTTGAGGAGGGAGTAGGAATTGGGAGGGGGAGGGGTGAGAGATGGGCCTCCGGTACTTTCACTCACCGGACGAAACACAACAGCAACGAGTACCATTGTTTCCCACTGATATTCTGTGAAAGGGTGGTATTACGCCGGGCGAGCCGGCCCATTTCGTGCTGCAATGCAGCGTGGCTCTACCACTCAGACAGTGTCACTCATTTAGCACCATCCAGGGGTCACATGTAGGGTCTCAAGGGTAAAACTACGGACGCGGGTAACTTTAACTTTAGTGACTGAGGTATTACTATTGTATTTTTTAAATGACCCTTAATGTCCCATTGCTGATCAAAAGGGGTCCCCTTTTCCTTCTATTTCTTACAATTCTTCAGTTTCCTTCTTTTGTTAATTTTTAATTATTACGAGTAGAATAAACTGGAGCCCTCTCTGTTTTTGCATACCAATTTTTTGGTAAAATGTGAAATGCTAAAATTATGAAACAATTTTACTTACATTAAAGGAATAAAGAACTATACCATTCTCATATCGCTAATTATATTTCACTGGCACCCGCTATCAACCGAATATTGATTAATTATTTATTTATTTCATTATAAAAGTTATAACAATAAATTATTGTTTGTGTTAAGCTAAGAAATAAATTAAAAAAATATCCTTTGGGAATATCGGCATTGATTGCCAGCTGTAATAACGTGGGCACGTAATAATTTTAAGTTATTTATAATATACTCATATAGCAGCACTTCAAGTTACCTACTACAAAATATTAAATTTCTTAAATATGTTTGTTCGTTGAAGGTCTCGACATTATAGGCAAATAAGACTGATCACAATAAATATACAAAGATCCGCTACAACAGCTCTATAATAACAACGGTTTATTTAAACTTACTTGTTGGTGGTAGGACATGTTGTCTAGCTGGCTAGCTACAACCATCTTATCTAAATATGTCGCCATAACATCAATGTTTGCAGCATTGTTATGTTCCGGCAGCTAGAGATAAGATAGCCAGTGCCTCAGTAGTTGAGGATCCCGGGGGGTGAAGTGCGCTCCCACCATTGGCCTTTATCATCACTTAAAACACAACAGCTCTCGGAAGTAGTCAGAATTAGATAAGATGGTTTGGTATAAGGACTTAAAACAAGCCCCAATCAGCAACCAAACCAAATTCAGCTATTACCCATGCTGGAAATCGGAACCATTTTACCGGCTGTTAGTCAAATAAGTAGGGGAATGACGTCATCACCATCATACCTTCAAGCCGTTACGCACACAATACACAATAGCCTCTTTGTTAAGGACCATAAAAGAACGAGAACAAAAACATGAGTCATCGATACGAGATTAATGTTTAAGATTGTTCATTCATGTTTTAACTACAAAATACGTTATCTACAGTAATTTTTTATACTTTTTTAAAGCGGAAAAGGATGGGCGATTAAAATATAGAGAGGTTACAGGTCTTTAATTATGTTACTGAGCCGGCAAAGAAGCTTATGGTCCGTCTCATGGAAAGCTGCCACCGCAGCTTATGTACGCTTGCGACACGTGTTTTGCCGACCCCATAAAGCTTCTGTTCAGTTCTTGTGCCTCATCATCAGCTAATTTTATGTCCCCACTGCTAGGGCATGAGCCTTCCCTATAGATGGATAGGGAGAACGGACCATAATCCACCACGCCGCACGCGGGCCCAGTACGATTTGGTGGCTGTTATATGCCGCCATATCCTATAATTTCCCTAGATCTAGAATCTATTTCTGTCTATAGATAGACAGGTAGGTTTATAGGTAACTTTCAATGTAATTTTCAAAACATACGCAAACAAATTTAATTTCTATACAATAAGTAAAAAAAAACAAATTAAACGCTAAACGCTTAAGTTCTATAGATAGACAGAAATAGATATAAGGGTGAATCAAAACCTTTTAGAACAACTCGTTTGAGCTCGCAAACATAGCTCATAGTCACACAAACCATTTATAGCTAAAATCGATAACAAAAAAGTTTTTAATACAAAAAATAATCACCACTGATCGCACATGTTTAAAGGCTGATTCAGTTCCCTTAGGACTATTTTTAAAAATACTTTTTGCCGGTCTGGCCACAATCGCGCACGAAGTCTGAGGATAAAAAAGAAAAATGTGTAAGAGTATTTATTGTACGCTAACCAGTTCCCGGCGGGCCGACCACGAGCGTCAGCCCCGGCTGCATGCCCGAGCGGATCGCTTCCACTTGAGTCGGAGTGAACAGGATGTTGTTCCTGGAACAACGTACAATTGTTATTATAACGTACACATTTACACACGTGCAGTACACCTACTAGTTTATAGTCCGTTACAATGTGCCGGTCGCACCTTTCAATATAGTATTTGCGCTATTTACTTACTGTACCTATTTCTCTTCTCATTTCAATTTTCATTCATTCCTTTATACATTCACTCCTTTTAATATGGTATTTGCGCAATTTAATTACAGAAATTTAGCGGAAACATAGATTTGCTCACATTTATCGAATTGAATTAAAAGGAACCTGATTTTAAGTTCAAAAGACAGAGGAAAGTTCTCTCTTATCTTCAGCTAACCCTTCTAAAGAGGTCATGTGTCATGTTTGTGTGTTATTAATTCACATGAGTGGTCTAAAGTGCTGTTTTTTTTTATGATAATGCGCTATGAACTCATAACCCACATCCCGCCTCACTTCCCCGTTTGGCCAGCGACACGCGCCTACCATTTTGGGATAATTTATGAGTAAAATAACAATACATCACTCGCTGTAATTACAACTATCGATTTAAAACAATCTTCAGCAGACCCCCTGGAATAATAAATCAATTGTGACGTATTCTATTGTTTTGTTTTTGTGGTGGAATTCCATCACGTGCATATGTACCAGATAACAGGTCTCGGTTTAATTTCATAGGATCAATAGATGTTCAACCGCTATAGACATAAAGTCCAAAGTTGATTGTAGATATTTTTTAAAGGCATCATTTGAAATTTAAATAGAACCGAATCTTGTAATCTGATAGATTGGTAGATACATGAATAGATAAAATGGATAAACAGAAATAAGATATCCAGTTCCTCATTATTGGAGATTTCGCGCGAAATGCACTTACATCTTCGGCTTTATCCACACTTACCATCAGGTGAGATAAAACCCTGACTGGTAGTAAAAAAAACAAAAAAGAGAAACCCATAATTCTATTTAATATCGTTTTTTAAAAGTTTCTTACTGCTATGCTCAGTGCCTTCATCACACCTGATGTTAAGTGATGATGAGGCCAATGGCAGAAGCGCACTTCATCCGAGATCCTCAACTAGTGAGGCACTGGCTATCTTATCAGAAGCCGCCCGAAACAATATTGCTTCAAACATTGACGTTATGGCGACATATTTAGATGGAGCAGGATACCACCCTTATGTTGTTGGCATATTAACCGTCCGCACAAAGCGTTTTGTTAATTCATTTTTAATGCGAACAGCTAAGGAGTGGATCTCGCTGCCTGCTGATGTGTTCTTTGTACGCTATAACTTGGATCTCTTCAAAGCTAGAGTGAATAGGTGTATTCTAGGTAAGCATGTTCTACCGTAGGCCACATATCTACTTAACATCAGGTTATAAGGTATCAAATATTAAAACAATAACATAAACAATCATCATCATCATCATCATCATCATCAGCTCATTTTATGTCCCCACTGCTGGAGCACGAGCCTTCCCTATGGATGGATAGGGAGAAAGGGCCATAAACCACCACGCGGGCCCAGTCCGGATTAGTGGTTGTTAACGACTGCTAATGCAAGCGGGACCAACGGCTTTACGTGCCTTCCGAAGCACGGAGGATCTCGAGATGATAAATTTTTGGTCACCCATCTGATGACCGGCCTTTGCGAAAGTTGCTTAACCTCAGCACCCGCAGACCGGGCGCGTTAACCACTGCACCATCGAACTAAAACAAAAACAATAAAAAAAAAAAAAACAAAAATCTTGCTTACTTTTTAGGCTCGTTGTACAAATAGGGCCCTCTCTTCGGCTGAACGTGTGGCTCCACGACGATCACCTTTCGTTCCTCGTCTTCTTCCATCGCGCTGTCACCTAATTCTTGTTTCCGTAACACGTTCTCGAAGGTCAACCTGAGAAGTGCAGTGTCAGGATAAATTATATACTTACAGCTAATTTTCTGTTAGAAAACTATATGCTTTTACAAAGTCATTGCACTTTATGTGAATGTCAAGTGTTACATAGATCATGTTTACATGTAGTAATGTAATGTAAATAAAGCTTTATTTGGCACAACACATGAAACATATAATAACAATGTCTTTATTACTTAGTCGCTTTTTGTATTAAGGTATAACCAATGTTTTAGTAAATTTATATTAAGTATAATATATTTCCTCGGCTGTCAATAACGTATAACAATGGTTAAATAATTTGTTACGTACCACAATATGGCGTTTCGACAGACTAGGGGATAAGTTATAATTTTTATTTGTTATTAGAAATCTATATGTTCAATATATCATTAAATTTATACTAACTAGAAGATATTTGTTTGTTTTTTATTAAGACCTGTAACTGTGATATCGCCGTTACGGCATATGCCTCTAAAGAGAAATATCACTTTCGGTTTTTTTTGACACCTTTTACATTTGATTAATATTCCAAAATGATTCAAATTATACCTTTAACCCTTTAACGGGTACAGCATGTTCAAATTTTTCTTTGGTTTTCGACCTAATCTCAATTGTATAAAGTTCAAAATATGGTGGCAATATATATGCCATTGCCTTATAAAAGGTTAAGGTGATTAGCGTCAAGATAATGCAGAGACCGCTCAAAATCGAGCGGGGTGACGCTTTCATTCAGATACCAACTCACTAAAAACTCTTTCGAAAGAAAAGATACCAGTTTTCTAAAACGTATGAGTAACGTTTCTTTAAGTAGATTAAAGATAAGAATAGAAAAGCACTAACGTCGTACAACGTAAGAGTTTAGTCAGGTTGAGCTAATGTTGGTATAGAAACAAGCGATATTGGTATAGAACAACGGCAACTGAATCATCGCCGCTTATCCTCACCGACAAATGATCATTAATCTTATAGACCATAGAGTCCATGATCTATTAGAGTAGAGAAGACACGTGGCAGCGCGATGATGCCAAAAATGATAAAGTTAAAATATACGAGCCCACCAATATTTGTTATTGCTTTGGTGTGACCGGGATGGCCAGTGTGTATTTTAGTCGGCGGTGCCGGCGTATAGAGATCAACGCAGCATAATAGCATAATAATTAAATCCGAGAAGCTAGAAAGTTTTGTTAATCTCATGTCCATGGATTACAAACACTTTTTTCCCCCTTTTAAACTATTTAAATAAGAATATAAAACTTCAATAAATATAAGATCGAAAAGTATTAAAAACTCAACACCAGGTATCTTACCAAATATGAAAATAAAATCTTACAATTATTTACAGAATTTATTCTTCACTTATTATTATTCACTCCGCGTGTAGCAGTTACCTACAAAGTGCACCTATAAAGTGCAACCTACTTGAAGGGCCTGACGAGCTTGCGCGGGTCGTCGGCCTTGACCTTGATCTCGTGCCCAGGGAAGCTGTTCCTCAAGTGTTCCATGTCCAGGAACGAGTCGTTGAAGTCCAATGTCGGGATCTCATTCGGCATTCTGTGTAACAAAACATTTGTATAGGTACATTTTTTCATTAGGAAATCTAGCTAGGTCTCTGCTCTGTCTGATGTTAAGCAGAATCGGAGTCCAGATGCAAGGACAGCAAGTGGAGTCAGATTGTGCCTTACTAGCCGTCACCACTATGTGGACCCGCAATTAGTTTATTCACACCTCGTTTAAATGACCCCATGTTTTAGAAAGAACTGGATGCATGCAACACAAAACCGGTCGTTGTGGAGATCCTCGGGGAAGCCTTTGTCCAGCAGTGGACGCCTTTTGGATGAGAAGATGATGATAATGTAGGAAGGAGGAAACATGTGCGCTGTGTGATAAATAATGATCACAAAAACACAAATGTTGAAAAAATTTCCACGAGCAGGATTTGAACCTGCTCCCTTCTGACATTCCGGGTCAGGTGCTCTTCCAATTGAGCTATCGTGGTTCTAACCAGCCCGCCGAAATTATTCAACACTTTTTACTTTGTAACCCAAAGGCGCCCATTCAATGTCAACAACTACCGTCATTAACATCCGATCATAATATTTTACAAATATTAAAGATCAGTTAAGAAATAAGCAAGCTATTTTATAAAATGTTCAAAATAATTTTTAACGCAAATGTTGCGAACAAATTACAAAAACACAAATGTTGAAAAAATTTGTTCGCAACAAAATTTGCGTTAAAAATTATTTTGAACATTTTAGATAATGATCACCAAAACCTTAGAACAAATTAAACAGCTTTTTTTTTCTATTGCAAGAAATCACGCTGGTTGTTTTGTGAATATTTCGATGAGTATCACTGTGGGCTCTATCGCTATCACCAATGGCCATCAATCATGCTGGTATTTTTTCCTGGGAAAGACGCCTCGCGGTACGACGTAATCGGACATACAAGTTTAACTATGTTTACTTACTTACGTTTTATGTTTGTACATACCATACAAAATTTGTCATCATAAATTTGTGTAAACATTGTGCATGTTTTAGAGTTTTCGTTATTTCGTCATAATTCGATGATTTTAAGATTTCTACTAGAAGGACTGCGCGTGGACTTTAAATTAGAAAAGTTGTTGTACACACGCCCACATATCAACCTACCACAAATTTCTTCAATAAACTTTGAACTTTATAGCTTACCCTTGTTGGTTAAAAATGTATTGCAGAAATTTGACAGTTTTGGATAGGTGCAGGCGTCTTATACATGATGCAGATTAAATTATGGTTCTAAATAGAGGCGGTTTTACAGAGGGACCTTAAAATGTATCATCATCATAATCTCAGCCAAAAGACGTCCACTGTGGACAAAGGCCTCCCTCCAAGGATCTCCCCAGCAGCGACCAGTTTTGTGCTGCTCGCATCTAGCGGCTGCCCGCGACCTTTACCAGACCGTCGGCCCTCTTTGCTGAAGGCCTGCCTACACTGCGTCTTCCGTTACACGTTCGCCACGCAAGAATTGTTCCGCCCCTAAAAAAGCTGGTCCATGCATTTAATGATGGCCGCCATCATTAAATGCATGGACCAACTTTTTTAAGCCATTAGTAATTATCATCATCATCATCATCATCAGCTCTTTTAATGTCGCCACTGCTGGGGCACGAGCCTTCCCTATGGATGGGCCCAGTGCGGATTGGTGGTTGTTAACGACTGCTAATGCAGCCATTAGTAATGCTCTTTCTTAATAAAAAATTCTCGAGAAACATGCAGACAAAGAGAAAAAAGTGATTAAGCTTCTACATACAAAGATGTTACTCATGTCTGAAATTTTCTGAAAATAATAATTGTCTAGACACGACCCCGTCACAATTTTAAACTACATAATTACAACATAAAAACGTCCGTTGAGTTTGAGTCAGAACTTCTTCGTCCCATTTTCAAGAATACTTATCTTATATTACGTTATCATTACGACCACCGAACAATGAAGCCTTTGAAAATGTATAAAACTAAGTGAATTGATGCTACCGTAACATCGTTATCTACACTTTTAATAATAAACACAGCGCCATATTGGCTAGGAACACATTTTATAATGAACTACCGGCGGACTTCGTACCGCTTTGACAGTTTCCATCATTGAGTTAATAAATATCAATGGTTTCCATGACAACAAAACAAACAAATCATTATGTATTGGAAAATTAAATTGTCGTTTTTAGCGTTTCATTTAATATATATATTTTTTTTAAATAGCCTATGTTACTCAGCGCTAATGTAGCATTCTAATGGTGAAAGAATTTTTTTAAATCGGTCCAGTAGTTTTTGAGTTTATTCGTTGCATACATACATACATACATACATTATACATACAAAAATATAAAGGTTTCCTCTTTATAATATTAGTATAGAAGTAATAAAGAGGTAACGCTTGTTACTTTGTTTGTTTGTATGTCGGAGCTAATCTCTGGAACTGCTGGTTCAATTCCAAAAAATTTTTCACCTATAGAATGCTACATTCCTTGCGGGTAACATAGGCTATACTTTATTTAAAAAAAAGAGTTTATAATTAACTCTCAAATTCACGCGGACAAAAGTGAGTAAAGTGCTAGTGGAGAATAATAACACATGTGTCCGATATAGGATTTTCCTGTTTTTTAGGCAAAATAAAGAAGGGGGATGATTGATGGCCTAATGGTTATAGCGATAGGGCCTACAGTGATACTCATCGAAATGTTCATAAAACAACCAGCGTGATACAATAGCGTTTTTCTTCAAGTATTACGAAAAAGTATACTTAATTCCAACGACGTACTTAAGTAAATGAAAAATATGTATAATGTTTATAGGTGACTTTTTTCTATTGAGGTAATTTCATAATTCTGCGTTTTGGGATCCCCTAGTCTATACTATACTACTACAGTTAATACTTATCGCAATACCTTTAAATTTGAAAATTGAAAGCTATTCAAGAACTTTAAACTAATTCACAAGTATCAGTGATCGCGATCGCGACGCCTTTTTGAATGATGTTGAACGAACCACATCATCAACTTTGACATTTATTTGAAATCGTCTATGCAAAATGACAAGTGTAAAAACCTTTGAAAGGTGTCGTGATAGAGGTTGAAATTAGACAATAAGCCTGTTTACCTGGTATAGTGCGCCTGCCCAGGATCTCCGTAGCCCAGCACGATGTCGTGGAGCCATTCCGGCACCACGCACTCGGTATTAATGAGCTCCCTGATGGTCTCCAATACGGCTTTGAAGTTGTTTTCTTTAGGTTTCCTTCGCATCACGATGTTGAAAGTCTCGTAGACATCCTAAACAAAAAAGTGTATGTTATTATTTAGTCTATAAAGAGCCGATTTATCATGATTGACTTAAAACTTATTGGTCGAATTAACACAGGTTGTTAATGCAAGTCATTTAAAAAAATTGCGTTTATAAAAATATTTCTTTAGGGCACATTGACGTTATAAACATGGTACTTTTTTTTAGCATATTATTAAGTATAGGTAGCATAACTAGTTATTATGACTATTACAGATATGCTTGTGCTCAGTATTTGCGACGACAAGAGTTAACTTTGCTTAGCTATGTTTATTTTTATAAGGTAATTTAAAAAAAAATATATATTTATTTAGATTAAAAAATAATAAATTTTACGGTATTTACAAATCCAGAACAATCAAAAACCACCAAAAATACCTACTTAGAAATACGGCTCTGCAATATTTTATGTTAATTTATTTTATTATATTGAGTGTTTTATTTTTCATTTTTCATTTATCTTTTCGCGCAAAATAAATATGTGTGAAAAATGACGCCATGTCAGTGAATTTTCGGTTCATGCTGCTCTTTTGATATATTCATAGGTATGATTCAAATAGGCATTTGTTGTTAAAAATAAAAGTAATTATAATTTTAGTAATAAAGTTTAATAGGCATAAACTTACAGAAACAAGGTCAAAATATGTCTCTACACTACAACATAAATTGGTAAACTCGTATCTTATATTATATTTACAAGATTATTGCACTAAATGTTGTTTGCTTGCGTTTTGGGTCACGATTAAGATTGTCACCAGGTCAGTACTTGATAGTGGAAAACTTGTAAATATTTGTAAATGTGGTAAAAAAATATTCTTGCTTTGTGACAACCCTAGCAACGAATCGGAGCCTGACCACGACTTTACTAAATCGCGTTTCTGATCCGAACCCCTCGGAGAATCTAGTAGGGCACGGGGATGCGCACTAGTGCGTGATGCCGAAACACTGTCAGAGGTTTTCTAGAGGGATCTAGAAAACCTCTGACAGTGTTTCGTTTCAAACGGCTTGAGGAAACCTTTAAGTTTCTCGCCGCTCCCAAAAAACCTCGGTAAAGCTGAAAATGCAAAATTGAAAGAGCCCAGGTTTATTTCAATTTAGACTCTTGTTGTCGGACGGCTGCCGCACGTTTGCACTGCGTTCCATATTAAAACAATCGTGCGTCTGGCGTTCAGTATGAAACCGCACGGAGTGGTAAGACACGAAACGTCTAAATTCAAAGAGCTCTTTCGATCTCTACAGTAGGCTCGTCAGACGGGGCCGAGCTTTGACCCGAGCCTTGCGAGCCATGGACAGAGCCATGACTGGAGCCCGGGAAGGATGGCTGGTCCGAATCCTGGTGAGGAGAGCTTCTGACCGATGTCACATCCCCGCGGCACAGTAAAGAACGTAAACGCTTGATCTCGAACAGTGCCGTCGCGCTGTTTAGTATTTTTTTAGAGAGTTTGCTTATTGCCTCAAAATGCATTTTCAGCTATACCGAGCTTTTTTGGGAATGGCGAGAAACTTAAAGGTTTCCTCAAGCCGTATGAAACGAAGCACCGTCAGAGGTTTTCTAGAGTGCGTGTCCCCGTGCGGTGCACTAAAGAATCTAGATTCTTCGAGGGATTCGGATCGGAAACGCGATTTAGTAAAGTCGTGGTCAGGCTCCAATTCGTTGCCAGGGTTGTCACAAAACAAGAATATTTTTTACCATATTTACAAATATTTACAAGTTTTCCACTATCAAGTACTGACCTGAAGACAATCTTAATCGTGACCCAAAACGCAAGCAAACAACATTTGGTATAAAGAAGGTAGGAAACCTTTTAATAATTAGTTTGCGTTAATCCCCGTTTAAATTCTTTGTTTAGATTCTCGCCACCCCTAAAAGTTTGAGTACGCTTTAAAGGCGTTTGATTAAGCTGTAAAGTTATCAGCGGCCATTAACTGGATACCAATTATAATTACAACGGTTAACACTAATTACAGTAAATAGTACAAAGAATAATAAAATAAATAACAAAAATACCATTAACAATAACAAAAATAAAAATAAAAAGTAACGAATCACAAACAAGTAGTCTCACACTCATCTTACTCGCAAAGCAAATATATACGAGTACACCGATTTATGACCGAAATATATGAACAGTCAATTGAATTCAATATCCTTGACTGTAGCAACGGTTTGAAGCTCTTTTAAAAAGTCAATGACCTACTCACAAGCTCTAAAATCATAGGTTCTCAAGTATTAGATACTTTGCTTACTAGCTATTTCTGTAATCGGGAAGGAAAAGGAATGCTTAAATTCCACGCCTCCCCGTCGCCGGAGTCTCGGTCCCCTTTGAATATTCCTGTAACTCTCAATTAGTCATGAGCTGATAGGTTAACTAAGAAATATTGGACCAATTGGCATAATTACGAAATGCCGGCGCATTTGCTTTGGCGGTAATTTGGTATGTAAAGTAAAGTATTTTGTATGTGGGACATATCTCTTTATATAACTATAGTCTACAGTTTCTATTAGGCCGTAGGTAGCAACGAGCACGAGCGTCTTGCAATGCGGCGAGAGGATTTCTAGCCCATTGCGCGTTATACTACGGCAATCGTTGTCAACGGTTATAAAAAGAGCGCAATGTACTAGAAACCGCTCGCCGCGTCGCAAGACGCCAGTGATCGTGGCCGAGTTTACAATAACTAACAGTTACCTTATGCTTTGAAATTTCGGAGTTAAGGTTGAACTACTTCAGAGAACAAAGATTATTAGCACCGGTAATTTTCATTGTCTATTGGCATTAAGAGCGACTACACACTAGCGTTTATCCCACGTAGGCGTTTGATAAACGTATACGCAGCGCAGTCGCCGCGACAACGACGGAATGTATTTTTTTTGGAAAGTGTTTGCTGTTGGCCCCCGAACGACCTTTTCAGCGTTTTTTGGGGGAGCGAGAAACTTGAAGGGTATCTCAAGCCGTATGATCAAAACACTGTCAGGTTTTCTAAACGGAATGACATCACACAAGCGAGTCCCCGTTCCCTACTAGGTTCTCTGAGGGAACGGATCGGAATCAAGAGCGGAACAACCCGAGGGCGCCTTTAAATGCTTTGGACCTTGGCTCGGATTGACCGGGTCATGGGGGTGGGGAGAAGCGCCGAGGTACATGTCTGTACCTGGTAAAGGGTTTTCATACTCTTGTTCTACGAGTACGGTTTTTGGGCTTATGCGAGAGTGCGTATTTAGTGTAGGTATCATGTAAATGTGTTGTGGCATTTTGAGAATCGAGCGGGGGGAAACAGAACGCATTCGTCGCGCGCATATAGGTACCTATGTTCGCTGCGTGCGTCGCCTGCGTGCGTTGCGAAGACGCCTCACGTTTGCGGTATCGTTGCATAATAAATTAACAAAATGGATTACGACAGGAAACACCACTCTTGGCTTTGCTGCTGAGAAATGAAATTATTACAAATACAAGTGTGAAGGGGCTCTTTAAGTCGTGGCCACCTAGATTCCAGCCACGCTACGTCATAAGTACATACTATGGCACAGAGAGATTATTTCTAGATGAACTGTTGTTTTCCACCGACCTTAAAAACGATAAGATTTTGTTAATTTTTTTACAATGTTATTTGATAATATAATAAAGAATGCATGCTAGTTATAAAAGGCTTTGCTTAAATAGTAGTGGTCTACCAAAAATAGCTTTTAACAAATATTTAGTGATAAGTTAAGATGAAACAGCTTAAAATATATTTAGAATTTCAAGGTACTCTGTCCGATATGAGAGGATTGATTATATCCTGTTGAATAATATTCGTATGGTCTTGGCGGGAAAGTGAAGAGTCATGTCCGTGGTTTTGTTTTATTTTCTAAAATTTGTGTCATGTCGAATATTAATGTGAAATAATGGTGGATTATTAACCGTTAAGTGTTCGTGAGTGTGCATGATTGTTGGCAAATGAAACAAAACAGTGCAACGTCACTTTTCAAATTCTCTCAAGAAGTCCACCTGAGGACTTAGTAAAGCCCCACATCTTTACTGAGATACTCGAGGGGTTGGGGGGTAGGTATATAATTTCTCACTTCTCATTTCTATTATCATTCATAATTTTTCTTACAAGTAATACATAAATAAACAATATTTCTTTCCTGTATGATGATGATGAATGATAATAGAAATGAGAAGTGAGAAATAATATACCCCCCAACCCCTCGAGTATCTCAGTAAAGATGTGGGGCTTTACCAACAATCATGCGTTGGCAAATGAAACAAAACAGTGCAACGTCACTTTTCAAATTCTCTCAAGAAGTCCAAATAAAAGTCAAAATATAGTAAAGATAAAAGATATCAAACCAAATATCATTATCACACTATCTTTTTTTTTTTCATTTTGTTGATGGCTTTGTGCGATTAGCACATTTAGCCAGTGTCAAAGTAATTTTTCTAACAAGTAATACATAAATAAACAACATTTATTTTCTGTATGATGATGATGAATGATAATAGAAATGAGAAATGATATACCACCCAACCCCTCGAGTATCTCAGTAAAGATGTGGGGCTTTACTAAGTCCTCGGGCGGACTTCTTGAGAGAATTTGAAAAGTGACATTGCACTGTTTTGTTTCATTTGCCAACACTCATGCACACTCACGAACACTTAACGGTTAACAATCCACCATTATTTCACATTATAATTCGACATAACACAAATTTTAGAAAATAAAACAAAACCGCAGACATGACTATTCACTTTCCCGCCAAGAAGTATCACACTATCTTGCTCAACAGCAAACCAAAAATTTTTTTTTTAATCTTGCGGGTAAGCACAGTGCCTTCATCTCATCTGTCAATGACATGAAATGAAATCAAATAGAATTATTATTGTAAGGAATTGACATAGGTCAAGGAAACGTATAAATGACGTTTGTCAATCCCATACAATAACCATTCTATTCTATTGATCCTGATGTTAAGTGAAGATAATGATGAAAGCGCACTTCACCCGGAATTCCGGAAACCACAACGACTCAGACACTGGCTATTTTATCTCAAACAAGCTCTACCACCAACCAAACTTAGTACACAAACATGTGACCCCCGCCCCGGTGGGAATCGAACCCGAGACCGGTGCGCTTAAACACTAGACCACAAAGGCGGAGGAGGCAGAAGCGGACCACAGGTGCTCTATGAAACATAAAGTCATTATGAATCAGACAATATTGACAAGTCAAGTATCAAATGATCATTACCGATGTCATGGTTTCAGCTATAAGTATAGTGCAAATTAAAGGTGTGGATTTAAATTGTGCGTTTACGTCAGCGCAGCGGATACCGTCATCATGTATGACGACGGTATCGCTCTATGTATAGAGCGACGGAATTAATAAATTATGAGTTTCAAAATTAAAATCGTTCGAGAACTCTCCTCAAGCCTTGGTGCCTGAAGGCTGGCAACACTTTCTATATACATTTTATCTCACTGCCTTGCAATTGATAAGTCAAGGTAATCCACAGAGTAAGAAAGAAAGTAAGAAAGAAAAAAGATAATTGTAGGAAGAAGAATATCCTGGCTCATAAACTTGCATTAGTAGTCCGTTAGGGGCACCAGATCTTGGTTACAAGCTGCAGTGTCCTAAGATCAAATTGCTAAAGATAGCCGACCTTCGTAAGATGGAACATGTAGAAGAGGAATAATTAATCCGTAGGAGTGCTCTCATAGATTCTTGGGGTCATTTGAAAAGTGAGAGTATGAGTAGGTACTTACATACCCATTTGAGTATGGGGCATGTATGTGTCATTGGTCATGTAAGTAAGGTAAGAGGAAGTGGATCACTTGAGTATTAAGGAAAAGGACTCACAAAATCCGGGGTCGCCTTGTTTTACTTTTTTTTTAGACAGTGGAAATCTCGTCGTCCGAGTAGGTACCATCGCGCCCTGCTCGCTCCTAGCTTCTGTGTAAGCGCAAAGAATTTTACCTAGTAAAAGAATGTCGTTCCAGCCGGGGAACGAGAGTGGTGAACCCGAAGGCGCCTTTTAGGGAAGAAATTAGGCCCGGTCTAACCGAGGGTGCAGGCACCACATGGAAAGCAAAGGAAACGACTGAAAACATTGTTGAGCTACAAATCTCCGAGCTACTATTATCGAGCCGAAGGAGGAAGCGCACTTCATCTGGAATCCTAACTACTGAGACACTGGGTGCCGAAACACAACAATACTACAAACATTGATGTTATGACGACATATTAAGATAAGATGGTGGTAGCTTGCCAGGCCAACAGACAAGCCCTACCACCAACCAAACCGAGCTGAGAATCTGGGTCTGGGTCTGGGACCGGTGGTTTCAACCAATAGAGCACAGAGGCGGAAACATGATATAACGTTGGGACACCGTAATTAATTAGCATACTCATTTAACATATACTTAATAAAGTTCGTTTAAAACTAGTCGACATCACTGGCAAGACGTAATGACGGCAACGATCGTTTTAAAGATTACATCATAGTGTTTTTAATGAAGGTTATAGTATCAGCTGACAACAAACTGGTGGTCTATCACGATAAATTAAATAAAAAAATACGACACGAGCATCCGAGGCAATTGTAACAGTTCGTGACAAGTTGACAAACCAAGCTTTGTACCACGAACGAGGGCAAAAATTGAAGTTCAAAGGCGTCGATCGGTCGCCGCACGGAGACACGCTCATGCCGCCAGAAATCGTAGTTTCGCATAGTTAGCCTATCTTAGTGGTGCCACTAAATAAGGAGACAGCAGGACTTCTTGGCGGGAAAGTGAAGTGTCATGTCTGTGGTTTAGTTTTATTTTCTAAAATTTGTGTCATGTCGAATATTAATGTGAAATAATGGTGGATTATTAACTGTTAAGTGTTCGTGAGTGTGCATGAGTGTTGGCAAATGAAACAAAACAGTGCAACGGCACTTTTCAAATTCTCTCAAGAAGTCAGCCCGAGGACTTAGTAAAGCACCACATCTTTACTGCGACACTCGAGGGGTTGGGGGGTATAATTTCTCACTTCGCATTTCTATTATCATTTATCATTCATCATCATCATCATACAGGAAAGAAATATTGTTTATTTATGTATTACTTGTAAGAAAAATTACTTTGAAACTGGCTAAATGTGCTAATCGCACGAAGCTATCAACTAAACGAAAAAAAAGGAGACTGCAGAAGGTAAGCTTCATAAATACCGAGCTCGAGCAAAGGACACGGCATCTTGGAACAGCTCGTACAGCGCCCGAGCGCAGCTGTTGCGAGATTCCGTGCGTGTCAGAGAGGGGTTGTCTATGTGTGTTTTGCTCGAGCGCATTTGTATGAACCTTCTGCAATCTCATTATTTTGTGGTGGAGCCTGTCGAGGTTTCCCCTGTATTGGCGTGCTGGGATGAGAGAAACTATTTCAATCTCATTCATTTCACTTTCATCTTTTAAAGTAGAATTTTTAAAATGTCGTTATATTTTGTTTTCGAATACTTAAATAACTAAAATATTTTTACACAATTATGGTCTATGTTAGCTGGGTTCAGCAGGGTCCCACTGATAAGTTTTTTAAGCCAGTAACTTTTTATTAGTTATCGTACATAAAGCTTTTAACTTTAAATGTTGTTTGTGTGCTAACTGTATTTTACTATAAAATTTTATTTTTATAGACTTTATTACTGGAAAGCCCAGCCATCCCATCACGAAATGAGTTCTGTTTTGATGCTCCTATAAAATATCTGGCAAGTCTCCATAATTAGCTTCGCCAAAGTAAAATCCCAATGAAAAATTTCAAGGAAACTAAAACGTTTTACTATAAATAATAGTTTGGCGTTTCAGAAAACTAATCTCTACCCTGTGCCCTATATAAAGATACACACCTCTTTTCCTCATGGCATGCATGTACTGGTTTAGGTCTTGTAGCAAACGACAAGTCCTCGAGCCTCTATCAGTTCTGGTTGCTTGTCGGGGCCTCCTTCTATGACACTACCTGATGTATCCCGTGCCCTATAGAAAGATACGTACGGAGCTCTTTCCCTCTACTGGCGCTGTCCAAGTCATGCCTGTACTGGTTGGGGTCCAGTAGCAGACGGAATGTTCTAGTCTTCTACCAGCTCTTCTTGCTACTCGGGACCATTCTTGACGATACTTCCGGATGTACTATGTGCCCTATAGAAAGATACGCACCTTCTTTCCTTCTATTGGTCCAAACTTTCCTGGTTGGGGTCAGTAATAGTGTGAATGTTCTGGAGCTTCCTACCAGCTCTAGTTGAGTCTCGAGGTCTTCTTTAATTACACTGCTTGATGTATCCTGTGCCCTGTAAAAAGATACGTTCGTACCTCTTTCCCTCTACTGGCGCGGTCCAAGTCATGCCTGTACTGGTTGGGGTCCAGTAGCAGACGGAATGTTCTAGAGTCGCCATCCAGCTCAGGTTTCGGCTCGGGGCCCTCTTCGATGACCCTGCCCGACGCGTCTAACATGCCTTCGACTTCGCAGCCGCGCACATACACAATCCCCGCTTGATCGACCATACTCCTTCTGTAATCGTATTTTGTACCTATGGAAAAGCAATCGTTTAGTAAAATAAAAAAATTTCTGACAAGGCACGTTTGGATTGATACCGAAGAAAATTCCTTGGCAACACCTTTCTATTTATAACACTACTAAAGTGGTCTAAAAACAAAATATGAACTCCCGTCCTAGTAAAGGTCAATTTAGCAAACTATTTTTCTGGTTACCTTGGGTCTGAGTATCGTGGCTCCGCCATTGTTTCTGCCACACCCATGATTTTGCATTTTGTTTTGGGATCAGAAAATATTATATGGTCTCTTTTCGTTAAAACATTACATCGCGAGCCAAAAATGTAAGAGGCAGTTACCTGATAACCATGAGGTTATCAGAATAAATGCATTATGTTATGTGAAGTTAGATAGCGATAAGAAAAGATTTAAACTAGATATTTTGTTACTGATAATAGTAAGGTATTTATTAATTATGAACCTAATATACCCACATTGTAAATAAAATTCTTATTGCTGTTGTGAAATGAAATAAATACTGATGAAGGATATTTATTGATTTGTAAATAATAAATTAATTTAAAATTTGACGACAAAAGGTGGCATAGCCGCGTATTGTAATTAAGGTCATTGTGACGAATACCTACTGGAAATTTCTTAAGAAAGAATACATAAAAACACAGTTTTAAAATACTTTAACCTTTAAAAAATATTTAGGTTTTGTTTGGTCTAATAAAAATCTGTTCGTATTAAAACAGTTTTGATTTCCTAAAACGGTTGACCAGATTTTTGTCTTCCTAGAAACGTAAGGTTGCCATAGCGCCTTCTCCCCAATGTTCAAGAAAAGGAAAAAATAGTAACAGCTAACGATTCCTATCATGCTGAGCTAGGCCAGTTCACTACAACGAAGCTTTATATGCGTTTCTACCAAAGAAAATAAACTATAAAAACTAGGAACAGCTATTAATAGACTTACCGATTTCCTGCGTTGGGCGCACGATATCAGGAATCAAACATCGTTCTCTCCCACGCGTGTTTGATGCATTGCGAATACTAACCTTGACACACAAGTCAGCGTTCTTCTACTAAAGAAAAGAAACGAAAAGAAGAAACAGCTATTCCATAGCCTTACCGATTCCCTGCGTCGGACGCACAGTTATCAGGAAGCAGACATCGTGCTTCCTCAAGCTCTCCCACTCGTGTTTGATTTCGTTGCGGACACTCAGGGTGACGCATACGTCGGCCCTCACCCGGGAAGGCGCCTTCTCCCCAATGTTGGGCTTGGCCACCTCCACTACGGCGAAGCTCTTGATCGGGTGGGCCATGCGCGCCCATCCACCGAAGTATACGCTGTTGTCTTCCGCCCGCCTACATGGAAAGATATTTCATAAATACTGCTCACACCATATAAGATTTTTTTTAAAAGGGGTGTAAGGAGGTTTTCTTCAGGTCGGCAACACTAAAGCAACATCTCTGATGTTACTAATGTCTATGGACGGCGGTGACCGCTCATCATCAGGCGGCCCGCCATCGCCAGCTCGTTTGCAGACTGTTAATAAAAATAAATTAAAAAGTAGAGTAGAGTAGAGTAGGTACTCGACGATTTGGCTGGCGACCGTTTTCTTATTCAGATAATGTGCGCAGGAAAGCGTTCCAAGGAAAACTTGTTAATGTTATGCGTTGTCCGAAATCTGCTCCATGTTGCCATCAAGGATAACCAGTCTTACCCTAGCTAGTAAGCACTAACTGACATAACGCTTCTAAGGAAGTGATCCTTTAAGACATACCTCTGCCTTTTATTTCTCCTGGCTGATTAAGAACTGACCTAGGACCTATTTTTCGAACTTTCTCGCTCTTATAATAGTTTTAATTTGATAGATGAATTTATCATTGTGTTTTTAAGGTACTTAAATAAAGCTTTAAATGTAAGGACAAAAATCTTCTAATGATTTGACACATAAAAGCTAGAACAAGTTTAGCAACTATTAGTAAACCTTCTTTATAGTATAATTTGTGTAAAATTTTACTTATACGTAGTAAGGACGCGTGTCGTTGTTCCACGAATCTCGCACTTAACAACACTAGGTATTTACCTCCTTGACACAATTCGCCCGCAACTACTGGGTCTTTGTCAATTCGATTCAATTTATTTGATTGAAGCGGTTTGGCCACTTTATCTTTGTAACCTGGTGGCCTTATGGTTCGATTCTGCCCACAATCCTGCTGAATGGCGAAAATACTTCAGTACCAATTTTTGCCGCCAAACAGCTATTGTTTTGAATTGTACTATTATAGTTTGAAGGATAAGGTTCAAGGGGTACCTACAAAATCTAGAAATTTCCGTTGGCATTTTAGTTACCCATAACGTCCCAAGGCTACCTTTTTCCGAAGCATCTCAGCGGGGCCCCAACACCGCGTGGTATGTGAGGTTAGCCTGATGTTATCGACAAAAAACCTAAGGCATCCGTCTACCGCTTAGGCTGGATCCCATTAACCTCCTCCTTCTACCATCACACACGCACACGCACACTTCCTGGAGCTGCTGTTCTCGCGAACGGTTCGCTTCCAGAAGAGGTTTATTCCACGTACCATCAAACTGTGGAATGAGCTGCCATCCGAGGTTTTCCCATTAAGCTACGATATGGACTCTTCCAAAAGGGGTGTAAAGATATTTTCTTCAGGTCGGTGTTGCCGACCTGAAGAAAACGCAAACAAAAGCAACATTTCTGATGTTGCTGATGTCCATGGGTGGCGGTGACCGCTCACCATCAGGCGGCCCGCCTGCTCGTTTGCAGACAGTAAATATAAAAAAAAACTCTGAGCGCTCGGTCACGACCCGCCTCTGCAACAGTCTTCCATTTGCTTTCGAGTAAATACAAAGCTTTAAAACTCACCATGGTGCCAGCCTGTACACGGCGTCTTCTATATCTTGACGTATTTCATCTAAACCAGAAAAATATAAGATTAATCAAGAGTCCATGCCTGATATCTCGAAACTATCTCCATTAATTCAAAATATTATAAACGGGAAAGTGTGTTTAATTGGTTTGTTCTGAGTTTACTATAAAACGGAGCCGGACGAAATTTCGTAATGATGTCTAAAATAGAGAAACAATTATTTTTTGCAGTGACTTCTAGAGAACAAAGACGCGAGAGTGATTAAAGCATCAGATTAACAAGAAAGTAAAATAATGATGTTCAAACACCAACAGTTCATAAAAAAGTTGTTGCAGTTGAGCAGACAGCATATTTTATTCTTCACCCTTCTTTAGAAGATCTCATGACGCCTGGTGGTTACTAAGAAAACAATTTCCTAAAATTACTCTGTCATGGTTTACTTTTTCATTAACCAACAAAAAATGTGCCATTGCCGGATGTTTCAAACCTCACAAAATGTCATTCATTACAAGCTTTTATTATTACTACACTTAGGTACGTTTTTGCTGAAAGGTGTGTGGCAACGTGGCAAGGTATATGCTGAATCATTAGCATTACATAAAAGTATTTGACGATGAGTAATTGTGATAACAAAAAATCGCTGTACACGCAGAATTGAGTTCAGCCTATCTAAAAACAGCTAAAAAGTAGACCAGGTAACAAAATAGCATCAAAAACGACTAGGACGATATTATAATATTACAGAGACAGATGGTTCGCTGTATTTTTAAGCGTACTACCTAGAATTTTACTTATTTCTCACTATTACCTAACTTTATTTTGTTAACAAGAAAATTAGTTTTCGTTAGCATTAGCCAAATATTTGGATGGTTTCGTGATTATCGGAAAGCGTAATGCAGTGATCTTAAGAAAACTTGTGAAAAAATGCGCAATCATTGCTGATTATCTACGTATGTCACGGTGTGCGTTTTTTATCATAGGTAGTTCTTGGACTTTACACACAAAAACTTTTATGATTTTCTGTTGTTTCACACCTACACTTTTTGCTTTGAACTTTCACACTAATGTATATTTTAAAGCAGCTAAATATGTAAAGTGTACAATCTGTTAAGGTAGAAGAACATAATGTCATAAAAGTGAATCTAAAACTCTTATGAGAAAATAAAGTTTATATTCATTTCATTGCAATTGTTAGGCTGCCTTATCTAGAGATGAGTAAGGCTGCGTTTCCACCTGAGCTGTGCGAGGTAGCTAGGAGGTGCGCGAAGAAAATATCCACCAATAAGATTACTTCGTTTTCCTTGCGGTGTAAAATGGAGTAATCCTATTGGAGGATTGTTTCCTCTGTTGGAAACGCAGCCTTATTGTCAAATCTGTGGTCTTTACCAAGGAACTTAGTCTTTACAGCTAAACAGTAAACTCACATGTGCTCTCCAGACGGAAGAGGTTAAAATTTCTGAGCAGGTAGTCGTGCAGAGTCAGGAACTGCAAATTCAGCTTCGGAAGAGCGAGGCAGTTCTCTCCACTATAGATTTCGGTAGGCACCACGTTCTCGTCCCAAATGACTTCTTCGGTTGGGTACAGCGGCATAGAATTCAATTCTTCCAGCTGAGAGATTCGTCGTTCGTGTCGAGACACCTGTATTGAAGATTAGGTATATTTTTTTAGTGGTAGGTCATATTAACTTCCTTAACCTTAACAAAAACATTTGCGAACATCATACAATCATTAAGCATGCTAGTTTTTAATTTTGATTTTAATCGTTAAGGGAAAGCATTTGTCCTTTATCTCACCCAATGATAAGTGACGATAAAGCATCAGATACAAGCGGTCACCTTTATACGAATCTTCTACTGGCTATCTTACCTGCTCGGAATACAACAATCAATGTTACTATCATTGCTTACTTATCCTTATGGCGACAGACACTGTCCCTGTGCATCAACACATAAAACTTCAGATCTAGAACGATCTATAGAATCGCAGAATTCGAAAACTGGGTTTAGAAAAAAAAACGTCTAAAAAAACGCAGTAACTTGGATTCCATTATGCTTTGTGACAGACTTATCGACAATCGAAGAGTCCAGGTGGTTGTATTTCAACGGGTCTAATTCACGAACGATGTAACGTACCATCGGTATAGTGTACTCTCGCTACTGTGATCCGTCGATGAAACATTTTCGATACAGCGACCGTCGATGTTGTGAATGTCGATTTCTTGAACTAGACCCATTTTTAACTACCGTCATTTATTTATTTAACAAGTTTGGTTTTAAAAACAGTCCCTACAGCAGACCTCTACAGAGAGTGGAAAGTACTCACAGTCAGACAGCACTACATTCTGAACACCATCTTAAAAAAACACACTGAATTGAAATATGATCCTGATTTGTTAAAGGACAAGCGTAGAAAAGGCACCGTTTGTCGAACATTTACTCTTAGAACAGCTACCTCGCACAATTTTTATATTTTTATGAGTAACTACCTTTATAATAAGTTTAATGGAATCCTTAATATATATCCCCTCCCCAGAGCCAGGTGTAAAATAGCGATCATAAACTACCTAAAGGAACAGGACTACCAAAATACTGAAAACTTACTTATTCCTATAAAATAAAAATCTAATCTAAAAAATACCTCTTATAAATAAAAAAAAAAAAAAAAAATTGAAACTTACTGAATAACATAGGCTTCTCCTTTCGACTCGAGTTATATCGGCAATATAATAAAATTGGCTCATATACACTATACACTCACTAATTATACACACTCACTCACACACACGTACACACACAAGCACGCATACGCAACCACAAAATTCTGCTATTTAAAATACCTATTTAAAATGTTTAGTAGTTTAAGTTGTTTTTGATAAGTTTTAATGTAATAATTAATACCACTTTTGCTATCACTTCACATAGGTCTACAAATACGTTTTATCCTTTTGCGGGGGCGGCCTGGTGACCTGTGTAACCGGTTTCCTTTAAAACCTATTGCGGGCACCAGCTTCTCACACTTCAGGTCATACATTGACTTTCACCCAAATATGTCCTAGAGTTCAGAAACCTATTGTGTGATGAGAAATAAATTATTTTATTATTATTATTATTAAAAATTAAAAAAAAGGAGGCTCACTTAATCTAAATGCACATTAACTAATTGTGATAATTTCAAAAAGTTGTGAAATTGCAAAAAAGTAATTCATGTGGGCCAATTAAGTCTTACTCACCAACAACTCTTTGAGGAATTCTTTGTCCAGGCGATGCCAAGGAGCTTCCTCTTCCTTGCCCTCAAAAGGTACAAGGTTAAGATAAGTTGCGATTGCCCGAAGAGCCTTTTCACTGGATAAGAAAAAAAAATATAAAACAGTCTTTTCAACAAAACTTTACAAGGTAATCAATATAATATATTGGTATCTGAAAATTGTAAGTATTTCAATTGTTTGCAATTGGAAAAGCATTTTATTTGAGATCAATAATCTATAATAAAGAGATATCATAAAATATCGATAAAATATCTAAACTATTAATAAAGATATAAAGTTTGTGAGTTTGTTTGTTTGAGGAGGGTAATCTCCGGAACTACAGGTCACATAGCACAAATCGGATAAACAAGAGGACTGCCTTCTAAGCTGCGGTCGTTAACTAATAGAACTATTTTATGCACAACAAACCTGAGATTTCCGAAATGCTTCTGCAGGGTTTCTCTCGTATCAACGCTGGCGACGTTTGCAAGAGCAAATAACCGCAAATCGGGAAATTTCGCAAATGCGGCTTTCTGTAAAAAATACGACGCGTTTAGTTCTCTTTCTCATAATACAAAATAATAATCATCTATAACCAAAGTGAGAAATTAAATATTTATAAAAATAGAAAAAATAGGAGTCGAACTTGGGTCTTCCGCAATCCGGGCGGCTGCACTGACCATTATACTACCTTGAAGGCTGACGTAAGCACTAATTTTTTTTACTGTTTTGATTTTCACTGCTTTTTAGCGGCAGTAGTACCTACTATACATTAACGCAGATTCATCTTTACAGATGAAATACCACAAATTTGATAACACAACGCTACAGTAAATTTTATTTTTGTTTTTAAGTGCTAGTTGCTGCACTGAAGCTGAATTGAATATTTATAAAATACATCTGGGTCGGTAGTCATTTAAATTTTTACTATATTTTATAAATATTTAATTCAGCTTAAGTGCAGCGATTAGCACTTAAAAATAAAAATAAAATTTAAAGCGAGAAATGCTATTGGGTCGAATATGAGAAATCGTGGATTAGCCACGTTACTGACGGAACCCATTCATGACTCAAGCGCATTAGCACAAACAAGGAGAACCTGAAGGTAAGCTAATACATAGGCAACCTCTGGGACACGAAATCTCGCAACAGCTGCGTTCGGACTGTTGTCACAGATTACTGTTGTTCTGAGGTTTCGTGTCTGTGTGTGCGATGCTTGAGCGCGTTGGTCTTCTGCATTTACAGAACGATTACATTACGAACTTACTTTCTGCATTCTCCTTTTTTGTGGCATTAGCTTCATGGACGTGTCAATAGAAATATCATTCCACACTAATAATAATATTTATAAAAAATAACATAGTGCATGTAATTTTACCTGCAGTGATGTTATCCTGGAATAGTGTGAGAGAGTCATGTCCCGATCGGTCATCGGATCTCCAGATTCGTCACTGATTTCGAAGCGGGCGTAAAATTTAAGCATTTGAAAAAGCTGAAAATAAAAAATATATATTTGAGATATGCACGATCGTATGCTATAATAATATTATATATATATGCACCTCGGCCTGCCGGTGGTGCCCCCGCGTGGCAAGAACAGATTGAACGACGTATCAACACGTTTAGGACTCTTATTGCAAAGCTAATCTGCTTTAGAGGTGGCA
The DNA here is from genome assembly GCA_963082485.1 of Eudonia mercurella. Classification (NCBI taxonomy): domain Eukaryota; kingdom Metazoa; phylum Arthropoda; class Insecta; order Lepidoptera; family Crambidae; genus Eudonia; species Eudonia mercurella. Next base: position 9,593,005 of record OY720041.1, on the reverse strand, counting down.
ACATCCGCCCTCGTGTCATGCGTTTCGTGACCCAGGCATTCGCGGGTACTGGCATAAGGCCCCGCGATTACATGGTCTCAGTCACGGAACGTATTGATATCCTGAAGCAGAAAGTCTATGCGTGGGTGGGACGTGTTCGTCGCTACAGAGAGCGTGTGGATCGATTCCAGCAGAATCGCTTCTTCCAAAGAGACCAAAGGAAGGTGTATAGAAAGTGGGAGGGGAACTGATCAACGTAAGATCGACGGGCAACTGCCAGATTCTGCTTCTACGATTAATTTCTGGCGGAGTATTTGGTCGGTGCCAGTCGTGCACACCGAGTTGGATGGGTGTGATTGAGCGTGAGTGTGAGACAATCGAATCAATGAGGGCTGTAACAATCAGCCCCGATGACATAAGTTATATAGGAGCCTCACGCCGCTCTCCTTGGCAAGCGAGAACTGCGCAGACCAACGGTGCTGAGCACTGAAGACCGCAGGAACATATAGAAGAGTAAGGAGCTCCACGGGCGGTACTACCGGGCCTTAACTGGGCCCGATGTGGATCTGCTCGCGTCGGTAAACTGGCTACGATTCGGTGACCTTTTAAGGGAAACCGAGGGGTTTGTCTGTGCAATTGCAGACGAAGTCATGATGACGAATAATTATCGGAAGTATATCCTGAGGGACGGTACGGCCGACATCTGTCGGGCATGCCGCCGTCCCGGTGAGTCACTCAGGCATATTATTTCCGGTTGTTCTCATCTAGGTAACGGTGAGTACATGCACAGACATAACCTTGTAGCCAGGATTATCCATCAGCAACTTGCTCTTCGATATGGTCTTGTAGAATCTGAGGTGCCGTACTATAAGTACACGCCGGTGCCAGTTCTCGAAAATGGTTATGCAACGCTCTACTGGGATCGATCTGTCATCACGGACAGGACTGTTATTGCAAATAAGCCTGATATCGTGTTGACAGATCGATTGACGCGCCAGGCAATGCTCATCGATATCACCATTCCGCATGATGAGAACCTTGTGAAAGCCGAGAAGGGCAAGCTTACTAAGTACCTTGACCTGGCTCACAAGGTGACCGCTATGTGGGATGTGGATTCGACGATCATTGTCCCCATAGTCGTATCTGCAAACGGCCTTATAGCGAAGAGTCTCGACCAACATCTCAAGAGACTTTCGCTGGATGGCTGGATTAAGGGTCAGATACAGAAGGCAACACTCCTGGACACGGCACGTATTTCAGGAGGTTCCTCACTCTGCAGCCCTGACCACCGGTAGCTTGGGCACTGCCCCGCTGCTGGTGGTACTCTAGGATTAGGTTTCTATAATGTTTTATTGTTTTTATATTAAAATATTGTAAAAATCTAGCTTTAAGAAAGAAAATAAATAAAGGAGTTAATAATAATAATAACATATTTATTTGATATGAAGTTCTTAGGTGGATGCTCATATTAAAAACATTGAAAAGCACTTGAAAAAAATATTGCCTCATTCTCTTTCTTAATATTTTCTGATTAGAATTGTTTGATTGATCGATTGATCCGTAATCATTCGTTTTCGTAAACGTAATCGAATGCATACGCATAGTAAACTAAACTCACTCGAGGCACTCTGAAAACATAAAGTGGTGTTACTTTAACTATCATGGTCACGGATCATTGTCATTATCACGGATGTACATCCGTGATCATGGCGCATGCAACTATGCAGAAATATCGGATACTCAAATACAAGAAAAAACATGGTAATAATCCCGTTAATAATATTTATTCTAAAAGGTAAAGTGGTGTGACGAAATTTTAAACATAATATTTTTAATTTTAATAGGTGTGACGAAAATAGACAAATTTTTAGATTATGACGACGAGACGGGTATGACGAATGTGACGATTTATTCAATACTGGTATCAGTACCGGAATAAGCGTGATCAATACCGTGATAGCTAAATTAGAGTATTAAGAAAATCATAAAATGCATGTTTTCGACATCACACAAATCATAAGGTCACGAATCCCGGAATATCGTAATAACGGAATCTCGGCACGATGTTTCCGCTATGACAATTCGATACTGAGTAGTTTAATATCGTGTTTTCGAAATCACCACTTTTTTCTTTTTGAGTTTTTAACTAACCTAAAACTAAAGTTTTTAAAGCAGCGCACAAATGTGACCAATATCGGGGACCGAGTGTCAAGAATGCAGTGGGCTTGGATTGGCTACCTCTGTCGCCATAATGATGAAAGATGGAGCAACTGCGTTATTTTGTGGAGACAAAGAACAGGAACGCGGTGCATCAGCAGACCACCTGTCTATTGGTGCGACGACATTAAATAATAATAATAATAATTCATTTATTTCAGACATAATATTATTTAAAGCATTCGCAGGACTGATTTGGACCAGATATGGTATGGATAGGGCTGATTGGAAGACGATTGGAGAAGCGTACGGTCATCAGTGGATGAGATAATGCGGTGGAAAAGAAATAGAATGCTCTCATTCTTCTGTGATTTCTATGAACAACTACTTTGAAAAATTGCACTATTTTTATATCAAATTACAAAATATAAGACTGGATTAGAAATATGATCCAGAGTGTAAATTTTTTAATAATGCGTTTTTTTATTTAAGTTAAACTAATTATTATTTGATTAAAGTGGATTTTGAGCTATTATTCAGTATTCAGTATGTTCAAATAATTTTTAACGCAAATTTTGTTGCGAACAAATTACAAAAACACAAATGTTGAAAGCAGTTGATTGCAGGTTCAAATCCTGATCGTGAAAATTTTTTCAACATTTGTGTTTTGTAATTTGTTCGCAATAAAATTTGCGTTAAAAATTATTTGACCATTTATAAATAGCTTGCTTACTTCTTAACTGATCTTTAATATTTGTAAAAATATTATGATCGGATGTTAGTGACGGTAGTTGTTGACATTGAATGGGCGCCTTTGGCTTTCAAAGTAAAAAGTGTTGATTAATTTCGGCGGACGTTAGAACCACGATAGCTCAATTGGAAGAGCACCTGACCCGGAATGTCAGAAGGGTGCAGGTTCAAATCCTGCTCGTGGAAATTATTTCAACATTTTTGTTTTTTTATTTAAGATTTTTCCCGAATCCCGAGAAAAAAAATGTAGTCGTAAGGAAGTCTCCACTTTCTGTCTCTGTTCACCGAAGTTTAGGTAAATATAGTCAGCCTATTCCGAACTCTGCTTATTAGGTACTTGGTATCTAATTAAACTATTACAAATCGCGACTATTACCTATATAAATATAAATTTCTTAATATACCGTGATTACGGTATTGGCCAAAAATACCAAAACGAATCCGTGATCACGGACCGGTGGTATTACGGGATCCCGCGATAAAGACTGGTGTTTGAAGCCCTAGTCTGGTAGTATCCGTAAAGTAGCACAGCGGAGCAGACGTACGAGAAAGTTGTTTCAAAACTAATATTACGTATGTTTATAAACAAATATATGCAGGTGTTCAGTTAAATGACAGTGTTACAATATTTTGGTGAAATACATAAACAGTTGATTTTGTCATAAAACAGTGAAAAATGTGGAGTTTGCTGGTATTATCATGTTTCGCGGTGGGGGTGGCTTCTGTGGTCTCCCCCAAGCATTGTTGTGAACCTCATACCGCCCTGTTGAGAAGGAAAAACAGTTGTTGGAACCCAAAGACCAATACGACGTCTGAAATCAAAACTTTGAGTTGCGAAAGTAAAGTGAAATTAAACCGCTACTTTCAGAATAGCGATGGGTCTATAACACTACATCTACCAAATAATATTAACATCACTATAGAACTTGACAGGTTGGTGTCATTGTTATAATATTAATTTATGGCTATAAGTGACTAAAGAATTATTAATTAGAATTAAATAAACTCTGTAATTAACAAAACAACAAGTTTAAGTTAAGTTAATTTTCATAGAAACTGCAGTGTAAAGTCAATATTGACTTTATCAATAAATAAGTTAATTAATTAAGATTCTAGCGACCTAATAAGTACATTTTTTTCAATACAATATAAAATCAATATTTATTGCACAATATGAGATATTACACAATATATTTAGAACTCTTAAGCCTAGACTATGTGTCTTAAAAAACCATTATCAAGTTATATTTTTCTTCAATGCCAATGAAATAATCAAGTAGAAGATGTAACAAAAATAAAAATAATGAATTGAGCTCAATATAATATCATTAATTTCTATCATTGGGCTCTGGTGCAGTGCGTAAAGCGGTTACTATAATGTAATTGGTATTGTTAATTGTTAAGGCGACAAACTGAAGAAATGCACCAACTTTCGTCGAATAGTTTAAGACTTATAATAAGACTAACGAATCTGAAATGTAAATATAGGTAAATTCATATCTTTATCTTAAATTTGCTATCTCAAATACACGATTGTATAATTTAGACTCATATAAATAATTATTTTCGAAAACACCTCTAAAAAATCACTATTGTTGAAATTACAATAAAATTACTTAATTAATATGCTTGGAAACCACTTAAATACATTGATAACTTTTCGTAATTTAGTAGCTGCATATTTTGATAACTAAAACCAATAATTTAAAAAAAATGTTTCGATTCTGTTAATTTGCGGTTTCAATTGTCGCAGGCGCTACGTATATGACCGGCGGACCTTATTATGACAGAGCCAGCAAGGATCAGCATTTTTTAATGTTTTCAAATCGAGGTGTCGTCTTATTGTTGTTATTCGTAGTCATGCGACACATACTATAAACATCAGTTATATTCGTATTTAAGTACTATGGAATGCCATTTACATTTAGTTAAAGCACTGACAACCATAAAAACTAGATCTATTCATCCACTGTATTCAAGTCAGAAATTCGAAACGCTATTTATTTAGAATTGTGTTGTGTTATCAAAAAATGAAACAATAGCATTTTTATAATAATATTACGACATTAATATTACGAGGTATACCGACAGAGAATCGCGCGGTGGTCGAATCGAAACGTGTTCACGCACCCACGCTCCCGCAATCCCCAAACAAATGAAATAATATCACAGGGCATTAGGACATTAGGACATGCCTACCTGCAAATCTATGGATATATCGTACAACCGTACGATTCTGTTCGCAAATATATTACAATAATCTATACATTGGTCTATGCCGCTCTTTAATGCGATAGGTTAGGTATGACCAAAGAGATGTAGGTAGTTAAATGTCTTTGGGTATGACACATGATGATGGTTAAGTTTGAAGTACAGACGCCTGCACATCAAACTATGCAAAACTGTCAAGTTCTTCAATTAATGTTCAACCATCTTATCTTATCTTAGTGGGCCCGCTGAGGTTTCTCTCTCGCAGCAACACTTCGACCCATCGGGATCTTTTGTGCAACCCCATCCTTTCACTCCTCTTCCTCTGTAAAGATAGAAGCTTGGCAACGTCCTTAAGAGCGAAGAGCCTGAAGTCCTCCGGTTTCGGATAGGCCGACCCCAGGAGTCCCATTCTTTTCCTAGCCAGAAAGTGGCAGTCACACAGTAGGTGCTGCATTGACTCCGTTTCCTCCCCACATGCCCTACACAAGCTATTTGTTGAAAGATGCATTCTGTGGAGCATTTGTTTTGTGGCATAGTGTGCCCTGTTAAGGCACCGATGGTTAATCGGGCCTGCCTTCTACTGCCTCCCCATATAAACTTACTCCGTCCTAAGGCGTTTTCGCCTAGGAAAGATTTGGAGTGTTTCATACCTTCTTTTAATGTTCAACCATATGCCACACACATAAAGTTTAATGTCTATTGAGGAAATTTGACAGTTTAGTAGTCAGTTTTGGTAGTCTGACGTGCAGGCGTGTACTAGCTGATATATTTTGTAACGTTGCGCTATGTCCTAATTAACACCTTTGTGCACGACTGTTAATTGATAATAAAATTTCGTTGGTTCGAATCCGCGAAGTCAAAAATATACTTGGGTGGTTTGCACCGTGGTGCGAACCAGTCGTGGTGTGAATCGATGAAGTACCCAAATAAAGTCACTTATTACCATTGAGTAGAACTTATAGAGGAGCTCGATGGCGCAGTGGTTAACGCGCTCGGTTTGCGATTGCTGAAGTTATGAAACTTTCGCAAAGGCCGGTCATCGGTTCGTTCAGTTGTTGGTCCCGGCTGCATTAGCAGTCGTTAACAACCACTAATCTGCACTGGACACGCGTGGTGGTTTATGGCCCATTCTCCCTATCTATCCATAGGGAAGGCTCGTGCCCCAATAGTGGGGACATATAATGAGCTGATGATGATGATGAGTACTTATAACTCAATGCTTATTACCAATAACTTTCTTTAGCCACCGATTCTCCTAATGAGGATCAATCACATAATAGCAAATCTGATTTTAACTATATACATCGTATCCGCATCATTTTATAAGATTAAATTAGACTAGAGCCCAAATTTGTGTAAGTTGATACCTATTCGAATATTAAAGTACAATAACAGTAGATTATAAACAATTAATTTGTTGGTGAACATGCAGCTGGGTGTTGATAAAAAAAAACAGTACAACGTCACTTCCCAAATTCTCTCAAGAAGTTCACATGAGATCTTAGTCCCTTCTAAGTCATCTTTACTGAGGCTTAAATCATTACTAATATAGGTATTAAACAAAAACTCACTGCTATTAAAATAAGAAAAATAGAAAAAACGCGAGCAGTTTTTAAAGAATTTAAGTTCCTAAATATAGCCTAAAAATAATGAACGTACCGTATATATAAATAAAACTCTTACACCAGCTGCGTTATTCACCTAAGAAGACGAGATCAATAACATTGAAGTAGTGTACACAAACTCTCGCAGCGGAGCAGACGCTACGAGTATCACAGTGTAAAATGTGGAGTTCTCTAGTTTTATCATGTTTCGTCGTGGGGTTAACTGCTGCAGTTAACCACTGTTGTGAACCTAATACCACCCTTTTGAAAAAGAAGAACAGCTGTTGGAATCCAAAGACCAACACGAAATCGGAAATCACAATTATAAGTTGCAAAGACAAATTCAGAAAGAGAAACTACTTACTGAATAGCAATGGGTCTATAACAATATATCTATCAGTTAATGAGAGCGTATCAATAGACGATGGCAGGTTGGTATCATTAGAAAATAAAAAAAAACAAAACAATCAATAACTGCAATGGTGTGGTAAAGTAATTTTTTCGTAAATGTTCAAATAATTTTTTACGCAAATTTTGTTGCGAACAAATTACAAAAACACAAATGTTGAAAAAATTTCCACGAGCAGGATTTTGAAGGGTGCAGGTTCAAATCCTGCTCGTGGAAATTTTTTCAACATTTGTGTTTTTGTAATTTTACGTAATTAATAAACAAAAAGTATTGCAATGATTAGCTTTGATATTGGCTATGATATACTTAGTTTATATTTTAAGTTTCAAAATAAGTTTTATTATTTATCTTTATTCCTAATGGAATGTATCATCTCGAGCTCCTCCGTGCTTCGGAAGGCATGTAAAGCTGTTAATCCCGGCTGCATTAGCAGTCGTTAACAACCCCCAACCCGCACTGGGCCCGCGTGCCCCAGCAGTGGGAACATAAAATGAGCTGATGATGATGATAATTCCTAATTTCTACAGCCCAACTTTCAATTCTATGTAGTTGTTCCTCTCTACATCTACACTATTGATTATTTCATTATTATTGTGGAAACAGACAGACAACCCATACTGTTGTTGTTGTTAAGAGCTTAAGAGACAACAAGCTTTCGTACGAATTCTCCCAAGCAGTAATATAAAAACTTTTGGTTTAGATATTGTCTCGGAAATTCAACTACTTTAGGAGATGTGGAGTTAGCAAATTTGACTGCGACAGCCGTCGTGTGTGCCGGGAAGGAGGAGAAGATAATAGACGAAGCAGTATCGGGATACTGTTTGATTGTCTCAGTGATATTTTTGTTCTTAACTGCAGCCATATACGCAGCACTTCCAGAACTAAGGTAAGCTACATTTGAACGATAATACCTACCGTTAGAAATACGTATTCAATTCATCGGACAATATATTTTTTAAGTAAACCCATTTTATTTGGCTCATGCTGGCTTACTAAATAGTAGTTTATGCAACTGTCATATAATGAAGGGTATTAAAACACGAGTGTGAGTTTATGAAACGAGCGCAGCGAGTTTCATAATAGTAACGAGTGTTTTAATACCCGTGTTATATGCAGTTGCATACACTACTTTATCTTCACTAATGCAATTAGTCAAACAACAAGAGTAAAAGCTGACAATAGTTTATTTATAATAATTGTTAAAATTTTGGATGGTACAATTTTGAAAGTTAATGTTAATTACCAACCAAACCAATCCATCCACCATCCAATAACCAATGAGAGCGCAGCTGCGCGTGCAGGGCCAATCAGGAGCGAGCGCGCGCTGTTCTTTTTTTATTCAATTGGCACAAGATCTTACCAAAGAGTTTTGTGTATGTAAGTTTAGTAGTTTCGTCGAAGTTTTCACGTATAACCCAACTGTTTTCAAAAGCCAGCCTAATATCAAAATTTTATACAACTTGTATGAGGATTTTGACATAAGGCTCGCCAGGTTAATTGGTCGCGTTTTATTGATGTTATAATGAGATTTTACGATATCGATGTGGATATTATACCATCATGTGAAATTGCTTAAATTGAGTGTTTTGTTGTCTGTGCTATAACAGTAGTAATATTATAAGTCAAGTATTGGAAACATAAGTAGAATGTTACAACATTAGTGTAGATAAAATTCATTAAGTATCCGATTTTTTTTCATTAGTTAAAAGTTTTGCAAGTTTTCTTAAAATTACAGAAAATATTTTTTTATTACCTGCAAACAAATGAATAAAAAGCTTTCGGGTCAAAATTTGAGAAATTTGATGAAGACAAAAAGTAGTGCAAGAGACGTTTATGACTGTTATTATGAATTTGAATTTTCGGAGTTCCAATCGTTCGTAACAGAAATCAATCATGAATAGTGATCTGATTATTTAAGTATTGTAAAATTTTACGAAGAAAGTATTTGTACTTACAATGATCCGAGGTTAAAAGTTCGGTGAACTTTGGTGCACCCCTTTTTATTGAATAATGGGTCTCCAAGAGGGACAACCCATAAACGTTTACAGCGATCTTGTAAATGCCATAATCGTAATATGGTTTTTTAACTCGTTGCTTTTCTGCTTATTATTTGATTTACATCAATCTGCTCTTTATTAAGACCTGTCATAAACAGCCAATGAGCTGTGAAAAGATAGGTAAAAGCCGAAATCTTATTGGTTGTTTATTACACATTTCTCCAGGTCTTAAGCGTCAGAAGTATGGTCCATGTCATAACTATAGTCGTGTCTGAACAAAAGTGTGTACAGAATATAATTTTACTAGGAAGCTCGAGTGCGAATCGAACCTACGACACTTGGATTACCGATCCAATGCTCTAACCGCTGAGCTACCGTGACCCAGATGACTTGTTGAATTCTTCTAGTACTTTGTGATTACCTTGAACAAACGTGTGTGTTATTTTTAGCCTAGCTATTATATTGTATTGTTTAATTTCTTAACACAACTCGTCAATCATTTTTGCAGAGATCTCCAAGGTAAAAGCTTGATAAGCTTTTGCACCACCCTGGGGCTAGGAATGATGGTGTTAGTGATAATGAAACTAATAGAATACAGCGACATGACGATGTGTGCAGTGAGAGGTAAACTTTATTTCGTACTTTAACAAAACATTTTAATTACTATGTTATCTCGGGGTTTTTTAACTGTATCGTTCTGACGGGTTGATAGTGTTAATGGAGGTATTTTTATTTTTCAGGGTTTCTGGCTTATTTTTTCATTCTGTCCAGTTTCTTTTGGACAAATGCTATATCAATTCAAATACTTTTAAGCCTGAGGTAAGTGAATGCTACATATTATTATATTGATTTTAATATATCATTTTAGATAATTCTATATTTACTGGGATGGTTATCCCAGTAAATATAGAATTATCTACACCTTTGGATATCGGGCCGAACGGTTGTTCGGCCCGATATCCAAAGGTCCCGAGTTTAATTCTCAGTCGGGCCAAGTGTTTTGGATTTCTTGATGCATATTGTGGGTTTCTGACCACAAACCCACTTTTGGCAAGCGATGGTCGAAACCAATAATCATCAATAAACAATTGAAGTGATGACTTTTTGAATGGAAATTAAATGGAAGGGCAGTATGACAGTTTACTATACTTTATTTAATTTAAAAAAACATCAAAGTGGACTAGACTTAGTTATCACCAATTAAAACAAGCTATATGATGATGATGATGATGATGTTATGGGACCGCAGAAAATTTTGTATACTTTTTTTGGAGAGATTGATGATTGCCCTAGACGGCATTTTCAGCTTTACCGGGCTTGTTTGGGGGCAGCGAGAAACTTAAAGGGTTCCTCAAGCCGTGTGAAACGAATCACCTTCGGAGGTTTTCTAGAAGGAACGGCATCGCGCACTAGCGTGCGTCCCCGTGCCCTACTAGATTATCCGAAGGGTTCGGATCGGATCGGGATTTTGTATACTATCTCCAAACTTCAATATGAAGATGGCAATAAATAATGATGATTAAATTTTATACGGAAAAGTAATTATGGAACAATATACAGTCACAAGATTAAAAATACTGAAACTCAGTGACTATAATTTGAGATAAAAATCATTTATACTTAACTAGTATAATGATTACCCGTATCCTATAGAACCATATAGCAGCGCCACCTACCGGATCCAATTATATGCATGTATTATACATATAAACCTTCGTCTTGAATCCCTCTATCTATTGCTGCATTAAAATCCGTTGCATAGTTTAAAAGATCTAAGCGTACAGACAGCGGGAGCGAATTTGTTTTATACTATGTAAAGATATACTGCTAACAATTTCCAGGCGGCCGTCCACGATAAATTACGAATGGAAGGACTATCTACTGTACGCTACATACGCATGGGGTTCCCCCGCCCTTTTGACCCTGATTATGGCCCTGGTGAACTTCCTCCCGGGCGATCACCATCGCCCCGGTATAGGCCTCAATCACTGCTGGTTTTATGGTGAGACTATGGATAACATTGTTATATTACACTAACTAAAACAAACTTTAACGAACGCGTCTGCAACAATTTCAGCATACGAATTCCGGAACAGACCAGAATTCATTCTCGACATGATTGGCGCTCTTACGTTCAGCAGTGGACGACGGCAATAGGTTGAAGAAATTACGCACTTGACAAGCACTTGTCAAGAATGAATTCAGGGTTCGATAACCATTTGATAACCTTAAAGACAACGAGAATTTGCATGGCAAAATTTTAACTCCTCTCGTTTATCACCAGATGTCGCTGCTTTAACGCCATACAAATTCTCGTTTTCGTTAATTTGAAGGAATGGTGGTGAAAACCTCACTCACTACGCACTAAGAAAACACTTTAGAAGCACTTATCAATAATGAATTCTGGTCTGTCTGTCAGAGTAACTTCTGAAATTTGTCGAAGCTGTAATCTCGCAATGCTGTTGCTTCACTTGCATGACCGCAAAGCAAATTCGCAACCCGAACGCACAAGCCATTACGCCAACGAGCCAGTGTCGTTGCAGCTGTTTCAATAATCTAATATTTTTTATAAATACATTATTACATTGCAAACACATTAAATCGCAAAAAATTTGAGTTGCACAAACATATTTTGTAATTGGAGGTGGTTGTTAACGACTGCTAGTACAGCCGGGACCAACGGCTTTACGTGCTTTCCGAAGCACGCATGAGCTCGAGGTGAAACATTCTTGGTCACCTATCCGATGAACGGCCTTTGCAAAAGAATCGCAGACCGAGCGCGTGAGCCACTGCGCCGTTGAGCTCCTCTCGGGTCAAATATTTATTTTCGGGGAAAATCGCAACTGGGGAATAACGCAACTAACCCACGTTAGCGGCATGCATCCTGACCGCTGGACAAAAGTTACCACACAAAGGATTCTTGGTGATTGTGATGAGGTGGCGAGGCGACTTGGACGCATACCAGACCTTCTGGCATGGAAGGTCCGGGAAAGACACTAGCGTGAGGACTTAGGAGAGTCCTTTGCCCAGCATATCCAATCCGATCCGATCCGAACCCCCCGGAGAATCTAGTAGAGAAAAGGGACACGCTTGCGTGGTAATGATTCCTCTAGAAACCCTATGACGGTGTTACGGTCACACAGTCCGGTGACGCTAGCAAGCAGTTTGAGGTAATAAGCAAACTCGCTGCCAAAAAAAAACTTTGCCCAGCAGTGGAACAGTATAGGCATATAAAAAAACAGGTCTTTAAAGACACAACTATAATATACAACGTGTAACAGAAAGGTGTGTTAAAAATAAAAAGATACAAAGTGTATCCGATCTAGATCTTGTATATATTATATAAATATGTGAAGCAAAAACTTTGTACCCCTTTTTAAGAAAATTATATTAAATCAATAAAACAAACATTATACACACTACCATGTATTTGACACACACGCACATTCTATCTTTTTTTTATTTTTCATTGCTTAGGATACAATCCGTGCAGCCTTAATAAAATTACGGTCGAATTTCGACCACTGGGCGACCAGTCGACCACTAGTTAACTTTAATTTGTCATGCAATTGTAAATTAAATATAAAATTTAGGTATATTAGTAAAGTCATGCGCGTCAGGCGCGCAGAAGCAAGCAGCAGTGATCATAAATGTAAGTACACAGAGGATACAAAAACACTAGGGATGTGACTTGTTTATTTTGATGTGTCGTCACAATAGAAATATTTAATTAAAAATTGCACAGAAAATTATTTTTTTTTTTTTTTTTTTCAGCCACTACTTTCCCACTGCAGGGCAAAGGTTCCCCCTAAATAGAAAATTAAAGTTAATAATTATGTGTTAGTAACTCTGCATACAAGATCTAGACCTGATAAATTTTGGATCTTTTCATTTTGACCACGCCTTTCTGTTACACGCTGTATACTAATAGGTAACAATACTTCGGCTTTTTTTGTTTCAGATAGTACAAATCAATGGTATTATATGTACAGCGTAATGTCAATATTGATATTAGCTAACATATGCATTTTCATATACACTTCCATTTGCCTCTGGAAAAACACCTTTGCCACAAGTCAGCTGAAGGCGCTTAAATACAAGTAAGGTTATTGTGTATAGTTATTTTGTGAGAAACATACTACTAACTTTTTGTACTGATTGATTCAAATTTCATATCGTATAATAGTCACTTGATTACAATTTGGTATTTTTAGCAAGTCATTGTTTTACAAGTTTCCATATAAATTAGTAAACTTACTCTGTTGGCATTAATTATAATGAATAATATTGTTAAACAAATTCACAAACTAGGTTTTGTAATTTTAAAACTTTTTCATTATTATTTTATGCAATCCTCGCGTAATTGTAAGAATTTTTATTTAATGATTTCCAGATTCCTTATGACGATGCGACTTTTTGTGCTGATGGGAGTGTCGTGGATATTCGAGATGATCAGCTCTGTCATGGAAGAAAGTCCGATATGGTTGGTATTCAAAAAATATTTATCGGTACAGGCAACAACAAAAGTCGCTGAATACTCTAGTATATTAAGTAACTAAAAAACCTAACCAACAATTTTTTAGGGTTCCGTATTTTTTTTCATCAAGTCCATACGTGTGGGGTATCTATGGATAGGTCTTCAAAAATGATATTGAGGTTTCTCATATCATTTTTTTCTAAACTGAATAGTTTACGCGAGAGACACTTCCAAAGTGGTAAAATGTGTGCCCCCCCCAGAACTTCTAAAATAAGAGAATGATACAACTAAAAAAAATATGTGATGTACATTACCATGCAAACTTTCACCGAAAATTGGTTCGAACGAGATCTAGTAAGTAGTTTTTTTTAATACGTCATAAAGTACGGAACCCTTCGTGCGCGAGTCCGACTCGCTTCGGTCAGTCACTTGTCCACTAGTAGTGTACTAAAGTCTGTTGTGGTTGCTGCAAAATAACACCGACATTTTTTCAGCACTGATGCCTTGAAATAGTTGAAGACCACCGACTATGGTTGGATTTCTATAGTCGATATCGATAGTATAATCGAGTTTCAAAGGTCAATCATACGGAAAAACTATCGATAAACCACACCACCCGTTAAAACATATACCGTGTGCGCAGTTGCGCACCCAGACAATCCTGTGACCTTCGAAGCTATACCTACTATGTTTGGCGCTTTTTATTGGCGAGCGTGGCGGTTGAGACATATATAGTATAAACAAACCACATATTTGGAATGTCATTAGCCTTTATTGTGGCGACTTAAAAGTCCAAACTGTTTGTTGACATAATTTTTTTTTATATGGGCATATCTACACTAATATTATCAAGAGGAAACCTTTGTATTTTTGTATGTATGTATGTATGAACGTTTTTTTCTTATGTATTCTTCACGTTGAAAGACTGAAGCCCAGCTAAGGAAGTTTGTGGGTTCATGACTCATGTCATGACTCATGCTAAATGCAAAAAAAATGTTGCAGTAGAGAAACTGAAACGTTTCCTAATACCGGATCTTATTACTCGACACGAAGGCGAGGTTCATGGTTATGCCACGGAATAACTTCTAGGGCTCTATCAATTTAGACGTTTCGTGTCGATAAGCTGCCGTGCTGTTTCATATTAAACGCCAGCCGCACAACAGCCGCACGACAACCGCACGACAACCGGATCTTGTTCAGTGGCGTGCACTTGGAGAGACCCATGTCCAGCAGTGGAGTAGTATGGGCACATGATGATGATGATAGTACGTTATACCCACAAAATGCGTTGAAGTGACACACACAGCGCGTCGAACTATGTCCGCAAATACGATACCTAAGCATTATTAGCATAATGTTAATTTTGTTTATTTGAATTTGAGTAAAGGTGTTTTGGAGTTATATCATATCCATATTTAATTATTTTGACGTTTTCATTTTAGTTCAGGTACATATTTCCAACTCAGCTATTTTTGAAGATATCTATGAATATTTATACTATCATGGTCACTTGCAATAGAGTATCAATCTGTCGCGTGTCTGGAATCCAGTGATTAGTTTTGTTAAAAACGGCAAAAACAACAATAAAGCCGTTTCGCGTTCCGATAGGTACTGTGAGTGTAGTGTGTCGTGAGCAATTTCGAGTGAATAATGACTTAGAAACCGGTGATACGGGCATCGAGCGCAAGAAACGACTAAGGAAGAGGGTAGATCG
This sequence comes from Eudonia mercurella, assembly GCA_963082485.1. Taxonomy (NCBI): domain Eukaryota; kingdom Metazoa; phylum Arthropoda; class Insecta; order Lepidoptera; family Crambidae; genus Eudonia; species Eudonia mercurella. The sequence goes on along the minus strand of OY720041.1, from coordinate 9,577,707 downwards.
TTTTGTCTGCTCATAAAAAACTCACCCGCATTAACTTCAGAAACTTCGTATTCATGGCGCATGCAACTGTGCCAAAATATCGGATACTCATAAATTATAAACATGGTAAGAATCCCGTTAATAATTACTCTATCTATGAATGTGTGAAAGATGTTAAGGAGAAATTAGCAAATGTAGAAATGACGGCTGATCGGGCTGATCTAGTAAAATGGAGGAAAAAAACATATTTGTGGTACTCTGTAGTAGGCAAAAGATAATGACTTATGTTTGACAATCAATTAGCGTATAATGTTATAATACTGAGCGAAAAAGACTTCTTGGCGGGAAAGTGAAGAGTCATTCATGTCTGCGGTTTTGTTTTATTTTCTAAAATGTGTGTTATGTCGAATATTAAAATGAATAAATGGTGGATTATTAACCGTTAAGTGTTCGTGAGTGTGCACGAGTGCTGGCAAATGAAACAAAACAATGCAACTTCACTTTTCAAATTCTCTCAAGAAGTCCGCGTGAGGACTTAGTAAAGCCCCACATCTTTACTGAGATACTCGAGGGGTTGGGGGACATATAATTTCTCACGGCTCATTTCTATTATCATTCATCAACATCATACATGAAGGAAATATTGTTTATTAAATGTATTACTTGTAAGAAAAATTACTTTGACACTAGTTAAATGTGCTAATTGCACAAAGCCATCAACTAAAGGAAAAAAATACTGAGCGAAAGTATATGCAAACGCCCCTTTTCATTATATGTTCATATAGCGTTCAAATCACATAGAATATACCATTGCCTGCTTTGAAGCCAACGTTGCCTTGTAACGATTATATCGACATGTAGACAGGTGTAAAATTTCGGTTAACACCTGTTAATAAACAGGTTTAAGATAAAATACGCAAAGATATGAGAACGACTTCACGACGCATGTGATAACTAATGGGCACTAACAAACAATACCTAATAGAAAGAAAAAAAGAAATAATATAAGGATATTTGACAAAAACAGAAAGGTAATCCTATCTAATATAATGGGAAAGTGAGTTTGTTTGTTTTTTGATACGCTTTCACGCTTGTAGGTAGGTATTCAACCGATCATCTTGAAATTTTGTACACATATTCTTAAGAAAATAATAAGACATAGAATACCTACTTATTATTATTAAAAAAGCGAGTTTGTTTGTTTGTTTGTTAGATACGCTTTCACGCGTAAACTATTTAACGATTTATATGTTTTGTTGTCATAGAAACTGTCAAAGAGGTACGAAGTCCGCCGGGTCAGCTAGTATTTTATACAAAAACAAACACTACAGTGGGCTTTTTTTAATATAAATAGGAATAGATCAGCCTAAAATAATGTTATTATCTTCTGCTATTGAGAACATGACTATATTATCAATAATGCTACTAACATCGATGTTATGGCAACGTATAATAAGAAAACATGGCAGACTTAAAACTGGCCCTACCAACAACTACACCTAGTACAAACATGTACCTACGGGAATAGAATCCATGACATCTGAGTTTGAGATCGGGCGGGCAGTAGTCTAATCATTAAACTACAGAAGCGCTTAATTCTTTACATAATATTCATACTACGGTTAATTGAGGAACTGCATTGAACTAATCGGCCATAAATTTTCGACTACTACACGAACACCGCTATTAATTAAGTATTCAAATAGAGAAGTCATGGCTCCATGACATCATGAATTGTTGTCTCGTAGACACTTCGAAGCGGTTGAATGTTTGTTAAACGATACTTAATAGTTCGTGCAGACAGCGTGTCAGCGATGTCGCCCAACCTCGGTTGCAAAATCGTAAGGACACGCAGCGATTTATATTATCATTTAAATTTTTTTGTGAAAATTTTGCCTTTGGTCTCTAAATTGCCTTTACAGCATAAACAAATACTTTCTTCAAGCAGTGACCGAACAATCCTAAGAGGTTTTCTACAGGAGCTGGTTTCAAGGAAGCGTGTCTTTTGAGGGTTTACTTACTGAGGCTGGTGACGAGAGCGGAAAATCAAGGGCACCTCTAAAGGCTAGGACCTATACTTGGGTTAACCATTTTGTGGAACAAAGTAGACTGGTGACTACGACTTTTTAGCTTTAAGCCGTCTTGTAACGACTGCTTTTTGTAATTTTTAATAAAAAATCTCTTGAGATCATTTATTTATTTTATCTTACAATTTTTTGAAAACTTACAGCTATATTTTAAAAATAAATTAATGTATAAATACAATAAGGCCAATTACAATTTTTTTACCTATAAACAAAGTATGTAGATACAATTGGCAAATCGTTATTAATAATACTTTATTTTTAAGAGCCATGCGTGACATATAATAGATAAATACCTTTCATGAGCTAACAGAGATAAGGAAATTATTATTGTATAATTTCTTGAACCTAGATACGTTGGTGTTGAATAAGTCTAAGTCCATATTTCGATACATTGAGTTAAAAAGCTCAGGCGCCCTGTTAATGATCGACAATTAGTCATCATCATCATCATCATCATCATCGTCAGCCTATATTAGTCCACTGCTGGACATAGCCCTCTCCAAGTGCACGCCACTGAGCACGATCCGCGGCTACTCTCATCCAGCTCTTGCCTGAGGTCGCAGTGTTAATTCAAGGAGGCAAAACATCTGATTCACAAATTAATTACTTTCCAGGGTCATCATAGACATCTACAACATGATGCAGGGGCTGATGATATTTCTGATGCTAGTGCCGTTCAGGCGGCGGGTGGTGAAGGCCATGTACAAGCAAGGCTGGCTGGACTGGATGGCGACCGCTGCGGAGAAACACTTGGCTGTTGGGAACGACGAGGAGCAGGACGTCATCGAGCATACCATAGGCGTGGACATGGATGACAGGAAGTGACGGAGTTCAAGACCATTCCGATAAACAATTTCTCTCAACTCAACCAGAGAGTCAGAGATGACTTGATCAACATTAACAGACAAACGCTATAACGAAAGCAGGAAAATTGATAATCTTGAAACGTTACCATGTATAAAGGCTTAGTAGCTAGACTGGCTACGGGAGCTGTAAGCAAGAAGCGTCTGGAGGAAATTAAAAGCAGAATGTCTTTGGGAACACGGACTTATCGATGTCGATAGGAAGTTTTTAGTTTTAATTTTTAACGGATAAGAGTTTATTTTCGTCTTGATATTACGTGATGGTAAGTAACAATTACATCCAAAATGGAAACACACTTCACCCCGAATCCTCAACTGCTTAAGAACAGATGATATGGTGGTAACTTGCTAAGCGGAATCAGAACAAGACCATCAACAACCAAATATTAGGGAATCTTAGTCCGGGCGTTTCGGTCTGAAACCGACCGGGTGATCTTACCTTTAGAACATAAATGCGGTTCCAAGTTGAAGACTTTTAAAATATTTTAATGACTATATGTATGTGTGAATATACTTATGGTTGATTTTTTTTCTATTATAATTCAAAATAATAAAAATATGTATGTTAGGTTAGCTTAGCGTGGACTTGAGCAGAAAGTATTTGAAAGGAATTTGTGACGACTGAACCGAACGACTGGAAGAAAGACCATAACGATATTGTATTGGTTGGTGTATTATGTAAATAATAACACGGGCCTTTAATCAGACTTGGTTTTTATTTTAAGTTGTACACTCGTATTATAATAGCGAATATTAATGTGAAATAATGTTTGTGTTATATTGAATATTAATGTGAAATAATAGTGGATTGTGTTCGTGAGTGTGCATGAGTGTTGGCAAATGAAACAAAACAGTGCAACGTCAATTTTCAAATTTTCTCAAGAAGTCCGCCTGAGGACTTAGTAAAGCCCCACATCTTTACTGAGACCTTCGAAGGGTTGGGGGGTATATCATTTCTCACTTCTCATTTCTATTATCATTTATCATCATCATACAGAAAAGAAATAGTTTATTTATGTATTACTTGTTAGAAAAATTACTTTGACACTGGCTAAATGTGCTAATCGCACGAAGCCATCAACTAAAGGGAAAAAAATCTATGCTCGAGGACTTCTTGGCGGGAAAGTGAAGAGTCATTCATGTCTGCGGTTTTGTTTTATTTTCTAAAATTTGTGTTATGTCGAATATTAATGTGAAATAATGGTGGATTATTAACCGCTGAGTAATCGTGAGTGTGCATAAGTGTTGGCAAATGAAACAAAACAGTGCAACATCACTTTTCAAATTCTATCAAGATGTCCGCCCGAGGACTTAGTAAAGCCCCAAATCTTTACGGAGATACTCGAGGGGTTGGGGGGTATATCATTTCTCACTGATTTCTATTATCATTCATCATCATCATACAAGATGGAAATATTGTTTATTTATATTTGTATTACTTGTAAGAAAAATTACTGTTTAAATGCGCTAATCGCACGAAGCCATCAACTAAAGGAAAAAAAAACTATGCTCATTCATAACAGAATATTCGAAGGATTGACTTTTTGAAGGATGACGAAACAACATAAAAAATGAAGTAAAGATTTTACGTCTTACTTAGTCTTTTAGAAAAATTATATATTTTTGTACATTTCATTTTCTTGGATATAAATACCTAATACCTACTAACGTCGTCACTTAAATTGAACATAAGACTTGCTTATAAATGTAAAGTAAGAATATAGGCATGATGATTTATGACGCCTCGTTATTGTCTTTCAAAATACACATTAAAAAAAATCAAAATCCCCATCAGAACAGAATGTAGGTTATAACTTATAATTTTGCACTTGAACAGGACATGTTTACTTTGAACTTTAAAAAAGCAAGTTCTCTTTTAGTTTAAGAAAACATCGTTTTTAAAATTAATAAAGATGTTAATAAGTAAGATTCACATAACTATAAGAAAGGTTCTATAGCCAAATTTACATATTTATCATAAGTTGACACAGGCATCTCATTGCAACTACTTAAATGTCTTTTAATGATTATGTTAAAATAACTAATAACGATTCTAGTCATCACCACTAACAATATTGACACACTGAAAATTTCTATGGAAATAATCATTCATTAGGTACTCATGCAAATTAATAAAAAATAACCTGATTTATTTATGGGTATTTTAATCTAAAATCCCAAACCTCAATACCGTAACAAGGATTATAGGCCATGTCTACATAAATCCAAGACTGGCACAAATATCAGTTTTAATAACACAACTACTGATACACAAAGCTTCCGCTAGAATTATGGTTATTTTTGTACGTTTTAGTTTTATGTCATTTAATATTAAGTATATAATTTTCGATTAGTTTTTAGGTCTTTTGAGTCTCACTTTCTCTCAAGTAGTAATTTTGTTCAATTTACTTGTAAGTAGAATTTATTAATACAACCGTAGCGTTTTTAAAATGCTTCCTAACTAGACATGCGCAAAATACTTCACTGAAGTGTGAAGAACGATATAGTTCAATTGGACTAGTATATATAGTATTTAGTTCTAGCATTATACTTATAATAATAAAACATAATTATGTAAACTAAATGTAACTTAACGTTTTTATTTTTTTATTTTTTTAAACCTTGGGTGAAAGAAAAATAATAAAATCAAGAAAAGAAAAATGGGTGTAATTAATTACTTATCTAAAGACTAAAAAGGTTCTAACCCTAGAATCTTCAGGTATCATCCTTTAGCCTTTGAATTGCGCGAGCAAAAAAATATGGAAACGAAACTGCGTAGTTTTTAAAATATTTTTTATTTTATTTTTACGGGTGAGCACAGTGCCATGATCTCACCTGATGTTAAGTGATGATAAGGCCAATGATGGAAGCGCACTTCACCCGGGATCCTCAACTAGTGAGGCACTGGCTATCTTATCTCTAGCTGCTGGAACACAACAATGCTACAAACATTGATGTTATGGCGACATATTTAGAAAAGATGGTGGTAGCTAGCCAGGCGGACAAACAAGCCCTACCACCAACCAAACTGAGTACACAAGCATGTACCCCCCGCTGGGAATCGAACCCGGGACCTCTGGGTATAATCCAGTGGTCTTAGACCTCAGAGGCGGTTGAAACTAATGTGTCTCTAAAAGACATTATGAGAAATGTGCCAAATAAAAATGTTTTAACTCAGATACATAGCTTTTTTATTTACATTGCGTAATTACCCGCTTTAGCAAAATTGTGATGGTTTTAAAACCATCGGCATAAGTTGTAATTTAGCTAAACTAAGTATAGCTGTATGATGGAGACTGGAGTCACATGTATTTACTCATGTGCTGGAGTGGCCTCGTTGGTCGAGTTAAAGTTTAGTTATCTCTTTATACCAATAAGTTGGCAATCTGAATTCTTGGCTTGAAGGTGAAGAGTCAAGTTTGGAGTTTTATTTTATTTTCTATTTGCGTTTCGCAGAATATCATTGTGAAATATTGGTGGATTAACTATAACTATATATATTCTATATTAACTATTTCAAATTTTTAAGAAGTCCGCGTGAGATCTCAGTAAAGCCCCTCCCCATCTTTACTGATACTCAAGGGGTCGGGCTAGTGTCAAAATTTATAGGTATACTAGCGGCCGCCCGCAGTTTCACCCGCGTGGTTCTTGTTCCCGTGGGAATATCTATGTGTAAATCCAGGTTATAAACTATCTGTATGCCGAATCTCATCCAAATCTATCTATCCGTTGCAGCGTGAAGAAGCAACAAATATACATGTGTGTACACATACACACAAACTTTCGAAGTTATAATATCATAGTGTGATTTTGACACTAAGTACTTAGCTAAATTTGCCGATCGCACGAAGCTAAGGAAAAATACCTATTGGCAATCAGGAATACTGCCGTCTGATGGTAAACGGATACGTAACGTTTGCAATAATAGGCTGCCTAGTGTGAGTTTTTTTTACTATCCGTATTAATCCAATTACGTTTAGTAAAACGAAAATTAGTATGGCATTAAAGCAGCGCCTCCTGGCGACATACGAGAAGAGTTAAAATGTTGGCATACAAATTCTCGTTTTCGTTAACGTGAACGAATGGCGAATGAAACTCGCATTATTATGTATGTGTTTCGAGTGTTGTATTTGTGTCTGTATATGGTTTTTCCTAATTGTAAAACTGGGAGAAACTATATACCTATAGACATACATTTCATAAATTTGTTTTTTTAAATGTAAGTAGGTAAATGAATGTATGTTTTTTTTAATAGTAGGTACCTAATAAATGTTCTGCACCGCGCACCGGTGAGCGCCGGCGGCGGCAGGCTCCGCAAGAATACCAGCGTTGTTGCGATACGCTTCGTTCGCAACAACACAAGCTGAGGCGGGGTCCTGATTGACCTATTGTTTGTTTTATGTTTTTTATTTTTATTTTATTTTTTATGTACTTGTGTGGTCAATAAATCTCTCTCTCTCTCTCTCTCTCTTCTCTCTCTCTCTCTCTCTCTCTCTCTTTCTCTCTCATTAGGCACGTAGTTATCTCTTACGCGTTGACGACCTGTGGTTGTCAAAGCTACTACAGAATAAAGCAAGCGATAGGTATAATAAGGTATTAATGCACAACCACTTTTCCTGCTTACACCTGGGTACTTGCTGCGTCTGTGCTGTGCAAAACAGTCTACACTCATTTTCTTTAGGCACCTATTAAGAACAGCAACGCAACAGAGCATAAATCAGCAATGGTAGTCGCTGAACACTTTTAGTTCTTTGTCAAAGCAATTAAACAATTCAACAAGCACATGGCAACATCTAGTTAAGTTGATACAAAGAGATTTAATAGGTTAAATGTCTTTGAGTTGATATGACAAGGTATTAAGTATACAGCGACTTTCCTTGCTGTCCATATCTACCTGGGCACTTATTTTTGTAGTGCCTGTGCTGTGCAAAGTATCTATACAGTGACGCCTGTTCTAAAATATTGTTATGGTAAAACGAAAGATATCGGACGAATAGTAGTCCTCTTATATACAGCGACATCTAGCCTGTATTAAAAAGAAATAAAACGCATTTCTTTTTAATACCAGTCCTGCCCTGCTATCGTATTAGCGCCATCTATGTTAAAAGGATGGAATGTTTATCGAGATTTAGCATACTACACTACACGCTACGAAACGAAAGAAGCATCGACCGAGATCATTTTTGATACTTTATACTTTAAGATTTGATTTTAATTTATAATGTTTTGTCATGAATTGCCTGTATGATCCAATGTGGTCGAAATAAATGTATTTTATTTTTTTATTTATTTATTTTATTTTGATTTAACACAATGCAGACAGAAAAGTTCGGCAATAAACGTGATTACTTATTTTAATCATTATTAAAAACATTGCCTGCCTAAAAATCTTATTTAGTTTAAACTCGGAGGCAGTCAGGAGCAGGACCTATCTTCTCACACAAAACCTGCCATCAGAGGAACGAGTCGTAGGTAGGTACCTACCTGCCTACATTAATTGTGATGTGAAACGTTTCGAGCTGAGAACATTGCTGAGGAAGTTCTTCGAGCTTCTAGAACTTACAGTCTTTATTTTAATTTCATGATTGCAATGGACTAAACTGAATTTGTAGGACCTGCTACATACAATCCAACGGAAAATAACTTCGTAACTTTACACTGTTGGAAAATCCGTTGCTCGGAAGTCGCAACCAAGTAGCAAGATAGTCTCAAAATACCTATATCTGCCCCATTAAGATTTAAACAGGTGCAGGTAGATAGATTAAAATGTAGATAGGCAGGTATTTTGGAATTGTTAAATATTTTATATGAACAGGTGTCTTTGGTAACATAGGACTTATATGTAAATACTTCAAGGACATAAAATTACAACTTATTTAGTTAAGTATTAACACATCGGTGGCCGAGTGACAAAGCGAAACCCGAAACCCGACGGCCCCGGGTACAATTCCCAATTCGGGCAGTGTGTTTCGGATTTATTCAGTTTTTTTTTTTTGAGAGACTTTGCTGATTGCCTCAGACGGCATTTACAGCTTCACCGGGCTTTTTTGAGGGCGGCGAGGAACATAAAGGGTCCCTCAAGCCGTGTGAAACGAATCACCTTCGGAGGTTTTCTAGGGGTAACGGCATCGCGCACTAGTGCGCGTCCCCGTGCCCTACTAGATTCTCCGAAGGGTTCGGATCGGATCGGGGGGCGGAACCATCCGAGGGTGCCTCTAAAGGCTCGGACCTCGGCTCGGGTAGACCGGGCCGTGGAGGAGGAGAGAAGCGCCCAGGTACATGTCTGTACCTGGTATAGAGCGCGTGTGAACCGGTTCTTCGTACCCTTGTTCTACGAGTACGGTGTCTTGGACCTAAGCTAGTGTGCATGTTTAGTGTATTCTGTAAATGTGTAGTGACCTTCAGTGACATTTAGAGGATCGGGCGGGGATTTATTCGGTGCATAGCCTGGGTACGTGTGATCACCGACCGGCATTTGGTAAGCGTGGTGGCCATTACCCATCAGTTGTAGTGATGACTTGATTTCAATGATGGAGGCCTTTTCCCAGCAGTGGGACAGTTATAGGCTTGTTAAGTATTGTTTATACAAATAGTGTTGATTGTATTTAGAGAGAAAAATGGTCACTAAAGAAACTAAAGATAGTTTTTAGTGTATTTTTGAAATAACGATTTTGCTACCACTGACCACTAGGAACCACTGGACGGATTATGCTGCGGTTTTCAGGGTTCCGTAGTCAACAAGGAACCCTTATAGTTTCGCCATGTCCGTCTGTCTGTCTGTCTCCAGCCTAGCTCATAGACTCTTAGTACTAGAAAGCTGTAATTTGGCATGGATATACATAATAAGATTACGGCAAATACCTCCATTCCTTGGGGGAGGCCTTTGTCCAGCAGTGGACGTCTTTTGGCTGAGATGATGATGATGATGATGATGATACATAATAAACACGCAGACAAAGTGGTGAAGTAAAATTTTAAAAAATATTTTATTTTTAGGTTACCTCCCCTACACATGAAGTGGGGATGTAGTTTTTTTTCTTGTCTACCCCATAGTGTGGGGTGTCGTTGGATAGCAATTTCAAAAATACTGCAGATTTTGGAAATAGTTTTTTGATTGAGGCATCCGTTTGTGAACTATTAAGCTTTAAAATGAAAAATTTTGTTAAGAGTCAAGTGTCCCCCTCCTGCTAGCCAAATGGTTGTTTTTGGATACGTGAAAAAATTCACGGTAGTTGTATATATGACGAAGTTAAAAGGAAAACTATCACAGCTAAGTAGGCTTTACAAGTTTACGAGTAACAGTCGACCAACTTATAAAATGTACTTGGCGCAGTACAAATTCCTCACTGAGAATTACTTAAATAACGTTGTCAGGTGTGTGAAACCGGTAGTATTTACATTTAAGTATATGAGCCATCGTTAAATAAACGTTCATAAAAGCCCTCTTCTTAGAGTCCGCATTATTGAGATGTGGGCTACGGAACCCTACACTGCGCGTGGCCCGACTTGGCCGGTTTTTTTTAATAGATAGAGCGTCTTTCGAGGGTAGTTGTTGACGTACTCAAAACAATACGATCCAGGCCGAGTCGCTAGTGTATTAATAAAACTGTTCGCAAGAAACGATAACGAATTTATTAAAAATAGTAGGTATTTAAAAATAGTAGTAGTAAGTTCATTAAAATATCAGTAAGTTACAATTTAATTTACAATCAAAGTAACAATCCAAACATAATTATTGTAGTGAGCCACTCAACGTCAGCTGGCATATTATGTTATGACAACAACATTTCTTCCTAAATGTTTTCAGAGGAGACCAAAATAAACAATTGTTGTTCCCACGACACTTTTTTCTCACACACTTTATTATCTCATTATAACAATAGCTTTGTTTTTTAATAAGGATAAACATAAATCTGAAAATGAAGTGTATTATTTATTTATTTGTGAAATTATTCCTTATTGGTAATTAATATTAATATTTGTATATAAAATTCACTAATAGTCGTAAAAGTATTAGCCATTGATTTCGAAAATACCCTCAACTTTACTAAACGTAAGATAGGACAGGAGCTGAAGTTATTAAGAGAAATACCCGTATATACCTACCTAGGTTAGGTATAGGTACATACATATATTATTTACAAATCAGTTGTCGGTTTTAATTTTTTTCTATCTTTTTTTTTATATTAACGGGTAAGCACAGTGCCTTGGTTAAGTGATGATAAGATCAATCTTTTGAAATACCTGAATCAACCAGATATTGTAGTAGGTAACCTAGAATGTAAGAGATTATGGTTTAAAATTAATAATCAATACTGCCAGACTAGTGACTAGAATAGTGTTATTAGGGAACGTTGTGGTGTAAAAGAAGATATAGTGACTAGGGTTGAAAAAGGAATGCTTAAATGGTTCGGACATGTTGAGAGGATGAAGGAAAGCAGGCTGACTAAAAGTATATATAGGGCGAGTATGGATGGAAATGTTGGTAGGGGAAGGCCTCGACGCAAGTACCTGGATCAAATCAGGGAAGTTCTTAGCAAAGGTCAGGTCAAGAGTACCCTAAACCGACGAGCGTGTATGAAGAGACTAATGAATGTGGATGAAGGGAAAGAAGTCTGTAAGGATCGCAGCAAGTGGAAAGAGGTGGTCTCTGCCTACCCCTCCGGGAAAAAGGCGTGATGTATGTATGTACTGCCAGACACTTCCCACATTTGGTTACCGGCCCTATACGCTTCAAAGTTCCTAAAAAACGCCTGTCAAACAAAAAAGCAAAACGTTGCTTGTCGTCGTATTGTAAAAGTATAGGCGCTTCAGCCGCAACAGTTTTAAAGCGTCTGGCGTAAATAATTGCACATGGGAAGTGTCTGGCAGTATTGATTATACATTTTAAACAATATTCTCGTTAATTAATAATGAATATGAATATGATTGTACAACTCAGTACCAATTCGGTTGATCTCGATTTCGAGATTCTAGCTTTTATCACGCCTGAAGAGAATCATTTAAAAGTACTATTCAGACAGACTAATGAACAGACACGGAAGTCCAACTAATAACAGCTTTTCGTGGGGGATCAAAAACGTAACAGGCTACAAATAAATTTGTTTGTGATATTTAAGTAATTCTCTTTTTGCACCTTAAATAATGGTGCTCACAAAACCGTATTGTCACAAACTTTAATCTTTAACAATAACTACACTAAGTTTTCGCAACTTTTTATCGAGTTAGTCAACTAATTCCAATAAATAACAACTATTTAGCTTTTGAAATGTATTTATATTAAAGATAATAAAAATTGTACATTTCCATCTACCCAAAAAAATATGATTACCCAATCATGTTTTTTTAGCTTGACACTTATTTTTTAGTAAGTAGGCACGTACATTATTTTCATGTTTTTATTTTTAAACAAATCTGCTACATTCTGTGCATAATGTAAAATAAATAACGTAATACTTTGCTCATATTATCACTAAATTATATTACAACTATATTTTACAACATAACTATTAACATCGAAGTGTAAAGTAATCATTTAGTTTAGCAACAAATCAAAGTGAACCGCAACATCGCGTAACCGGCTCCCGTTTTATAATTCTGCACAAGCCCTATATCAGACAAGCACAGCACAACTCGAGACTCAACACACTTTACTTTGTCGGTACCGGCGGCAGTCGCGCGCGCATCTCTGACAAGTGCGATCAAACCCATCGACACCACTAATACAACAGTTGCACGCTGCGCTGTTAATAATTAGCAAATAATTGTGTTATTTTCAACGAAATATATCTACAGAGTTTTCATCATCAACTAAGTGATAGAAATTTGTTTGGATCATAATGAAGGTAAGTTGTCAAAAATTAACATGCGTTCAGTTCTTTTTTCCTTCTTGAAAATTTGTCACATATTTTCAGCGAGGCTCTTTCGTAATGATAAGTAATTATTTGTTTTCATAATTATTTTCAGTAAATAGTGTCTGTATTATTATTTAATAATTTTAGAAAAAAAAATACGAAAATTTTATCGGGTAGGTAGTTTAAACGTCTTTGTTATTTAACAAATAAAGCACTGCTAGCTACTTTGACACGGGATACAGGTGAAGAAGGAAAACCAACCGGTTTTCTATAACCAGATGGGTATTAACATTTTGCAAATATGCAAATACAGTAGAACTGTTCACACTTCTCAAGTGGGCTATTACGATTTTACATAGGAAAACTTTGGAATGCGTAACATAATTTCGTAACCTTTCTACCTTCTATTGAAATATCAATTCAGATTAAACAAGAGTAGACCATCTTTTACGATTCAATGACCGCGTGAGTGCGTTTTTAGGAACACCCAGGACCGAAAACAACAGCGAGCTCATTCAAAACGATTAAATTTAGACAAACTGTTATTGCGTTTAACATTTTGTTTTGCTTCCACTTCATTTACAGTTCATGTATAAATTACGTTAAACGTGGTTATTTCCTAACACATAAACGATTGTTTCAAGGTTCAAATTTCTTTATTTCACAAACTAGCACTTTACTCGCGACTTCGTCTGCGTGGATTATTATTATTATTATTATTATTATTATTAGCCCTCGCTGTCCCACTGCTGGGCAAAGGCCTCCCTCCATTTCTTCCACCCATTGCGGTCCCCTGCTATTTGACTCCAATAAAGATTTGATTAGTGGATTAGAGAGTTTAAAAATATACTAATTTTTAATTTAAAATATAGCGTTACCCGCAGCACAGAATAACTAATAGTTGCTCCCCGCAAGGAACGTAGCTTTAGTCTACTAGTTTCATCATCTCATCATCATTTGGCTGAGATCAGTCAAAAGACGTCCACTGCTGGACAAAGGCCTCCCCCAAGGATGTCCACAACGACCGATTTTGTGCTGCTCGCATCCAGCGGCTTCCCGCGACCTTCTACTACTTTATCACTGAAATTTTTTTTTGAATTGGACCAGTTTTTTCACAGATTAACCTCCACAAACAAACAAAGACACAAGCTTTACCTCTTTATTAATAGTATAATAGGCAGAAGATATATGTAATGTAGATAAATAACTTGATGAACGACTAGGCAGTGTTCGTTGAACTTCGACATAGTAGGTAAGGTAGGTATGCAGAGAAACAAAATTGTATGATAACAGGCAGATAGTAGTAGATAGACACCGGATGAATCCCTGCAAAGGACTCTAAACTTCAACCTAAACTAACATTTAAAACGCATCCGTATATATTGTTCCATCAAAGCGTTGTGTTTGCGTAAACCGTACAATAAATTTTTGACATAACAATTCTGCTACACTGCAACAATTTTTCTTATGATGGGATACAAAAATGTAGTAGAAAAGAGAAAATAAACAAAATATTTATCTCATATCTGTGAACGTGGGTTAAAAAATGATAGCCTTAATTCTGAACTCTAAACTGCATATAAATAGAGGTATTTGTTAAACGAACAGTTGTCTAGGTGACCGAACGCGTTCTAGAGTATATTAGCCTCTGCATGTTTTGTTGTTGTTATCAGCCGCCCCCAAAGGCAGCGAGATAATGACTGTATTTCTTTGACTATTATAACACCAATGAAATTGGTGATGAAAAAGGTCAGGTCAGGAGTACCCATAACCGACGAGCATGTATGAAAGGAGTAATGAGAGTGGAGGAGGCGCAAGAGGTGTGTCAGGACCGTAGCAAGTGGAAGGATGTGGTCTCTGCCTACCCCGTTGGGAAAAAGACGTGATGGTATGTATGAAATTATGAAGTCACAAATAAGAAGAAACACTGATCACTGTTTGTTGTTCCATATCGTGCAATAACAATAACAAACTAACAAACTTGTTATCAATCAATCACATTCGGCGTTGCAGCACAGATTAACAAATAGTTGCTGCACGATGGACTGTTCACTAGGTATAAGTAGATTTTAAAAGAGTCTTTAATAATAACATTGCTGGCACTTTAGATCTTTTTTAAGTAGGTATATTGCATTTACAAAACTACAATTTTATATTAGACTGTCTGTAGTCACAACTGGTAAAAATCGAAAAACAATGGCGTTTGCCAAAAGGTTAACGCCTCGGTGGTCTAGTGGTCTCAGTCAGATCCGGAGATCCCGATTTCGATTTGCAGAATAGGTGCATATTGTATTCGGTTTGTTTGTTAGAAGCTTGTTTTAAGTCTGCTTAGCTAGCTGCCACGTCTTACTATAGGCAAACAGTAAATGGCTCTGCACACTGGACGACTTGTCACTGCGTCTAGTCGCCGCATCTGATCGCGTAGAGCACGCGCACACACGACGACAGCCGTACGACAGTTGTGAGCGTTAGTTTCGCGACTCCTTAAAGCTTGCCGTCGCGACTCTGCGGCTGACGCCAAGTGTGCGGAGCTTTGAACAAAATATATGAAAATTGTCGACCGTAGCCTGTCGTCGAGCTGTCGCAGTCGCGTGTCGCCTATTGTGCGGAGCCATTAAATCTTGTGTTGCGAGTCGCGACAGTTAGGGCGCTTTCAATTTAGACGTTTCGTGTCGGACCGCTGCCCAGGGCCGTAGCTAGACTTGAATTTAAGGTAGGGCAGCGTTGTGGTTACAGGTAGGGCGCGGAAGTAAAAATATTACTTGATCTGTTCTGGTCAATCGAATTTTGGTATCCTTGATTTGTGAACATGTGCGAGTCAGGTTAATACTTATGTAATTATCGTGGTGATATGCAGGGTGTAACAAAATTCTCTTAATTGCGATTTCGAAGTTGGTGCCATAGTAAAAGTTGTTCGTATTGATGGGTGGAATCTGCTTTACAGTACTTTGCTTATTCATCATCATCATCATCGTCATCATCATCAGCTCATTTAATGTCCCCACTGCTGGGGCACGAGCCTTCCCTATGGAAGGATAGGGAGAACGGGCCATAAACCACCACGCGGGCCCAGTGCGGGTTGGCGGTTGTTAACGACTGCTAATGCAGCCGGGACCAACGGCTTTACGTGCCTTCCGAAGCACGGAGGAGCTCGAGATGGTTAATTTTTGGTCACCCATCCTATGACCGGCCTTTACGTTACTTAACCTCAGCACTCGCAGACCAGGCGCGTTAACCAATGCGCCATCGAGCTCCTTTGCTTATTATTAGTTGATTATTAAGGTATTTTATTAATGTAGGGCATTGGTATTTTAAGGTAGGGCATTGCCCCACAATGCCTCCTTTCGCTACGGCCCTGCCGCTGCCGTGCATTTTCATATTAAACGCCAGCCGCACGACAGCCGCACGCTTGTTTTAATATGGAACGCATTACAAACGCACGACAGCGGTCCAAGACAAAACGCCTAATTTGAAAGAGGCCTTAGAGATAAGATAGCGAAGCCAGCTCCTCAGTGGTTGAGTATGATGAAGTGCGCTTCCACCTCTAGGCACCGCTTATAATCACTTTGGTGTGTATTCGGTGAGATTGACACGTCATGCTTTTGATTTTAACTTATTATAATAATTATGTAAGTAACTAACAAGTTATAATATAATTATTTAGTCACACATGCATAGTTATAACAAAATTATGTACCTAAAGCAGTTAATAGTGTCAAGTGTGGTTATGCAGAGGATTATAAGATAAATCCTTTATTAAATACTTTTTTATGGAGCGTACGTTTACGACACTTATAACATAATAATTATACTACAATAAAACTGCGATACATAAGAAGTACTTACTAGAATGCGTATTATTAAGAAAACGAATTATTTAAAATCCGATTATTGTCATTGGTCGAATGAATATTGATGTTTTGTATGGAACAGCTGTTTTTTTTTCGAGTTAGGAAGTTGGTCCAATAGTAAAAGTTGTTCGTTTGTATCACGGGACTCATGTCAGAAGGTTTGGATGATGATAAAAAAGTCGACCTGTATATCTACCAATTTTAAAGGCAATTTGGAGAATACCTACTAATAAAAAGTCGAATATTACTTTCGATCTAGGATCATAGGTATGACTGAACATTTACTGAACAAATTTGACAGTTTTGGATACCAAGTCTCATGTGCAAGCGTCTGTATATTAAAACTAATACAAAAACGCCTGACAAGTAACGTCGCGTGACAATGGATTGGACGCATCGACACTACATTTGTGGCTAGAAAGTGTCTCAGTGACGGTATAACTAATGCACACATAGATATTAGCTTCAGCACCCATCAACAATACGGTATTACACAAAGGTATTCTACAGAGAAAAAAACAACTGGGTACATATGTACATATATATCGAGAAGCTCGATGGCGCAGTGGTTAACGCGCCCAGACTGCGAGTGCTGATGTTTTAAGCAACTTCGCAAAGGCCGGTCATCGGATGGGTGACCAAAAATTTATCATCTCAAGCTCCTCTGTGCTTCGGAAGGCATAACGCCGTTGGTTCTGGCTGCATTAGCAGTCGTTAACAACCACCAATCCGCACTGGGCCCGCGTGGTGTGGTTAATGGCCCGTTCTCCCAAACTAGGGAAGGCTCGTGCCCCAGCAGTGGGGACATAAAATGGGCTGATGATGATGATGATATGGTATTAAATGAGGGGAATGGCTTTTTTGGGTTTTTGGACCGTGTGGCAGAGCTAAATGCGTAGTATTCCGTAGTAGGTAGGTACCTAGGGTAGGTACCTATTTCATAGCTCGCAGGCGATAGGCGCAATAGGCGATATTATGCGGCCTGTTGTGAGTCCCCGGAAAAATGAGATGTTACCGTGGTAGGTATAGGTATAAAATATAGCTTTTACTGACAGTGATTAATCATTGTAATTAGGCCCCCTCCCGATTAATAATTGAAATCAAGTCATCGATATACCTTTAATATCCTAAACTGTATATCATTTTGGAGCTTTCCATTAAAAATTCCACACCCGACTTCATTCTAATACTGGGTGACATTAAAGATAAGACAATGAAATTGAAGATAACTCTGCATCTAATAAAGTCGTTATTTAATTTAAAACATAATTTAAAGTGTTAAGTACATATTTGCATATCACAGTCACAATACATTTGGTAAGTGTAAGTTTAGGATAGAGTTTATAGACAGTTGTACACGTAGTAACTATTAAGTAATCTGTGGTTGTACTGTGATTTTCTCTGGCGACACTTACTGATAACGCTTATCAGTAAGTTCGTACATTACAATTTGTAAGCGGCAAGTATCAAGAGCGGTCACAACACAACGACGTTTTAACAAAACTATTGTGATAAGACAACTTGAATGACACTAATTAACATCATTTAAATGTTTTGAGTATTGCAATCTATGTTTGCATTGAAACCGAAAAAACAACAGATATTTAGTGGGTATACGAATATATATATTAGTGATGTAAGGAAAAATTCGCATTCGCAAATATTCGCATGTTTTTTGACATTCGTATTCGCATTCACAAAATTGATGCGAATATTTTGCGAATATCAACGTCTGAAAAAATATTATAAGATGTAAATGATATTAGGTAGATTAAACAAATAAAATACGCATTTCTTATAATTTGTATTACAAACATAATCTTGCAAATATATCAATCGTAGTTACATTAATTATAATCAGCCTTCGCTTTAATATTTGGTAAGTATTGGTTTTGTGAATTATATAAATAATCAACTTTTGATTGATTTCATTGTATTTTTGTATCATTGAATTTTCATTGAAATTGAATTATCATTGATTTTTCATTGCAAGTTTAACTTCAAAAGTAGACTTAAGAAACACCTGCTTTTAAGATGCAAAAAATCAATCCATGACGTTGCCAAATATTAGGAAAATTTCGCTCTTCATTGTTAATAATACAATTCTTATATTATTATAATAAATATTATAAATAGCATCATTTTACCCAATTTACCGTATCTTTTATTTTTTTTTATTTTTTTTTATTTGACATTTTGCATTTATATATCATTCGACCGATCAAATTACTTATTATTTGTTATTGGGTTGGGTATCGCCAAACTAACCTAACCTAACCCACAAAAATACTAAGTTAGCACCTAAAAATACAAAGTTCTAAGTCCAACAGACATAAATATGTATGTTAAATACAAACAAACAAATACTTATTACCTCTTTATAATAATAGTATTATCCCATGATGCTCTGGAACGTGAAAATAATCAATCAGGGTGCCAAGTGCGACTTTCATTCGCCATTGGATCACGTTAACGAAAACGAGAATTAGTATGACATAATGTTAACTCCTCTCGTATGTTGCCATAAGTTGGTTACTATGGTAATTAGTATGGTATTGACCAACGCCTCCTGGAGACATCCGAGAGGAGTTAACATTATGTCATATAAATTCTCGCACCCAGTTGCCTAGCCTTCCCTTGCATGTCGTAAGAGCCGACTAAGGGGCAAGGGTTGGAACCCTTATTGGCACATTACATCAGGCCATCGCCTAGCAATCTATCACTGTTGGTATCTATGCCACCACGAAGTTCTACTTTGATAATGCTAAATGTAGAGCCGAGGGCAGAGATAACTCAAAATTTTGATGCTCTGTCTACTCATTTTTTGAGAAAAGGACGTAAGAGTATTTATTTATGTAGATATATTTAAGTATATTCTCACCGGGATTGGCTCGTAATCGATTCTAACTAAACCATCCAACTTCAGTTCGTAGTAATTATTCTAATAGTCGCATAATAAGTCATGTTTGTTTAGACTGTCGGCAATCCATTGACAAATTTTGTTTTGCGCAAAACGATTCTATGAATTCTTACACATCTCTGTTTGTCGCTTAATCGGCACTAGCTCTGAATACTCGTGACTAATTTTCTTAAATGAGATACCAATCGAATTGGTGGTTTTAAAAATGGTGTCACATCCTGAATGATAAAAATCCTGATAAAATTGACATATAAAACGCGAAAAAATACTGCCGTTTATACCTACATCATCAGCTCATTTCATGCAGCATCATCACCCCACTGCTGGACACGAGCCTTTCCTATGGATGGAAACTACAGGAAGAACGGGCTTTATACCAGCACGCGGGCCCAGTGCGGATTGGTGGTTGTTAACGACATCCGAGAGGAGTTAACATTATGTCATATAAATTCTCGCACCCAGTTGCCTAGCCTTCCCTTGCATGTCGTAAGAGCCGACTAAGGGGCAAGGGTTGGAACCCTTATTGGCACATTACATCAGGCCATCGCCTAGCAATCTATCACTGTTGGTATCTATGCCACCACGAAGTTCTACTTTGATAATGCTAAATGTAGAGCCGAGGGCAGAGATAACTCAAAATTTTGATGCTCTGTCTACTCATTTTTTGAGAAAAGGACGTAAGA
Organism: Eudonia mercurella; assembly: GCA_963082485.1. NCBI lineage: Eukaryota > Metazoa > Arthropoda > Insecta > Lepidoptera > Crambidae > Eudonia > Eudonia mercurella. The sequence goes on along the minus strand of OY720041.1, from coordinate 9,557,470 downwards.
GTATTTATTTATGTAGATATATTTAAGTATATTCTCACCGGGATTGGCTCGTAATCGATTCTAACTAAACCATCCAACTTCAGTTCGTAGTAATTATTCTAATAGTCGCATAATAAGTCATGTTTGTTTAGACTGTCGGCAATCCATTGACAAATTTTGTTTTGCGCAAAACGATTCTATGAATTCTTACACATCTCTGTTTGTCGCTTAATCGGCACTAGCTCTGAATACTCGTGACTAATTTTCTTAAATGAGATACCAATCGAATTGGTGGTTTTAAAAATGGTGTCACATCCTGAATGATAAAAATCCTGATAAAATTGACATATAAAACGCGAAAAAATACTGCCGTTTATACCTACATCATCAGCTCATTTCATGCAGCATCATCACCCCACTGCTGGACACGAGCCTTTCCTATGGATGGAAACTACAGGAAGAACGGGCTTTATACCAGCACGCGGGCCCAGTGCGGATTGGTGGTTGTTAACGACTGTTAATGCAACCAGTTAAAACTAAATAAATACCTAATTAAAAACAATAAAATTTAAAATTAAAAACACATTTTTGGATGGAACAGCTGATTGTCTTCGCGATTTGTATATATGTTAATTTCTTCAGGATTTAACTTTCAGGACACTATCATCCTTAAACCTTTTCCAAACTATCTGTATAATAAATATTACATTATTATTTTCTACCGCTGCAATCAATGTGTGGATAAAACTGCTAGGCAAAATCTAATTATAAATAAATTAATGTGTGGGTGGATTGATAGATGAATGGTACACAACAATTGTGTAATCTATTGCCTTCGATGACAATATTATCTAAACTAAACACGATACTCGCTAATCAATTAAATAATTAAATTAAATAATAGGTAATTCAAACTTTGAACTAATATTATAAAGAGGAAACCTTTGTATTTTTGTATGTATGTATGTTTGCAACGAATAAACTCAAAAACTACTGGACCGATTTCAAAAATTCTTTCACCATTAGAATGTTACATTAGCGCTGAGTAAATAGGTTATATTGAAAAAAAAAACATATACGGTACGAAGTCCACCGGGTCAGCTATATTAAAATAATTAAATATACTAGGAATATGACTATTGATTCCATATTCTATACAATCCGGCAATTAATTTAACAGTAATAAAATTATAGTAGCATAAAAGTCTCATGTCGCATTGATATTAACTTTATCAAATAATCTAGCTATCTAATAATTTCGGTAGTAACATAATTTGCTATTTTCAGAACAATTTGGCTAAAAATAATAAAATTTATTTGTTCAAGTTGTACTATTATGTATTCTATGGTTCAAGTAACAAGACTCATATATAAACCTTCACTACTCCTTTTTTGAACTGTCAGTTATTAAAAGCTCTCTGGAAAATTCATGTTATTTTTATTTTACTTTTATTGTATTGGTTTTATTGTGTTTTCTCTTTGTATCTCTTTGTAACGTTTGTGAGATTGTTAATAAATGTTTTCATATTCTTAAACTTGCAAAATTAAGTAGGCAGGTAGCTAACAAACTGGGGTGTCGCGCACAAAATGTTTTGCTAAATATAGAAAATACAGTTTATTTGCGAGCGCTTATGACCAGCGACGGATATAAACACAGAAATGTGAATGTCCCATTTATAGGGCTTCACAAAGAAAGCGTAAAGTGGGTAGGTATGTTGAGGAGCGCGCGACGATTATTTTGGGAAAAAAGAGAGAAGGAATCATCATTTTCGTTGTTATTATTGCCCCTTTGCCTTTGGGTTGCCCCTGCCTTGTTTGCATGAACATGTTTACTTCACACTCACGTTACCACGTACCTATATTCCAAATATTTCTAATATTCATTACCTAATAAATATTGTATACAAATGTAAAGTCCAACATACACATGCACTCATATATTCAAATCCATAATATACACTTACTCACACATACATATAGAATAGGTACACTTGCATAATTCATTCATTTATTAGTTATTACACACTTACATTGTATATTTAATTTACTTTTACATGACTCTGACTGGGTTTCACTGTCATTACTACTTTTTTATGTTTCCTGTAACTATCGTTGTTGAGTTTACAATAATTAAAATTAGACATAAGAATAATATTGTAAATCTGTAAGTACCTATTGTAAACTTGTTTGTGGTTCAATAAATAAATTTAAAAAAAAACTGATTGCAAAATGAGGACTATTGTGGAAACGATACGATACAGCTGTTTTATGAACTGATTTCGGCAATGGGGAAAAATAGCACACGGGGATCAACGCCGCCGTTCGCCGGCCTATATAACAGATCCTTCATGATACAACATTGGTTTGGCCCTTAGAACTTAACTAATCTTGGACCCAATTTGGATCGGAATAAGAGATGACGACTTTGATCTACCAAAATCAAAAAAGGAATAGGTTAGAAGAAAATATAGCCACCATGATTTATTGAATCCAATTAGGGTCGAGTAGTTAACCTTGACGGTGAATCAAATTGGAGGCATATCCATTTGACCCAGTGTTATAACTTTGACCTAGGCACTGGGGACGGGACTTAACAAAATTACCCTACTTGCATATCATTAACGGGTGATGATTGTTCACTGACCTATTTTCGAATGAACGACCGTGAATAACGATCGATTCCGATATCGATACTCATACCACATGTTGCATTCAACACCTATATGTATGCATGGTGGCAGTTTTGGCACAGAATACTTAATTGGTTTTGGTATGAAAGATCTGCTCTTTATCATGTAATTATTATTAGGTTTACGTAAGTCAGTTAAGGGAGAATTGGAAAAGATTTGAAAATTTACTTACTTAAGTCCTTACAAGTAAGTCAACTTCAGTCAGCAGCATTCAATGGTTGGATAGGGTATATTCAGGCTATTTTGGGTGCTTCTTATACATGCTTAAAAATATAAAAGTAGGTAAATGTTCAGTAACCGCGCGTAAAACTTGATGTTCGCAGTTCGCACCTTCCTAGAAACACGGCAAGTTAATAAGAGGTTGTGTTGTGGTGTAACCTGTTTTAGGGAAACCCCATTTCATAGTCCACTATGATTTTATATTTTACGTTGTTAAAGTCTTCCACCGATATACAAATATGACACCTACATACATAATACTCGTAATATCCAGGAATCTAATAAATAATTCATCATACGTATTAAAAAACATGTTGATATTAGATAAATTTTAGTTGAATACGATAACAGCCTTATCAGCAATAATACCGGTATATCCAGTCATGTCACACGGGATCCATTAAGTTTTTCAAATTCTTGCAATTCGAAAAAATTGATAGATAGATAGATAATACTTTTATTGCAACACTATGAAACATAAACATGAACACAAATATAAATAGCTTACAAAGTTACAATTTGGCGGTCATATCGCTTCAAAGCGATTTCTTCCAGACTACCAATAATAATAATACATATGTAAACGTTAATACAGTAAACGTACTTATACCGGTATAGTCTATACTAATATAATATAATCTATATCTGTCTATACTTAATCTATAAGTACTAATATTATAAAGAGGAAAGCTTTGTATTTTTGTATGTATGTATGTTTGCAACGAATAAACTCAAAAACTACTGGACCGATTTAAAAAATTCTTCCACCATTAGAATGCTACATTAGAGCTGAGTAACATAGTCTGTTTTGTGTGTGGTACGAAGTCCGCCGGTTCAGCTAGTATATTATAATCACATTATCACGGTGATATTATCCCGTGACATTGTACATAGCTATAATGTGATGATGATATTATTTGGATTATATTTCATCGCTTCATTCTTCAGATAAAAACATTAATCAAGTAGCCCCACAATAATAATAAACCAAACAAAGAAGTGAGTTCATCGCGATTGACAGATATAATAATATTATTATCTGAGACTGAGACAAATGAAAACGAGGAAAATACATGAAGCTGTAGATATAACCTACAGCTTCATGGGAAGATAGCGCAGAAAGCATAGAGTGATGTTTGTCATTTTGAAAATTTAAACGCTCTAGGAAAAATATCTGCGTTTTCCTAATTCCTAGTCCGAGTAATAGTCAGATTAATCTATCCACCAAACTGTTAGTCTATCTAGAAACCTAAACATTTTAAAGGTATTTTTAATTGAGGTAAGGCCTTTTAGCCCATATAGGTACGCTTACGACACCAATGAACAGATTAAGGAAAGTTACTACAAAGAGTATCATGCGCACATTACCGACCATAGAGCTTCAGATCCTATACATTTATGTCCCGTAATTTCACTTGACCACAGAAACACAGAACACAAAAATTCAAAACAAAGCCGCATACCAACAGAACAAGATGGTCGTTATCATGTCGGTTTCCCGTGTGGTGCTGGGGTTAAAGAATTGCACCACCCCATCTCTTCCCGTGGGTGTCGTAGAAGGCGACTATGGGACTGTTCCAGAGGATGGGCAGCAGCGTCTCTCTGTGATTATTCTCACCTTACTGCGATCGCCAACCCGCCTGCCAAGCGTGGCGATTATGGCAATTTCCCCTCAAAATGATTTATCCTTGAGGGAGGCCTTTGTCCAGCAGTGGACGTCTTTTTGGCTGAGATGGATGTCGGATCCTGGCTAGAATCTACCACCAAGCGGTATTACTTAATTATTGTAACATTATCGGGAATAGGACGTCCTGTACAAGTTCAACAAACGCAATATCATTGGAACTGTATATATCGTAAATTAAACGCACCAAAGTAAAAGGTGGCCATACGACGAGGGTCGGTCAACGTGCACCAACAATAAGTTTTGACGAGATAACAATATTAATGCGCTCTTATTTTTATGTGCCGTATCTGTATCATTAAATGATTTTAGTGCACGTGCCAAACACATGTTGCTTGCTGTAGTAATATTTAAGACGATTTATTATATAGGTACTTGAAATCTATAAGTAGTGGCACACTAACATTTTTATCACCTACTCACAGTCACATACTAGGTTTCAAATAGTTCTTTCAATAAAAACGTCACCAACATCCCTTTTTTTAGTATTTTTATCTATTTGATCCAGCTATTAAGTCAGTCAGTAATTAAGGTCAAGTATTGTATGGTTTCGAAGCAGCGCCATCTATCGACGCCAACTATATATTATCTCCTCCGTTCCAGAAAGTGTACTTGCTGCTAATAAGCTGTGGGGCAGTCTTAACCGCTAACCCATGCTGCCCTAACGATGTGTTGCTGGAGCGGCGGAGCTGCAGCAACGTCAGCGCGCCTCAGCTGGACTGCCCCAATGGCCGCATGCTGCTCACCGACATCGTGCTCACCGACAACAAGGTCTCGACCCTTGACACGCCGGGGTACATCTTCGTTGAGGATCCTAACCAGTGAGTTGGATTTTACTTGAGAAAACTTATGTTGCCGCGTTCGGGGTGACGCGGATGGTTATGTGGGGCTATCTCTTTAGCTCCCACCTCCCTGTTCAAGTCCAAAAGTCTCAACAGGGATTTCGGAGAAGGGGGAAACCCACTAAAACTCAAGTAAACCCTTTACATGCCGCTGTGGTGATGTAAAATCAACGCAGCCGTTAGACAATCTCCAGAAATAGAAATAAGTCTATACGACATTGCCTCAATCATAGTTTACTATTATATGACATCTAGGATGCAAGAGTCAATCCCACCATTGTCTAAATTCCGTAACAGCTTATGATTAAATACTAATACCAAATGAAGATTGAATCTGAAGTGATATCTTGAGAGATCGTCTGAACTTCTGCAGTAGGTACTACTTCCTCTATATTCTAAGGATCTTTTAAATTTTACAGATTTTGTGTGGGAAAAATGCGCAGAAACAGTAGTAATAAAAATTCGACGCTGATGGACGTGGCGCTAGTTTGTTTCGAAACGGAGATATCCAATGACCTGGAGACCAGCGGTATACTCACACTCATATCTGTCGTCTTCTTATTGGCAACTATCGCAGTCTACAGCTATCTCCCACAAATGAGGTTGGTGCTTCCTTTCTATTATTTTTATTACAATTAATCATTAACCCGCTCTGGGTCTTTATTACTTCACTATCGTATGTCAGCTATCTGAAGTTGTCAATTTTCCCATAGTCCTCATGTCAAAAACCTACCTACACATTATTGAGACGTTATAGAATTAGCAGACATGATGTCCTGGTAGGCTACTCTTGACGCAAACTCAATCTCAATACAATTCCAATGCGATTAATATGAATCGATATTGGGATAAGTTTCGCAATTTCGGAACGCCTCATCTCGATAATAATTTGTTCACTCATTTTCCACGCAATTTGATTCCAATGAAGCGCTATTATCGCTTTTAAGAGTGCTATTTGAATTTTTTAGATTTGTGATTGGAAATTGATTATTACGGTTGTGTTTCAAGAGTAACCCACCTGTTCTCTACTTATTTAGGGGTCAGTGCAACACGTTCTCGTCTTCTATTCTCTTCAATCAACAATAACAAACGTACATTTTAATGTAAAGTCACTTTTAACTAAATATATTTCAATAACACAATTGTTTGGCTTTTTTTGTTCTGGCAGCGTTTGGCCTTTGGTCTGATGGTCAGTTACGATAAGGTCAGAGACAAAGGTGAACTACGCACGGAATCCTCAACAATATAAAAAGTGACTACAATTATCTATTACAAGCACAATATTGCTACTAACATTATTTGTTTGGCATCAAGCTAAAACGAGATGGTGGTAGCTTACGAGGTGAAAGAATGAGGATACCCCGGGATTTAAATATAGTATGGGAACAATAAGTCTGAGAACGCTGGTCTAATATAATAGGTGTGACTAATGTTGTTTGTATTATAATGACAATAAAGTGTTTATTTTATATTTCAGAGACCTCCAAGGTATGTGCTACCTCTGCACATGCATAAGTATGTCCTTGGGATTTCTGTCCCTGGGTATGTTGCAACTAAATCCCGGATTTAGAAACGAGATCTGCACAGTAGCAGGTAAAGTTTATACTCAGACCTTTAGATTGTTGATTATTATGATTGAAAAATGATTTTTTCAAATATTGCCGCGAGACTAAATTTGAATCACTATTGAAACGAATCCCAATAAATAATAATTGAGCAAAAAAATGTTTTCAGTATAATCGATCAAGGGTCATCATCATCATCATCATCATCAGCTCATTTTATGTCCCCACTGCTGGGGCACGAGCCTTATCCCTATGGATAGATAGGGAGAACGGGCCATAAACCACCACGCGGGCCCAGTGCGGGTTGGTGGTTGTTAAACGACTGCTAATACAGCCGGGACCAACGTCTTTACGTGCCTTCCGAAGCACGGAGGAGCTCGAGATTGTAAAATTTTTGGTCACCCATCCGATGACCGGCTTTTGCGAAAGTCGCTTAACCTCAGCAATCGTAGACGGGGCGCGTTAACCACTGCGCCATCGAGCTCTTCACGATCAAGGGTCACCCCGTTTATATTAGTTTGTATTACTCAAAATGTATATTTTATTCTTAAAGTCTTTAATGTCCTATATCTGTGCTACCTTGCTGCTGAGTAAAGGCCTCCGTCATTGAATACGAAAACATACTCTGCCTTCCCGGGAATTGAACCAAGAATCTCCGGATATCGGGCAGAGTTGCTACCGACAAAGCTATTTATAAGTAAATGTTATTTGTTTTTAGGCTTTTTGGTCTACGCGTGGATGATGGCCACTTTCTTTTGGATGAACGTGATCTGTATAAACACATACCGCACCGTAATGTAAGTACTTGTATTCAGTTTAAAATCATTATAAAATATACATTAATGTTCCAATGCTTCTTATCTATTGGCGGGCGTCAATTACAATAGAACCCACATAATCTGATATTTATAATTATGTTTTCAAATTGCAGTGATACATGATATTTTAAACAAACAATGCCAACTTTGTTGTGTAATACAACAATCATAATTAAATAGTGCAGATAGTTTGATTCCAGTTGCAATTTAAACTATTACAAAATAGAAAGAGTTTATTAGTTAGTAATTTTCAATTATTTATATAAAATGAATGTGTATTAAAATGATATAATGATACATTTACACGAGTTTGTACAAAGTAGGTACCTACGACAGCCTATTTGTACAACTCTTTTCTTACAACCACTTTTTTATGTGATATAATTCTCGCAACTTGTATTTTTTTATAATGTTACCAGATATTTCCGAGCGTTGCTTGTGAGCCGGTTTATGTCATTACCTTTTTTTATTGATTAAGATTATTGTCCAATTAAACTTATATACTTTTTACAAAGTTTGGTTGAAAAGATTAATTAAACCTTATTTGTTATTTACAGAGACGCCACGTACTTGCAAAAGACCGAAAAGAAGCAATACTTTATGTACAGCGTTTACGCTTGGGGTTGTACTGCTCTGTTCCTTATAGTGGCACTTATCACAAATTTCGTTGAAGGCAGCCATTGGAAACCTGGCTTCGGCGATGGCAACTGCTGGTTCAGTGGCCGTTCAGAGACTTGGCTATTCTTCTATGGACCTATTGCCATTCTAGTCGCTGCCAATGTAATTCTATTTGTGCTCTCATCGTACAATCTCTGGCAGCAGACGAAGAAGTATGAGGTTAACAAATTGAACAACTTGAAGCACAGGTATTAAGTTTGTTTAATATGAGAGGATTTTTCTTGTAAATTATCACAGAACGCTACTTATACATATAGGTAGCGTTCCATCGATCCATCGATCGTCATTTACATAAATGACGATCGATGGATGTCGTCGTAAAAACAGCGATTAGTTCATTGTAAGGTGCATAGATATTTGGTCTGTGCATGCATTATGTATGACATATCAATACAGTAATCGGTCCCTAAAGCTTTAAGCCTTGTACAAGTTTCACTCATGGTGTTGGAAGCTACAAAAGTGGATTTTGATCTGGCAGTTCCTTTAAGCAATCGTCCCCTTTTCTGATAAGCACTTTGGTAATCCAGTCATGGTACGAACTTATGTTGTGTTTTATGTATTTATAAAATAATATTTTAACCGTTTCCAGATTCCGTTTATCATTGAAACTGTTCCTTGTAATGGGCATATCATGGATCTTCGAAATCGCAAGCTTCGCCCATGGAGAACAACACATCATTTGGTAATTATAAATTTAGCATATGCTCTTCAAACATAAAAACCTGCAGTATAATTCTGGAGGTAATCCGCTACAGACATCTAGAAACCTTGGACACCTATTTTTAAGCAATTTTTATATACATATTAAATAAGATCAGAGGAGAGAGAGACATAGAGAGGGAGAGAGAGAACACATATTAAATTAGAGTAGGAGCTAAAGCAGTGATCGATGTTACATTACATTCAAAAGTTGTCCAGCTCCACGTCAGTATCTTCGTACCCAGTATCGATTGCTAATTTTTGTTTGCATGCTTATTTGCAGGAAAATCATGGACACGTTCAACTGTTTGCAAGGTGTCATAATATTTCTACTGCTGGTGGTGTTCAGACGGCGGGCGATGCGCGGTCTGGCCGCTGAGAACTGCTGTGTGCCCATCACAAAACCGTGGGCAGAGAAACTAAGCCCCCACGACGACCCCGACGACCAGCACATACTGACCGATGAGACTGTGGAAGTTAGGCTCAACTGATCGTCCTTAGTGCATTTCAAAAGATGATGATCGATTGGGTATCTCAAACAGCAACCACCTTAGAGCTTCACACTAGTGTTTTGCCAGCAGCGTAGGCGTTCGTAAAATGCATGCGCAGCGCAGACGACAAAATTATATTCACAGTAGAAGTACAGACAATGTGTTACCATAATGTCATTCAAAAGTTTTGTTCAATATCTTTGTTCATTATGAAATTTGAAATAGCGCGGGTACTATTAAGGAACTATTTTTGTGTGTAAATTCTGTTGCTTTAGTAAGTCGTTTTCAAATACGTCATGTTTATGTACGATAGCTTCAATCTTTATTCTAGAGTGTACACAGTAAAAGCGGTCTTAACTATTACTAAAGTGGAACTATTTACTTTATGCTTGCACTAATTAAGCTCCATTTACGTTCTTTTAAATGCACAAACGTGAATTAGACCGCTTCCATAACGAACACATTTATCAGCCGCTTACGCTAAAGAAACGCTAGATGAAGAGGCTCTTAGGTTTACAATTCTTAAAGTGTAATTTAAGGTCTGTCTATCTAGGGCAAGACAGACGCGATACTCTGATATTTTATATGTTCAATAATGTTAACATTCCCATTGTATATATATAGTGAAATGGATTTGTGTTAAGTTAATTCAAATTTGAATCTCCTGTAAAAGATGATGTACCGTATCAGATTTTAATGTGACTTAACACAAGTAGCATCCCATTTTACTACTTATTTTGTTATAATGTAAGAGTAAATAGTAAAATGGGCTTTTGCCGGTGTGAAGTTGAATATAGAAACTGAATGTCATCTTTTTGGTAGGAATTAAAATAATACTCCCAATAATTAGGTGTTGAATTTAGTAGTTATGTATAATATATAGAAAATATTAAAATATATAGCTTTTATTAAAAAAAAACTGGTAGTCAAGACTTTCTTATATGAAAGTAAATAGGTATTTTGATTCTTCCTTAAAAAATATTAAATTAAGTTGATGTAACTTAGATTAATCTCGATACTGTCTTCATTGTATTTACATAGCAATAGTACTTAATTTGTAAGATTTATTTATGCTTGGAAAACGGAATCTCTGAAATAATTTTATGGTGTATCTAGTTTTGTTTTTAAGGATCATTGCCAAAAATCTATTGTTTAGTAAATACAATAACGACATTTGAATAAACGTTAGTTCTTTTATATTATTATTCATATTTACATAGAAAATTAGATTGCCACACAATGTAAGATTTTAATGCCTTCATATAGTTTTAACCCAGAGTATGAATATGTAATGGTATTACAATAAAATATGTTTGTGCCATAATATCGATAATATTATCGATAATTTGAAAATACTAAATGAGTTAGTAAGTTTTCATTTCCTATTTCACAATGAAACAAAATTATTAATTTTAAAAAATGAAATACAAATAATATTATGCGATTTTTAAATGACAGTTAATATTGCTTTAAACTATTTGAACACGTAATTGTGAAAACAATTGTATATTTTTTCCAATTATAATACTTTTAAGAGTAAGCATTTACTTGATGTAAATACTAATTAATTCATTATAATTAATGTTCCTATATCATAAAACAGTGTTACACCAAATGCACGTCAATAAATATATTTTTATAAAAACTATGATTTAATTGTATTTATTGTTTTAATTTAAAATATCACCTTACAAACAGCATATTCATGTTTAAATGACTAGCTTCCAGCGACATCTGTTTTAATGGCGGTGTCCTTCTTAATTTATCGAACAAGTAGTCACCAAGTGGTCGAAGTTCGACTGTAATTTACAAAATATATTGTAGGTAAAATGTGATATAACATATACTATACATAAATTTTATCTTTCTTCGCTCCCCTACATATATAAATCATAACTTTGCTAAGTCTCACGCTCCTCCGTGCGCGCAATGTGTTAAAAGGGGCCTAGAAAAGCAAAATTAATATAATAACAATTTGTAAAGGAGATTGACCATTTTTGTATGGACGTTAGACCAAGTGCTGCCCAACATTGAATCATAGTGCATAATGTTCCTTAGACTAATACTAGTCTGTAACCCAAAGCGCTTCAGAATCTATCCGAAGAGTATTGATTTTTTTTGGAGAGAGTTTGCTGATTGCTTTAGACGGCATTTTCAGCTTCACCGGGCTTGTCTGGGGGCGGCGAGAAACTTAAAGGGTTCCTCAAGCCGTGTGAAACGAATCACCTTCGGAGGTTTTCTAGAGGGACCGGCATCGCGCACTAGTGCGCGTCCCCGTGCCCTACTAAGTAGATTCTCCGAAGGGTTCGGATCGGATCGGGGAGCGGAACCACCCGAGGGCGCCTCTAAAGGCTCGGGTAGACCGGGCCGTGGAGGAGGAGAGAAGCGCCCAGGTACCTACCTAGGTACATGTCTGTACCTGGTATAGAGCGCGTGTGAACCGGTTCTTCGTACCCTTGTTCTACAAGTAGGGTGTCTTGGACCTAAACTAGTGTGCATGTTTAGTGTATTCTGTAAATGTGTAGTGTCATTTAGAGGATCGGGGGGCGTTCGTGTTTAGGACATCTAGATGAGTACCGTTTTGTTGGTGGAAGGCCTCCAACGTTATAGTTGGCGGCCGCCACAACAAGCGGGTTGGGATGGTGGGGGGCGTTATCAAAGTAACGTATGGAAACGTCTTTGATGAAATCTTTGATAGTGGGCAGATCAAGATCACGGTGGAGATCTACATTGCGATAGTACCACGGGCAGCCCGTGGCACCACGCATGAAACGGTTTTGGAGGATTTGTAAGGGATACAGATAGGATTGAATTTAAAAATAAGTAAGATAATAATATTATTTCACGTAAACGACAACGTTAAAAAAATATATCAAAGTTAAAGCACCAAAAAGCCATAAGATAAGTTTTTAGGTACAATATAACCCCGTGGATGTTTCTTTTTTATTATTTTAATATCTCTTCGTGTAAGGAAAAAAAAATAAAAGTATTCCCATGCTTGGGCAGCATTTGATCCAGACCGGTCAATCTCCTTTACAAACTCTATAAGAGAATCTAGTTGATTGCAAAAAATAACAATTCAACAATAATTTTAGGCCCTCACATTAATCATGTCATGCATGGCTCATGGCTGCGGAACACAAATTACTTTTCTTGCACATGTTTCCTCGAAAAATAACTAAAGATTTGTCTGTATGGGCTAGATCTCTTTGCCATTCTTAAATGAAGTAACTAAAATGTGTCGGCTTTGGCTTGGCGGGAAAATGAAGTCATGTCTGTGGTTTTGTTTAATTTTTTTAATTTTGTGTTATGTCGATGTGAAATAGGGGTGGATTATTAACCGTTAAGTGTTCGTGAGTGTGCATGAGTGTTGGCACGTCACTTTTCAAATTCTCTCAACAAGTCCGCCCGAGGACTTAGTAAAGCCCCACATCTTTACTGAGATACTCGAGGAGTTGGGGGTCATCATTTTTCACTTATCATTTCTATTATCATTCATCATCATTTTATACGATTAAAATAATAATGAAATTAAGAAACTAATGACATGGCAGCATGGTCTATGACCTTAGACGGTTCCTCAGGGAACGAACTACACTTTAAAAAAAAGTAAATTATGTGTCATCGAACATAAACGTCAAAAAATTGTCAAACAAACAAACCAAACCAAATAAAAGTAAACGGTGAAATTACAAATCTAATTCCAAAGAAGACAGAATTATGCCATAATACTAAGCGAAAGTAACATTTATTTATCAAACGTCGATCTGTTGTTATAGATCTTTATTTTAAGATTGTTTATCAAGTGCTTGAACGCGGGACGAAAGAAGTAGACAGTGCTGTGATCACAAGTATTTTCGATGAGAAGCACTATAACCACACTACAATGTATATTAAAACATTGTTTTTTATATTAATACTATCAAAAACACGAGCGAAACATACAGAGCAGATGGACAATAACTTAAACGATGTGGCTGACAAAGTGTACTCTGTCAAGATAAACAAATGTTGTGAAGAGAACCAATTAATGATAGACTTGTCTTGTAGATTGGCTGAATTGTTTAATCAGAGTGAGTATGCTTAATGGTTTGTTAACTGGTGTGTGTCATTCATGTTTGCTAGTATAAACTAAGTTGTTAATGGTTATGCTAATGATGACCTGAATTGCACTTTGATACAATTAGTATCAACGATGGCTGTACCAATAGATAAACTTAAGTTGTTAGCCTATGCTCATTTCGCAATGTAACAAAATGTGCATGTTCTTGTGTTTATTAAAATAGTTTTTATAAAGTACTAGCTGATCTGGCGGACTTCGTACCGCATTTCTTTTTTTTTATATTGCCTATATTACTCAGCGCTAATGTAGCATTCTAATGGTGAAAGAATTTTTAAATTGGTCCAGTAGTTTTGAGTTTATTCATTGCAAACATACATACATACAAAAATACAAAGCTTTCCTCTTTATAATATTAGTATAGATTTATATATTTAAAAGTTTAGTTTATATGGTGTATATGTGCCATGAATAATATTAAAAGTTATTACTATATATCTTTAAGTAATGAAAACAGCATTTGTAAGATAATAAACAGTTTGATACTGTGTAAGATTTGACAGCTATTAGTGATATTTAAATAGGTACCTACTAAATTCTTGAAAGTAATGGCTTAAAAATCTATTTCATTAAGTTGCACCTTTGTTTTATAGCACCTTTAGCCACTTTGGCTAAAGTTGTGGAATACACAACTAATCTATTATTTGTGATTGTACAAAATTTATGTTTGTTGTGAAAAATCATAACTTTAAATAAATAAATAAATAAATAAATGTTTCCCACACTCACACCAATTATCTAGCCCCAAGAAAAGCTTCCTTAAGAAACTCGTTATATGGTTAATTAGACAACGGATAAACATACTTAATATACTTAAATACATACTTATTATACATAAGAAATACCCAGACCCGAAACAATATAGAAAAACACGTATTTCTAAATTGAACCGACCGGGGATCGAACCCGGGACCTCAGAGATGGCGACACCATGAAAACCGGTGTGCAAGCCACTCGACCAAGGAGGTCGTCAACTTTAATTTACATTTATAATCAACATGATCAACATAAATTTTTTCCCTAAAGTGAACATACTAATCAACACTCAACAGTACTTATTATTCACAAAAAATCTGCATTGTATAATTCAGAGGTTATCTATTTATAGTCCTGAATAGATTATTTTAATCAATACCAAATTACTGTTGAGTCAAAGAAAAACATGATTTACAGCTTTGTGGGAACCACAGTTTAAAACTGAAGATGGAAAAGATGCCAAATTAAAGCATTTTAAATACGAAACTGGATTACCAGACTGCGAAAACACACAAATGAGGCCAATTTATTATTTGAAGAATACTGAAGATGAGTAAGTTGATTGTTTCTCAACATTTTACTTTGCTGGTTCATTAAAACCAAATCAAAATTTTAGTAATAATAATAATTAATACTCTAGGATTAGGTTTTTATAATGTTTTATTGTTTTTATATTAAAATATTGTAAAATCTAGTTTAAAAAAAGAAAATAAATAAAGGAGATAATAATTAATAATATGATATAACCAATGCAATGGTGCAATAAATCTACATTTTCACAAGATAAGAAGCCAGTCTACTTAGCTAAAACTTTTACATTGAAAACATTCACATTTTTTACTTTTAGATTACAATACAATGTATTTTAAAGATTAAAATATCCAACATTTGGTAAATCAACAATCAATTGATTTCTTTTTAGATTGAACATTTTGACTGATGGGCGTATGCGTCACATCATCCATCATGAACACAGTGTAGACAGCATAAAAGAAGACCCATTACTAAGTAATACATTCAATTTACATGAGCCAATAACAATCCCTGAAGTAAAGGAGCCAACATCATATGTTCACAATCAAAGAAAATATTGCATGGACAAGGTATGCCCTAATAAACCGTAAAACTTTTTGTGAAATAAGCTACTTTATTATTAATTTATACAAAATCTAATTTCTTTCAGATCTTTATGACAAAGACAAATATAACAGGAGAATATGCCTTAGTGTGCGTACCAGTAGTAAGAATTGATTGGAAAGACACAAACTTTCTCATGACAAAAATACTAAATCCCATATTTCATGGCATAGCTATAATATTATTTCTCATTGTGGCAATAATATATTTTGTTCTGCCCACACTGAGAGATTTAGCTGGGAATATAATAACAACAATAAACATTTGTCTTATTATAAGTCAAGCAGCTGATTTTATTAGAATATTCACTGAATATAGCAATCATGTCAGTTTCATGGTGACAGGTATGTGTACATATTCTATTATTCTATCAACAAAGGTAAAATTTGAAGCAAAATAGAATTTTTAAATCACACAATACATATTATTTTCTATTACAGATATAATATTATACATCAGTCTCCTGGGTGCCTTCTTTTGGTTAAATAGCTTTGGATTCTACATTTGGAAGACATTTAAGTAAGTATTTATTATAGTAACTAAAATTGGAGAAACTACAATCAGTTTTAACATTTTAAAGCTAACTTTTTGCTACATTTTGCGACAAATAGATTTTGGGGAAGAAATTGCTGTTGGTTTATACAGTGTAATCAGCTTTATAGGGCAAGACTTGATAGCTTCTCAAGTTGTTGTGTTGAGAAAACCCTAGGGAATTTCTCAAGTGCGCGTCGGTATTATGCAAGCTTGTCCCTATGTTTTATTAGTCATGGGGCGTTCGAATTGACGCTTAATTTATGGACCTCGGCTCGGGTTGACTGTGTCGTGTGATGATGATTTCGGTTAATTTAGAGATTATGTAGATTTCATCTTTTAGAGATTTCTACTTGTTTATCGGTACTTAACAAACTATTACATAAGATTAATGAATTACATCTTTGGGCAATTTTCAGGTCTCGTAATGTGTTCCTTCGAGTGACTGACGTACGGAAATATTGCTACTACTCGAGCGCTGTGTGGTCGAGTGTCATAATCATGGCGGCCATGGCGATCTGCGCGCACTTTCTACTGGACACCGGCACTCATCCCAACAGAAAGATGAGGACACAGTTCTCTTCATCTATCCTGGTGGATGACATGGAACAGGAGACTATAGGTCAGTGTCAATAAAACTTCTTCAATACATGTGTATATCACTAAACACTTCCTACACACTCCTAAATGGCTAAACCGATTGTGATGTTTTTTGTGTGTTTGAGTGGATGGTTTCGATTCACAATTGGACCTAGTAGGTGGTGCTTCATTGGATACAGGTCTTCTTAATTAGACGTAGTTTATAGTGATGTAGTTTAATGGGTTTTTCTTACCGTACCAATTTAGCTTAAAAATGTCTATGTTAGAGTTATGGACATAAAGAATCTTTAGGATTTTTATAAATATGTTAAATGTGTTTAATAATATAATAAATATTTACATACTATTTAGTTATGCAGTAGTAGGCAATAATTAAATGCAGATATAACACATTGATCAAAACTAGACTATATTAAAATAAAAAATGTTTAATATATATTTTATGTACTTATTTTCAGGTTGGTTGGGAATCGCAATATTCTTTACACCAGTCGCTTTCACCATCATTTTCAACATATTCTTTTATATAACTACTTTGAAAGTTATAAAGAGAATAAACATATATGGGAGGATTCATCATAAACTCAAGGGGTGGTAAGTACAATTCATTAAAAAGTATTTTCTACTGATTTGATTGTCTTTGTTGTACTTATAGAGGAAATGTCTTTTGCTTATGTAAAGAGTTCATTATAAAATTGAGTATAATAATTGTAATAGAAAAAATCACTGAAATCAATACTAATTTTAAAATACTATACTATTAACGATTACTCCATTGTTTCAGTTTCGATTTGTTCCTCCAACTGTTTCTAATAATGAGTACCGCCTGGTTGTTCCTACTGCTCTCTTGGCTGAACTTCGACGGGCTTATATATGCGCACATAGTCGTGAATCTCTTGCAAGCCATACTGGTGTTCTACGTGTGCATCGTGCGACAGCCGCACGTTACGTTTCTGTTGCGCAAAAGCTGCTGTTATGCCCAGCCGGTGCCCACAGGTGAGTGGGGCGATGAAATGACGCACATGAACGGAGGCAACTACTAATGTTATAACTTTGTAAACCATCATGGTCACCTTTAAAGTAATTGTTAACGGGATTGTTACGTTTGTTATTTTTGAGTATCCGATATTTTGGTACAATTGTATGCGCCATCATCACGGATGTTTGTAGCATTGTTGTGTTCCGGCAGCTAGAGACTTATCTCTAGCGACAGCACTGGCTATCTTAATAGCCAGTGCCTCAGTAGTTGAGGATTCCGGGTAAAGTGCGCTTAAACCTTCGGCCTTATCATACCCGTAGGATATTTTAAAAAAAATGTACTGAAGTTATTACGGGTCAAAACGATTTACCCTCTTCCTTAGTCGTTTTTTGCGCTCGTCGCCTGAACCACTGGTTTCTAAGTCACTATTCACTCGAAACTCGATATTATCGAGAACAGAATTTCGGATACTCACAAAAATAATAAACAACAACAAGAATCCCGTTAATAATTATTCTACCTACTAATGTGTAGTAAACAAAGTCATGTTACGAAAAGAAACGCAAACTACTTAGTATAGGTATCATAGGCAGACCTTTATACCTGACGTTTTGACCGAGTTGCACCGGACCGCAGACCACAGACCGACCAGTTTGCGATACTCCCCATTATAAAACTTAGTTTATAAAGATAAAAGCGAACGTTTAAAACTATATAATGTATAGCGCTTTTCAACAATGCCGGCTGAAATGCTTTATATATTAGAGAAACGAGAATAAGAATATGTAACTGATTCAACTGTTATTGTCACTAACATTAGAATAATTATTATGTTAGGGATTATTACCATGTCTTTTCAAGATTTTGTATCAGTAGATGTTTTCTGTATTAGAACGTGAAACAGCACTTCTATTCTTTGACGGTTTTAGCATAACGTAATACTCATTTTACAGTTCATCCATGCCAGCTTGTTTGAAAGTACAATGCATTATACAATTGTATAATATTCATTATTATATAAATACCCCGGTTTTCATAGTCACCATCTCTTTAAACAATACTCAAATCACATTTTCACGAAACACACACTGACTGATTCTTTAATAATTATTCTTAAATTTTCTTTTTATATTGATTTATAGTTAAATAGTACACTATACACTTAGAAATCTCCAGACTGTATCATAAGAATTCCATGACATTTTACTGGCACTATTATTAAATAGTTATATAAATGGACAAAGTCACATCTCACATGTGATTATGGTAGAGAAAAATCACAATGAAATATATAATAATATTGGGTCCTTACCTATGACATTGACGTTTTTTTCTCACTTATTAATTACTACTATTACTTCTAAAAGTCAATACCGTTTGTAATATTATTATACACCTTTAATTAGGACTATATTACTTAGGCTTCAGTAATAACAATGATTATTCATTTTGGGTCTGTATCGCCCAATTTTTTTTTAAATTGCCTTCTTTTTTGTTTTGCGGAATTGACTTTTTGTTTCATTGTAGCTTTGAAGGGACTTGATTTTTTTTCTTTTTAATGTCTGCTATATTTAGCTAGTGAAACAAACACACTGACCCTTAAATTTTTATAGTGTTAAAATAAATAGATGCCAAGAAAATTAAAAAAATTAAAAATATAATTTTATAAAAAACCTTCATACAAAACGTCAATTTCATAGGTAAGAACCTAATATTTGCTATAAAAATAATTCTGTGATGCTTGTAGAAGCTTTAGTTGTTATACACAAAGTGTCTTAATGTAGAAAGTATGAGGCCTATGTATGATTATGTCCGTCTGTGGATGGGAAAATCGATAAGAATGTATGTAAATGTTAAAATAATCGTTGGCTATTTAAAATTATGACTATATTGTAATTTGATGTCCTATTTCGAGTGCTCATAAAAATTACTTAATTCATTTGAGTATAAAAATATAATTGTTACTGGGATTTTTATACAGTGTAAGTATCTATCTCGGAATAAGCGTAAAAAGATCTTATATTTAAGATAATATGTTTGGTTTATACACTATATTGTTATTCCTGATGTGTCTTCTAGAATTTTAAGGACTTTTTTTATTTCGTTTAACGTTCTATTGGACATTATGTTAAGCTATTTTTACGTTTTGAATTATGTGGTTTGTAGCATAATATATAATGAATAAAAATTATGCGTGCAAATTATAATAAAAGACATACATTTAAACAAACGTAGGATTAATTGCACTGTAAGTATTACCATGTTGCACGAATATTGTAATCGTAAAGCCATTATTATGAATAATATTTAAATAACGAGAGCCTTTATATCCGTCCTTATATATCTTCGCGTAGCAGCTATCTGTGGTTCATGAATTTATATCGACATATTGTGTAAGCTTTCTGACACTAACAATATTAGTTATATTTTTTCTATACACATACTGTTGTGAGTCCTGGGAAGTATATGTGTGAGTACCGCATTTAATTTTGTAATTATATTTTCTATTGAATTTAATTTGAAATATAGTATGAAAGAAATGGCACAATAATTTCATTTTTATATCCTCAAAATGTGACAACGATGACACATGGCAAACATGACAAAATCGACGAGTCCTACCTACGTGACCGTGATCTATGGTGATATATTTAGTAATCATATAAAAACGTTGTAAACTTTGGTTTTCCTAAAATAAAATTTAGAAAAATAATTAAGTAATAAAAATAAAATCCCTAATCAGTCAGTACATATAAAAAGCAAGCAATTAAACACGAGACCTAAAAGTGATAAATAAACACTCAATTGATGGAGTAAAGAAGTGTCTTCATAGCCCACTAGTCCCATACATTCTCTTTGAAATAACGATTCGACGGATCGTAAAAAATTGCTCCATTGACTTACAGCCGAAATTAATAAGCTATCCTCAGCAAGAGATAGGTCTACTAGAGATTTGTTGCTTAGTTATTTCTGTTATTTATCGGAAAATAACAGCGGTTGCTAGGTAACTAATCTAAAATAGGCCTATCTCTTACCAGAGATAGGTTATTAATTTCGGCTGTGAGTCCATTAATTGCATTTCATTGCTCCAAATGTGTGTTGTTCAAATTCCTTAAACCCCTCTGAACGCCTGATACTTCGAACATGACTCTTCGGACGTGACGGACTTCTAATACCATTTAGTAACTCTCTGCATCTAAGCATACGATACTGGTGTTTAAGAGCCATTTCATATTTCAAATGAGAGAGTCAACTATGGAAGTGAAATCGCATAAAATCAGTTGAAATTACGTTGTTTTATGTTTTCTGTTAATTGTTTTTCCTAAGCATAAAGGGAAAAATCGGTTTATTGGTTTAAAACATCCATGACGTTTGTATGGAAAATCAGTGTGAAATGATTCTAGTACTTACAAGTTGGTCCTAAATATCGCCCTATATAGTCACTGACCTGTGAGAACAGCTGCCTATGCTAGGCCAGCTGGCGAGCAGCGCCAGCTGGCAGCGAATCATGAAGTGACAGTAATCTATAACGGTTTTGAAGAACCGCTACGTCGCCGTCGGCAGTAAAGTCAGCTGCACTTTAGATGCGTATTCGTACGAATTTGACTCATATTTACACGTACGAATACACTATTATACACAATATACATCCCGATCCTCCGACTACTATTGTTCTCACACAGTAGGTGCGAACTAGTGTACGGTCGTGCGTGTACGCGCGCGTAGTTTAAACGTCCGAAATCAATCGCAACTTGTTTGAATTTTTCATGGGTACGTACGAATGAACGTCACGTGACTCTGTCACGCTGGCATTGCAACTGAGAAAAACGCAATCAGTGTGCTCGTTCAGTTAGTCTTAGTACAGACGGCTGCACATCAGACTATCCAAAACTGTCAAATCACTTTAATAAATGTTCGACCATATTCCGTACGCATAAAGTTCAAAGTCAGTAATAGTTTGTGGTAGTCCGTGTGCATGCGTGTGTATATTCAACACCGTATTTTTACGTACGAGTAAAGTTCGTACGAAAACGCATCCAAAGTGCGGCTGACTTAAGGTTGCCAGGTCTATCATCAGCTCGAGGAATCGCCGCACTATATATTCACTAACCTGTGAGAACAGCTGCCCCTCCGGCCGGCTGGCGAGCGGCGCCAATTGGCAGCGAACCACGAGGTGACAGTCATCCATGACGGTGTTGAAGAACCGCCGCGTCGGCAGCAAAGCTTCCAGGTCTATCATCAGTTCGAGGAACCGCTCGCAGTATCTGCGGTTGAGAAACAAGTATTAATTTATAACAGCTAGCGAGACTTTCTTTTACCATTCGCGGCGAGCTAGATACGTCATTGCCCTGACTGACCGATTACAGGGCAGAGCTTGCGTTTGTTTGGCTACGGACGCTTCAAAGTACTGAGAGACATGCTCATTACTAGCACGAAAACATGCACTACTATTAAGCAATTTATTACTAATTAGTAGTAATATGTATGTGTAGAAACATTGCTAGATTTGAATATGCTTAAAAATTTACATTTTTTTCGAATATCTTTGTTTACCTTTACACACTACTCTTGTACAACGCTTCGATTTAGATATTTTGACCCGATTGCAAAGGAAGGGTATTGTTTTTCGCGCCTATTTATTATTCTATATCTCTAGAACCGCTGAACGGATTTACATAATTGAGGTATCGTTTAATTCGTCTTAGCTGCCCAAGTGTTCTTAGATAGGTGACGTTAAAAAAAACAAACATGGCGGCTGTGCGACGTCATTGGAGTTGGTGAAATGAAATTATTTTTTTCGAATTACTACATTATGGGTATCAAATTAGAGGGCTCAACACAAGGATTTCAAAAAGGTATATCATGAAATTTGTATAACTAAAAAGTCAAATAAAATAAAAATTTAAAAGAAAACAAAAACCCGCCATGTTTGATGTTGCATAAATTAAATTTTTATCTTGTTCCTGCTTTTTCAGTTGATTTTCTATTTAGTTACTTATATTTTTTTACGTAGACGGGTTTTCTGTTTTTATTATTATTATTATTAATCACTTTTTATTTTACAGTAATTTATGTTTCGGTCGGATCAATAGCTCAATATCAAATATGGAGTAACTAACACACGTCATAAACAAACAAAGCGAAACACTATTCTTGATAAATTAACGAATCTAAAAAATTATATGTCAAGAGTCGTAATAATAAATTGACACACCTCTAGTGGCAAAACATTGCAGCCCTGCGATTCCCATAACAAAAACCGCAACGATATTGTAGCGACTTCTTCGTTGAAACCATTTTCGTTTTCACATCCCAATAGCTCAATATCAAATATGGGGTAACTAACACACGTCATAAACAAACAAAGCGAAACACCATTCTTGATAAATTAACGAATCTAAAAAATTATATGTCAAGAGTCATAATAATAAATTGGCACCTCTAGTGGTAAAACATTGCAGCCCTGCGATTCCCATAACAAAAACCGCAACGATATTGTAGCGACTTCTTCGTTGAAACCATTTTCGTCTTCACATCCGTCAATCGAGCCGATTTTCAAGTCGTTCGAATTATTTCCAACCAACCTTCAGTATTCAGATCTATCGTATACGGTTAGTTGGAACTTCGTTCGAACGACTTTAAAATCGAATGTTAGTCTTACGGTTTTTATTACGGGAATCGGGGCACAGGACTTCTGTGGATAGAACTTAATAGTGACTTCAGACGTTCTCATACAGTTTCTATCAAAGTACATCACTACTCTATGTCAATTACTTTATTGCTGTGTCAAAGTGAAATAAACCTTACCTCACAACGTTAGGGTCCACATCACCGGTCTCGGGGATGGACTCGAGCACGCGCATGAACTTGATCATCAGCCGCTGCAGGTAGCGACGCTCCCAGTTCAACTTCTCCAGTAACTCCGGCTTATCCTTTTTCTGGATCGCGCGCCAGTATTTACGCCATTTGGGCACCGCCTTGAATTCTTGGTTTCTCCGACCTGTTATGCAATAATTGATCACGTATGGTAAAAAACTTATTATATTTTTATACATTTTACGCCAACACTTATAGTGCGAATATAATACGGTAAAAAAAGTTAAATAAAATGTAAAGTTTACAAGTAAAAAGAGAGCCACGGACAGTTGCCCGCTTCTTCTGTAATGAATTGCCCCAACAGCGCCCTCTGGCCGGATAACACCAATGAATACTGAGCGAGGCAAGCCTCTTGAATTGGTCTCTGCAGAGCGGTACCTCCTTACTGCCGAAGCAATGTTCGAGGAACATTACAAAGCAAGAAGTGAGTAGCAGAAGTAATGTTTCCAAAACCGTGTAACTAACCTTCTTGCGCGCTGATCAACATACTAAGCGAGACAAGCCTCTTGAGTTGGTCTGTGCAGAACTTCACCTCCATACTGCCGAAGCAGTATGGAGGGGAACAGAATTGAAGCTTATGTATCCGGTATAAGTAACCTCTTTGCAGGCTGACCCACATACTGAGCGAGACGAGCCTCTTGACTTGGTCCCTGCAGAGCTGCACTTCCATACTGCCGAAGCAGTGTTTGAGGCACAGAACTGATGCTTCTATATCCGATATAACTAACCTTCTTGCAGGCTGACCCACATACTGAGCGAGACAAGCCTCTTGACTTGGTCCCTGCAGAGCTGCACCTCCATACTGCCGAAGCAGTGGTTGAGGAACAAGAGCAGTGCGGTTTGCTCGCGCATGTTGCGGCTGGTGTTATCGTCGGTGACACTCGCGCGCAGGACTTGCTCGAAGAACGCGGGGAAATGGTCGGGCTTCTTGAGGAAAGCCTGGTAAAAATAAAATATAGGGTAAAAAAGTGGTTTTAGTTATTTTCCGATAAGCAATTTATTTTATATGGTAAATGAAATTTTCCTCATTTGCTAATCAACGTCCTAACGCTCCTCCTAATCTTTCTACATAGGAAATACTATACAGACAGAGAGAAGAGCCATAACCCTATGCTATCTACAATGTGAATGAACTACTATCATAACCATTTTGTAAAAACAGTCAGCGACAAAACCTTAACGTGTCTTCCGAAGCAATTAATAGGCATCTTCTGGGGCAGCTCGCTTTATCGTAGACCTCATCTACGCTCACCATCAGGCGAGATCGAGGTCAAGAGCTGTCTTATAAGGCATGAAAAAAAAAAAGCAAAGAGGATAAAGAAATAACGAATGATTAACAGTAAATATGGAGATAACACAGCTATGTCAGGAAATTTAAATATCTCAAGCTCATCTTCTCTTCTGAAGGTATGTTAAGCCGTTGTTGGTCTTGTTTGTTTGACAACATAGCAGTCATTTAATCCCAAAATCTATCTCCCCATATGCAATGTTCACGTGGGAAGATCCAAGTAGGTACAGCAGTAAGAAGTTTATTAATATTTTTAAGCATTAAACAGGTACATACACTCACAGAACACACATATAACATTATGAAACAATAAATATTGGGTAAAGTTCCGATGTGCTCCCACAATCACAAAAAGATAATTAATGGAATCAGGAGTTACTTTACATATTACATATAATACATAGTGTTAATTCTGCTAAATCTTATCTACTTATACTAATATTATAAAGAGGAAACCTTTGTATTTTTGTATGTATGTATGTTTGCAATAAATAAACTCAAAAACTAATGGACAGATTTAAAAAATTCTTTCACCATTAGAATGCTACATTGGCGCTGAGTAACATAGACTATATTAAAAAAAGAAAAAAGAAATGCGGTACCAAATCCGTCGGGTCAGCTAAATAGTATAATAAATTTAGCGGAATTAACACTACAATATGATATTATTCGGATTATTAGCACTACCCATCTCTAACTACATACTATTTAAAACTTATATTTTTTTTCCCAATCACTCCCTTTAAAGATGGTGATAAAATCTTTGTCATCATCATCATCATCTTCATCAGTCTACACTGGTCCACTGCTGGACATAGGCCTCTCCAAGTGCACGCCACTGAGCACGATCCGCAGCTACTCTCATCCAGCTTATGCCAGCCACCTTGCGAAGATCGTCGCAAGGTTCGACATGTATGCTTCTATTTTGAAATGACTGTCCCAAGTCAACTCACCTGCCAAGCCGGCACCCGTTCACGGAATTTCTCATTGATCATAACCACAATGGACATCATATGCGCGTGCGACGCCTCCCCGGCCTTGTAGTGGGGCCACAGGTAGCTCTCCAGGTACTGGGAGAACTCCAACATCATGATCCTTCGAACTGAAAAACTGGAACAAAGTGAAAATATATAAATTTTTTGTCACACTATAAATTGCATTTTTAGTGAAAAAGTTATAAAAGAAGCAATCGCGTTTGAGTTTCAATCTTGGAAGTTAAGCAACTTTCGCAATCAATAGTGGATGGCTGACCAAATTCAAATATATCTAGGTCCTCCTTCGGAACACGTCAAGCCCTTGTTCTCAGATGTTGTCATAAGAGCTGACGTTGTATAAATTTATAATAACATGATAATAACTGTTTATATTATTTATATTGCATGTTTTGTAATCCTTATACTGTCTCACAGCTGGGCATAGGCGTCCACCATAAAAATCAAGTTATCACTGCAATTCATGGGTATTGGCTAAAACTTGTGCAAACTGGACAGCATAAATGCGACGACGCCGTGTCATGTATGCCAAGCATTCAATTCAGAGTAAAAACTTGCAACAGGTATAGAGATTTCATGGTTTCATAAGTATTTGACGTCGTTGGCGTGCAGGACACTACCGCTTGTTGATTATAGCCGAATGTGACGGTCAAAAGGTTAATTCACCACAATTGCCAAATGCGGGTTGGTGACCACAAACCCAAAGTATGCATCGGAAAATCCGTATCATGCTTTGGGAATTGAACCCAGGACCTCCGATTATCGGGCCGAGCACTTAGCCACTCGGCCATCTAGGTGTAAATTTATATAAGCAGCATTAAATTTATATAAAAATACCAGACAATTTATACTAATCCAAGCCCAAGTTAATTCAAAATTTTGTTTTTAATTAATATTCTTGCAGGCTCAAAGATTACATTATTATCATACATATTACTGTATTTTATAACTATTGTATTTTATTAATTAATTAATCTAAACTTACTCTAAATTAATAATTGAAACTGAAATGCATTGCTTTATACAAAATTTTGAAAAACTGAATTAAAAATATCTTAATAGCTACCTTGTTTTATCTGTTATTAAAGGGTTGGCCTTAAAGGAATAAATCCACAACTGTCTGTCTTAAAATATTTTTTTATCTAACTAAGTATACATAAAATTAAAAATATATTTCCAAATATCCAACAAATCCCATTTTTCTATTCTTTAATTGTAACAACTACAATGCATATTTATAATAACTTAAAGCCTAAAACACAAACCACACATCACTGGCAATTTCCAAAATAAAAAATAAATAGGTCAATGCCCCCAATCCATGAGGCTGTTGACCTTCTCACAGTTCATTTGTTTAGATCAGTTAGGCTCTGACTTTCAGGAAGTGAGAGTGCATTTCTGATAATTCTGATTCTCTCACCTTGACCCAAGGATCTCAGCTTGGTATATTGACTCCACAATCGCAGCATCATAAGGTAAGTGGTTTTCTTTGGTTTGCGGTGACCAGTACTGAGTAGCAAGCTGTGAACAGTAAGGCCATGGTACTTACATTTGCAATTCAATGAGGAATGTTGTATAGATTTTAGGGCTTTGTATGAATGAATACCAGTAGGCTACATTATATTCAAAAGGTGTAAATAAATGTAACCAACATGAATTTATTGGGAAAATTGGTATTTCACAAATGAGGAACTCTATTTTACTAGAACACAATTTAACTCAAAAATGCTTAGTTTCATATTATTATAAGGGAGGGAAAAATTTAATGATTCATGAAACATGCATGCTACAGACATACCTACAGTTTAAATACTTTTTAACATAACTAAGAACAGGACAGATAAAATACCTTTATTGCTTATGTACTTGACATAGATTTAGCTGTTATATTAGGTATAAATTGAAAATATTAAACCAGTTTACATACAGTTTAAGGCCTTTTTAGACTTAGTTTTTTTTTGGTTGATATTATTGCTATAATTGTGTAAAGCTTAATTCCAAATGGCTCATTTCATTTCTAAAATAGATATCCCTATTAATTCATCGTATAATTATAATAATAGTATGAAACAACAAAAATACCGATTATTTTATCATTGGTGCATGTGTTTTAAGTTAATGAATTAATGAAAAATTTCATTATAAATAA
Source organism: Eudonia mercurella (assembly GCA_963082485.1). Taxonomy (NCBI): domain Eukaryota; kingdom Metazoa; phylum Arthropoda; class Insecta; order Lepidoptera; family Crambidae; genus Eudonia; species Eudonia mercurella. The sequence goes on along the minus strand of OY720041.1, from coordinate 9,529,376 downwards.
GATTTCAAAGTTTCACTTAACATGTTGAATTATTATTTTTACCTATTACACAATATAGCTCTCTAATATAAATATTGTTTAAAAGTAGCAAAGAATTAATATCAACAAGATATAGATACTATCCAATTAGTAGCTAACTCTTCTTCTCGCCTCTAGCTAACAAGGTACCACTATTAACTGTGGCATGTCTTTGAACATTGAAAGAAACAGAATATAAATTAATTTTACATACTTAAGTATTATATTCTACATTTATACAAATTTAAAATAGATATGTACTTTCGAATTCTACAAATGCTGATTGATTGCATTGAGAATTTTACACCAATTTATTGCGGTTATTATTTCTACTTAAAGCTTATACGTTTAGTAAAGGAGTCGGCTATTTTATGTATAGTGAAAGAAACAGCCTGGAGATTTATTAAGTTGCGTATTATGATGAAACAAAAATCCTAACCTAAAATGTGACTTACTTGAGTAATTCTATCCGCATTTATTTGAGAAAGTGTAGGTAACGGTATTTTAGGTTTATCACCAAGTTGTGTAGGTTCATTTTTCATTTTGCCGACTTATTTATTATTTTCCTTTAATTAGAAGAAAATGAAACAAGCGGCAATGGGCAAAACACAATACACAAAACAATGTAACGTCAATGTCAGCTGTCAAACCAACATGCCAAACTTTATTTATATACGTTCGAAAACAGTACATAATATGTATTGCTGACTCTACACCATAGATAGCTCTACCGTCCAAACGCTACTAATCTATATCAAAGTATGTATAATGTAATTTTGTTCTTTCAGAAATTTAACATGATGTTTGACCCACCTGATTATCCCTACAAAGAACTAGCTGATCATCTAAAAGAAAACTATGATACAGATGACATACTTTTCAATAACGTACACACTGATACTGATAAAGTAGATCACTTGTCCGTTAACAACAGTGAATTGGTTGCAGTCGCAGAACAGATGATATCTAACGTAGAAAATGATCTATCTTATCAATCTAATGACTCAGGCAGATACTTTAATGTAGAGAATATGCCTTATTTAGATTTAAATTCTAACAATATCGAGCAAAACTCTCAGCTGTATCTTGTGCAACCTGATAATTTATTTAATTACGAACCAACTCTGCTTGATGATATTACAGTTAATCAATTTCTGTTACCTCTACAGAATACATCTGATAAGAGCCAGGTATGTCTAGTCTATGGTTTTAAATAGATTTTTAAAACCTCGCGACGGGATCACAGATTGTTTATATCGATGAAACCGCGGGAATCGCTAATTTCATCTAATTAGTATATATTCATAGAGAAGGTCCAAGAATAATGTATGTTTGTACTCATTATCTTCGCAGGATGCAAACAACGAGGGGCCCGATTTGTTAGCTCTGCATTCGTGTGTTATATGCCACGAGATATTTACGTCAGATGCCGATCTTTTAGATCACACTATTTCAATGCACGCTTCAGTGGATTCTGGAGATCAAAATCTAAATAATGCGCCACTGGTCAGTAAAGTTGACGCAATAAATATTCACACAGAAGGTAGGAATTCATACTCAATATTAACTTACAAAGTTGTTACATAAGCCTCAACCTATTGCCCATATTATATTTTAACTTTTTATTTTTATTTTAGAAGTCAACAATAACAGCATTGACTTTGAATCTGATTGGCTTGTTTGCTGTATATGTGAACGCGTCCTATCAACTGCTTTAGAAGTTGAACCTACAGGTAAAAAATATATAATCTTTAAAATAAATAGTTTTTTTTATAAGATAACAGGTAAAAACTCAATACTAAAAAAGACTGTCCTCGTGCGTTTTTGTTTTGCAATCCGAATCACTTGACGAGCACTTGATTGGTTCGTGCTGCTATCGCTAGATGGCAGATGTTAAGTAACTACATCCTACAGCTTTGATGAATTGGATGATTAATTGCAGGCATTTGTGATGATCGGACAACAAAATAAATAAATAAAGAAATAACTCTCTTATTGAGACCCTCTTACATACGTTAGTCTAGAATTCATTCGCATTCATTTGCGATTAAGAAGTAGACAAGATGGACTGTTAAAATAAAGTCTAATAAATTTTATAATCATAGCTACGCAGCTATATCATAACGTATATTGAAAACTCTCGCACTCAACACGCGTTGAGTGCGAGAGTTTTCAATATACGATGTACATAGTTAAATTTATAAGAAATTTCGAAGCAGCCAGAGCAACGTAGTGACATGATAGCTTCACAAAACTGTCGCTAGATGGCGTTGCATTAATCCTTCGTACTAGGCGATGTCTCAGTTTTTTTTATATTTTTCTTCTTGCAGAACAACTGTGCTGCAGCGATGGCAGTGGCAAAGGCAGTGTGGCATCACGCAAACTGCACACCATGTATGTTTGCGACAGTTGCAACAGTCTGTTTGCAGACGGAGACGCATTAGACAGACACCGGCAACAGTGCTACCCGAACAAGGAACAAAATTATTTTGTGGATGAAATGGTATAAACTAAATATCAATAAATAGTTATATTGTCTCTTAGTTTCCAACAAGCTATTTTACAGGATACAATAATGTTATATCCGCATTTTATTGTGTTGAAATGAACTTCCTTTTTCCTCTATGTTCAAAAGCTCTAAAATAATCCCCTTAAAAGATAAGGTCACTTAACTCGAGCTGAGGTCCTCCTATCCTTCTGATGAGAACGCCTTGTAAAGTCTAGTAAAATATTAAGGAAACAAACTTGATGCTAATCTTTTACTTTTTTGATTTGTTTTTTTATTTATACATGTGCAAAAAGAAAAAAATAAATCTCACCTGATGTTAAATGATGGAAGGGGTGGTACCCCTGAAAACTCTATGGAATTATTTAATCACATACTATAGTGTGAGTTTTGTGTGTTTTTGTTTACTATCTGTATTCATTTGATTACGTTTACGAAAACTAAAATTAATATGGCTTTGAAGCAGCGCTTCCTGGCGACATACAAGAAGAGTTACAATTTTGCCATACAAATACTCGTTTTCGTTCATCATCATCAGCTCATTTTTGTCCCCACTGCTGGAGCACGAGCCTTCCCTATGGATGGATAGGGAGAACGGGCCATAAACCACCACGCGGGGCCAGTGCGGATTGGTGGTTATTAACGACTGCTAATGCAGCCGGGACCAACGGCTTTACGTGCCTTCCGAAGCACGGAGGAGCTCGAGGTAATAATCTTTTTGGTCACTCATCCGATGACCGACCTTTGCGAAAGTTGCTTAACCTCAGCACTCGCAGACCGGGCGCGTTAACCACTGCGTTATCGAGCTTTTCGTTAACGAGATCTAATGTTAAAAATAACTCACACCATATCCTTTGACTTGAGGGACCATAACTTTTTCACCACTCATAAACCTGGTAACGCTGTGGGTAAAATGCCTTCGACATCCATCAACAAAACTCCTTCCAAAAAAGACAAGCTACAATAAAACAGCATAATACGTTAATCCTCTATTATTTGTAGGCACGATGCAACTTAGACAATTCTACCCCCCAATACCCTGAAGTCTGCTTCTCCTGTGAAACCTGCGGCATTCAGTTCCCCTCAGCCGAGCAGCTGAAGTTCCACGTGCTGTCGTGCGAACGTCAACCCACCAGAGCTGGCAGGCGCAGTTACACGAACAACACTAACAGCAGCAAAATGTGGAACTGTGGCTCTTGCAACCAGCTCTTTGTTACTGCCAGGTAGTACATATCATTAAGTAAATGTCATCTACCATTATTTATGTAGTCTATCTATCCTCTTCCTCTTTACGCTGTGATATTGTCTAGAAACATTTCATGTCAGAAGGGTGCAGGTTCAAATCCTGCTTGTGGAAATTTTTTCAACATTTGTGTTTTGTTTTTTTTTTTTAGAAACATTTCACTAAGGTCTGACCTTAGCACATCAACAAAGCATATTGGGAGAGCCGTAGTCATAACTAACAACTGACTGAATGATAATAATAATTTCTTTATTTCATAAAACAGCAAATACAATAATTAATCTCAACTACCACTGCGGGTTTGTAGGCTCCTTATAGGTACCTGAAAAACTTTTTTTTTTAAATTTAGTTGATGGCCTCGTGTGATTAGCACATTTAGCCAGTGTCAAAGTATTTTTTCTTACAAGTAATATATAAATAAACAATATTTCCTTCCTGTACAATGATGATGAGTGATAATAGAAATGAATAGTGAGAAATGATATACTCCCCCAACCCCTCGAGTATCTCAGTAGAGATGTGGGTGGGGCTTTACTAAGTCCTCACGCGGACTTCATGAGAGAATTTGAAAAGTGTCGTTGCACTGTTTTGTTTCATTTGCCAACACTCATGCACACTCACGAACACTTAACGGTTAATAATCCACCATTATTTCACATTAATATTCGACACAACACAAATTTTAGACAAAACCGTAGACTCTTCACTTTCCCGCCAAGAAGTCCACCTGAAGAACTTACTTACTTATATCTTTTCTCTTTGTTCAGTTTCGGGTACCTTGACCTTCATCACACTTGTTACTTCGAAGGTGAAAGGAAGGTATCCTCAACTTATTGAGGTACAGCTTTATCTTTAACTTTCGGAAGACAACAATACTACTAACAATATCGATGTAGTGGCGAAATATTTAGTTAAGATGTTGGTAGCAGCCAGGCGGATTTAAATAAATAAATAAATAAAATAAAAAATTGTTTATTTGTCTCAAACACAGTAAAATAGAATAAAAATACAACGCACATTGACCAACATAACTTAACGTTGAGACAAAAAGGTCTATGACTCAGTGGCTGCAGGGGACCCGCAGCCTCTGCTATTCTGCCATAACCAATAACAATGAAATAATTGGTGAGTACTTATATTACTTATTTATAAAAGACGCGGACAGCATACGATATTACACATTTAAAAAAAAAATACACATGTACACAAAAATCCACTTATTAAAAACAGGAGCCGGGTGACTAATCATATCAATGATAGACATATTTTAAGGACGATGCAAGGGATTGCTTATGAAGTAGCCAATTTCGACATTTACGCCTAAAGGTTGGTAGTGAGCGAGAAAGTGTAGAACGGATAGGCGGCGGTAAGTCGTTCCAAATTTTGGCGGCGGCGTACTTGAAGCATCCCCTGGTGTTGGCCAACTTTGACATCGGTAGTGAAATTTTGTTGATTCTATCTCTCAGTGAATATGAAGTTTTTCCTTTCTTATAATTAATTTTACTATATAAATAAAAGGGCATTTTAGTGTGATGCAAAGAGTGCAGAAAGCATGCATATTTGAGAGTAACGGCGTTATGCATATTTAAAGTGTTACTTTTTACTAAATGAGGTGTAATGTGATCTCTCCTTGAAATATTGAAACAGAATCGCATACATGCGTTCTGCACCCTCTGCACACTCTGAGCGGTTTTCTTAAATATACATGGCTGATATACAATGTCACAATATTTGAGGTGAGACAATACCAGACAGTTACAAAGTAAAATTCTAATTTCCTTTTTTAAAAACGGACGTAATTTGTAGAGGTATTTCAGCGACCCAAAACATTTCCCTATCTTACTACGAATGTGTTGCTCAAATTTTAAATTTTCGTCCATCATAAGTCCAAGATTGCGTACACAAGCCTCGTAAGGTACTGCATCATTACACACTTGGATAGCAGGTTGTTGTTGTGTTGGTGGTTGATTTATCTTTGACCTCATCCCACCTTCTCCCTTCCTCCATAGGAGTACACGTGCTGCTCTCCGGAGTCACCGCTTCACTGTCTCAAATAATCCATTGCGCACTAAGAAATTAATTGACTCATTTCTCTGTCGCACCTCCAAAACGTGGAATAGTTTGCCAGCACACGTTTTCCTTCCTTCCTATGATATGGGGTCCTTCAAACGAGGCGTGAAGAGGCACCTTGTAGGCCGGCAGAGTGAGGGTAACTGATGCTGCGTTGTTTTCACGCTGCACCAGTTGTCGTTGCATCTGGATTCCATATTTACTTAACATCAGGTGAAATGGAGTCATTTGCCGTGCTACGTATAAAAAATTATCAAGCGAAAATCTAAAAATCTATAAGAATAAGATTTTTTAATTTTTTAACTAATAGGACTTTTTTTTACAAGTCTTGGATAAATTCTAGAATGCAACCCCTCTGTTTGTAGAGAGCTGTACAGACACAAGCGCGGGGAAGACAGGCCTCCCGGGGCTCCGCTGACGGCGTATGTGTGCGAGGAGTGCGACAAGGTCCTCGGCAGCATGTGCGCTCTCCATACACACAAGAAAATGCATAAAGTGAAGAAACCTGTACGTCTACCCTTAATGAATACTTACATAGAACTTGATTAGCCAAACAATATCAAAAGGCTATAACTGAATCTGTGATTATACGCAAACATAGTTACTAATTGTGTAAATAAATTAAATTTATGATTTATTATTATATACTTAGTGCGAATTTTATTCTGTATTCGATCTTTTAATAATAACTAGAATTTGTATGACAAATTATTGTAATTTGTTCGCAACAATATTTGCGTAAAATTATATGCAAATGATCATTGTATGAGAAACTGAATTTAAAATTATTAAGTAGGTAATATTATTGATTATTACGGCACGCATTGTGAGGAGGTTCCTGCCTCTGGAGCCCTAACCACTGGTAGCTTGGACCCTGGTGGGGTTACTCTTGAAACACAATTGCAATAATCAATTTCCAATCCCAAATCTAAAAAATTCAAATGGCACTCTTAAAAGCGATAATAGCGCTACTTTGGAATTAAATTGCGTGGGAATTGAGTGAACAAATTATTATCGAGATGGGGCGTTCCGAAATTGCGAAACTTATCCCAATATCGATACATATTAATCGCATTGAATTGTATTGAGATTGAGTTTGCGTCAAGAGTACCTACCTTGACCCGATGCCGGCGGCGGACCCCTATTTTTTTTAAATATTTTTGAATGTTTTATTTATTTTGTTTTTAAAAAATATTTAAAAATGTAAATTTATATATATGAAAAAAATAATTATAATAATAGGAAATACTTACTCATTAGCATGTATAGAAGCAGCGCATCCTGAGTACCTAATAGTTACTATACTTATGTGCCTAAGGTGCCTTAGTGCGAAATTTAGTTTACTATTCGAATTCATTCGATCCTAAATTTTTTCTCTTCTCGCTTGTCACTAGGAGGCGCTGCTTCAATGCAAAAAAAATCTCGTTTCTGTTAACTTTATCGTATGGCAAATAAAACTAGCACTAGGCACCCTGGACACATATTTTCCCTGCTAAAAGATAATTAATATTAATTTACAGGGCTACCCTTGCCGCATTTGCGGTCGCCGCTTCAACCAATCCGGCCATCTCGCCATTCATATGCGAATGCATACCGGCGAGCGCCCTTATCCATGTGATCTATGCCCCAAAGCGTTTAAAGTCAAGGTTAGTACTTTCACACTCATTACGTGCCGCCCTATCTATCGATTAGATTTTATTTTCATTTAATTACCTTTAAGTATTCTCGTTATCAAATTATGTGGGCAGGCAGGTATATATTTGCGATATTACATCCGATAGTAAAACTCACACAGCCCTCGCATTGAATAAGCAATTTCAAAAAAGCTCTGTCTTCTTGTAACATTAACGCTGTGCTAATATCACTCTTAAACCTTTACAATTAAAGTATGTTATAACTTTTTGAATGATGACTAGTGTTGTGTATCGTCAAGGCATACTCGTAGTAGATAGGTTCCCAGTGTTTTTTCCCGTATTGTAATGTGTGTGAAACGGCTGGGGGCAGGTGGAGCGCGACGACCACCGCCGGACCCATACCGGGGAGAGGCCGTTCGCGTGCGCCGCGTGCCCGAAGACGTTCACCGCCGCCGCACGGTTGCGTGAGCACGCGCGTATTCACACCGATCAAAGGTTAACACTTTTAATATACATACCCTTTACGTAGTGTAGGACGCCTTTAGACTAGCTGGAGCGATCTTCGCAAGGTGGCTGGAAAGAGCTGGATGAGAGTAGCCGCCACCGCCGCCGCATGGTTGTGTGAACACGCGCGTATTCACACCGATCAAAGGTTAACACTTTTATAGACATACTAGCGGGCCGCTGTCCCTGAGTGGCCATTTTTTTTTAATATAGCAGCATATGAGTAACATATACTCAGCGATAATGTAGCATTCTAACGGTGAAAGAATTTTTTAAATCGGTCCTGTAGTTTTTGAGTTTATTCGTTGCAAACATACGTATGTATACAAAAATACAAAGGTTTCCTCTTTATAATATTAGTATAGATATAGACTAGCTGACCGGCGGACTTCGTACCGCTTTGACAGTAATTAAACTTTTTCATTTGAATTTGTTTGATTTCTGAACCTTTTTAATCCGAAATTAAAAAGGTTCAGAAATCAATTCGAGAAAGAGCGACAGCGACGAGACAATCAGCGCCTCTATTGGCAAATATCTGAGAAAGAAGAAACAATGTTGCCTAAAACAGGACATAGATGGCGTTAGCAACCTTGTATTGTAGGCGTGTAAAGATAGTGGAACGTAGTTAGAACCTTGGTATTTTAAGCTTGTATTTATCATACAACAGAAAATATATTATAAATATACACTATTTATTACAATCATCATCATCATCATCTCAGCCAAAAGACGTCCACTGCTGGACAAAGGCCTCCCCCATGGATACATAAGGATACATGAGGGGATTTGCCATAATCGCCACGCTTGGCAGGCGGGTTGGCGATCGCAGAAAGTTGATTGAGAGTTAACCTCAGAGAGATGCTGCTGCCCATCCTCTGGAATGGTCCCTGAGTCGGCTTTTACGACACCCACGGGAAGAGATGGGGTGGTGCAATTCTTTATCCCCGGCACCACACAGGGATACAATACATTCATTTATTAATAAAATGAAGTGATAACGGAAAAAAATGATCAAAATTCAGACTTGCTACAAAATTTCCGTGTAACTGCGTTATTAACGTAACTATAGGTAAGTAGCTAAAAAAAAGCCTGATTTAAGAAAAGAATTTTAAAAAAAACTTATTTCCAATTGTTTGCGTATTTTGCTCGTTAATTATACAGTTAAATAAATAATCACTTTACTTTAAACGCGAAATATTCAACTATTTTATTCATGCGTAGTAGGCACCTTTAGCATTGTAATGGAATGTTTGTTCACCAATTCCAATTTTATAATTGATACTAGATACTAGAATTCATAAGAATTCTGATCTCGTCAAGGAGTGGGGCAAGTTCTCGTTTCGCATCAAAATAAAACAGGGTAAATGTAAGAAAGGTAATTTACATTACATTTTCCTACATATTTTACACATTATTAATTCTAAAACTAAGCTTCCAAATTACAAGCTTTGGAAACAAATAAAAAAACACTTAAAAATAACACGATAATTTTCAATTTATTTTTAACATTAAAAAGTTTTGCAGTTTTCAGAAGAAAGTTCAGTAATTTCGTATTCCACTATCGTTTAGTCAGCGTTTATAAAGCAGCAGTTTTCTTTCTTGATGACCCTAAAACAATCAAAAAAATATATAAAATCACAAACCTACCAATTCCAATTATAAGAACTCTAGTATCAAAGAGTAGGGCGAGTTCTCGTTTCTGCGCGCGCGCGCCCCGTTCGCCCTGCAGCGACGGGGCAACAACCCTTCTGCCCCTGGCCACGACTGCGGCCCTGTTGCTTGGACAAGTATAAATGCCTATCAAACCAGTCGCCACTGCGGCACCTGTTCCCAGGCATGACGCATAGCATCATTAGACTTATGTGTAGTATTTTAATACATTAAATTTTTTTTATACTAGGTTATGTAGGTAGAGTAGGTTTTGTTTGCAATATCTGACAACCTTATATTTTTGGAGATGCTCAAAAACAGATTCACTAAAATTTATATGTAATATTAGAGTGTATTTTTTGATGTTATGGAAAAACTGTAGAGGTCCTTGGGGGAGGCCTTTGTCCAGTAGTGGACGTCTTTTGGCTGAGATGATGATGATGATGATGGAAAAAATTACATTACTTCCAGATAATATTCGAAATTAAAGTCAAAGTTTAATCGTTTAACCAATATAAATCACTATAACCGCCTCTGTTGTTTAGTGGTTGAGACCACCGGCCTCAGGCCGATGATGAGACAGACCTCTGGGTAGAGGTCCTGGTGATGAGCTTGTTTTTTGCCTTATCATCGCTTAACATCATCTCTTCACAATCGCTTATTGACGTCCAAAACTAGTTTTTTTTAAAATAGTTAGTAATATTACTAATAATAAACTAAGATTTTGTTTAATAAACTGACTGTCTGCTCGCTTGCACATGCTAAAAAGTATTAAACATTAAGTATATTTTTGTAAACAACTCTTGATTTGAAAAGAGTAGCTACTAAGTTTCTTGCTGGGACCTTCTTAGTAGAATCAACCTTCCGAACCAGCAGTAAAATCACAATAAGTATAATATGTATAGTTTATATTATAGGTCATTCCAGCAGGCTGTTGGAATAATTAATAGTTGCCTGTGTCCAATGAAAACTCATTTATTTATTTTCATTTCACTCGTTTTAAGAAATATCTCTCGTCTCGTTTCCTATATTTTTGTCCATACATTTTTAATCCTATATTTGGTATATAATATAAAGACAGAGTGTTTCTTTTAACTGGGACAGTATGAGAAAATTTGAAACTATAGGAGATACAGGGAATCTGGGACATTCAAGGAACCATTGGCACTCATTCCTGAAAACAATTTTGCCATAGGCACACAATAATAGTAATAACAATTCTTTTAACAAACAGCAATACGTCTAGTTTTAGTAAAATGTAAATTGCATAATATTGAGAAATATAAATTCACTGGCCAATTTTTTATTCATTAAATGAAGCTTTAGGTACTTAAAATATCCGCTATCAATGCCTCCTTATATAATATATTCTCCTTTATCATACAGTTAGTGTACAGAGTTGTCTAGTCTATGGTCCGTACAGTACCGATCCCGGTTAGCGGCCGGTTGCCACGGTTTATGGTACCTGTGCATTTTCGTATCCCATAAACAGACTATAAACTGAGAGGACGGTCACTTTAAAATTAATAACTTAAGGTTAGTGCGAGGAGATAAACGCTTGATGTTTTAATATTACTGTACAGTTACCTACTTCCAGTTTATATTCCAAATTTGAAATGAAATGAAATTAAATATAATCTGCTAAAAAGCGGCACGGCCGTACTATCCTTTTCTCGAAACAGTTCTGGCCATTATCGACCACTTATAACTTCGTTGTGGATAAAACTAGTAGCCTGATTTTTCAGTAACCAAGCAGGCATTGTATAAACACGGTATATTTCAAATTTCATTCAATTTGAACCAGTAGTTTAAGAATTATAACTAGTCAAAGTTTCTTAATTTTGTCACTCACTCACTGACAGACTGACTGACTGACGGATCATCAAAACTCTAAGGCACTTCGAGCAGACATAAAAGCCTCAAATTTAGAAATCAATTAGTATTTAGTGTATAAATCAAGGAAAAACTAAAATATTTTGCAATTTCGGTCCAGTTTTCTAGATACACCAACTGCATAAATAACTTTATAATCCCATATAAATGTATAGGATTACAAAGTTTATTTGCAGTTAATGAATCAGTGTACCTGTTTATGTATAATATAATGGAATAATAGGTGTAGATAGGTACCTAGACGGTGCCGGAAAGGAAAAAAGTAGGACTATCTACTTAAAGAAATGAGATGCCATCAAACTTGTAAAAAAAAACAAGTCTCGCAACTCAGTTCTTCTACCGTAAAATGTTGTGAGATCCATGTAATACCAAGTCGGTTAATTTATTCGGGACCTTCTGTCTTAAAATATTACGTAATTAGCTAACCTAACAACATCTTATAGTGACCATATCAATATTAAAAATCTTTTATGTTTTAAATAAATATATTGACTTGGCAATTGCGCTAAACAATCTAATTTAATACACTTAAGTAATATATGTATTACTTGTGAGATACGAGTACATTGTGTTTTCATGCGATGGCCAAGTCTATCAGCACGTACAAAGTGAGAATGATTTGACTTATCATTAAATTTTATGCCTCCGACTGCATGTTATGTATGATGTTGCATAAATTGAAAATTTTTTATCTTGTTTCGGCCTTTTCAGTTGATTTTCTATTTAGTTACTTATTATTTTTTACGCAGGCGGGTTTTTTGTTTTTTTTTTAAATTTTTATTTTATATAAGTATATCTTTTTAGTTAGACAAATTTCATGATATACCTTTTTGAAATCCTTGTGTTGAGCCCTTTAATTTGATACCCATAATGTAGTATTCGAAAAACTCCAATGGCGTCGCACAGCCGCCATGTTTTTTTTAACGTCACCTATCTAAGAACACTTGGGTAGCTAAGACGAATCTAACGATACCTCAATTATGTCCGTTCAGCGGTTCTGGAGATATGAAGTGATAAAAAATCATACAAGATACGCGCGAAAAACAATACCCTTCCTTTGCAGTCTGGTAAAAAGAGGGCTTACCGTGCATTACGAAGCACAAAGAATCTTTAAATAATTTCGGGTACCCATTTGGTGATCCAGCATTGCGACTGTTGCTTGACATGCAAAATCACAACGGAAACACGCCCCCGCCTTCTTGTATAAAGAATAATAGCTTTTTATTATGACATTGGAAAGTTCTTCTTGGTGTGTCGCTCGCAAGTCGCAAGTGACAGATGCGTACAATGCCCTACGCTTCCCGCGCATTTTAATTTCCCGAATATCTGTTTTTAAGGAAAAATACTTTTTCTGAAAAGTCTATAACGATTAGTTTTACTAGATTTAAAAAAACCGGCCAAGTGCGTGTCGGGCTACGCGCAGTGTAGGGTTCCGTAGCCCATCTCAAGAACGCGGACTCTGAGAAGAGGACTTTTATGAACATTTATTTAACGATGGCTCATATACTTATACTTAAATGTAGATACTACCGGTTTTACACACCTGACAACGTTATTTAAGTAGTTCCCAATGAGGAATTTGTACTGCGCCAAGTATGTACCTATATTTATAAGTTGGTCGACTGTTATTCGTAAACTTGTAAAGCCTACTTAGCTGTGATAGTTTTAACTTCGTCATATACATATATAACTACCGTGAATTTTTTCATGTATCCAAGAACAATTATTTGGCTGGCAGGGGGTTTGTGTCCCCCACAAAATTTTGCGCTTTAAAGCTCAATAGTTCAAAAAACTGTTTCAATAAGGAAAAAAGATATATCCCCACTTCATGTGTAGGTAACTGAAAAAAAAAATTCAAAATTTTACTTCACCACTTTGTCGGCGTGATTAATATGTATATCCATTCTAAATTACAGCTTTCTAGTACTAAGAGTCTATGAGCTAGGCTGGGGACGGACAGAAAGACAGACGGACAGACAGACATAGCGAAACTATAAGGGTTCCTTGTTGACTACGGAACCCTAAAATCTTGTAAAAAGATTATATTAATTTATTAATAATATTTATAAGGGTATTTTAATACCCTAAAACTTCCGTTAAAATTGTATAATTATACCTACGTATACCTAACTAAATATTAATTACTGAAAATCCATTTCGTTATAATTTTGGTTAATTTTATCCTCTTTACCCTCTTTTAACTCATTAGTAGGTAGCAACTGAAATACGGGGAATACCTATTGCGGCAACTAAATCGTATCGGTGTTTGATAAGTGTTGCCATACTTATTTGTTCAGAGTCCAGAGTTTCAAGCAGTGAGAGTTTCTTCGAAGTTGCCCCACCCACAGGGCAGTCGAAGATACGTAATCCTTATGCATTTTTATTTCCTCGAGTAAATCTGTGTGCCTAGTTCGTGTTTTATTTACAAAATTTACAAAAAAGAGATTAAATACGACGAGAGTAAAAATTTTACCATACGCCATCTCGTTTGCGTTAAATGATCAATCAATCAATGATATTTGCGAATAAAACTCGCAATTGTGTTCGAGCCGGGTCACAGGATGGATGGACACACTGAGCCATAGACCGTTTTGACTCCAATCTGTACTCTGCTTGGATGTTAACCCTTCTGTATATTGTGTTTTTTGTTAGAGGCAAATAAAGTTATTTATTATTACTAGTGGTCGCCCAGTGGTCGAAATTCGACCGTAATTTTCCTACGATTCCATTTTTGAAACTATTAGCATTCAGTACTCCTTCTCTACATAAACTAACTCTAGCTTTTGTTTGCGGCTTTGCTCACGTGTAGTGCTGCCATCTCTAAAATCTGTCAACCAGGAAAAGTAGTGTTGAAACCCCAGATTAAGGAGCTTAAAACCCGGACATTTGAACAGAGTCTTTTTACTATTCAGTAAAATAATTTAGTTTAATTGGTATAAATAATAGTTATTTGTTATACAAGAGTGCAAAGTTGTTTTTTAACCGCGTGCTCAATTTTGATGACCGAGCAAGCGAAGGATTCTAAAATTGAATCACGAGCGCAGCGAGTGATTCAAAAATTAGAATCCTGAGCGTTAGCGAGGGAATCAAAAGAGCACCAGGTGAAAAATCTTTGCACTCGAGTGCAACACCTAACTTTTCATCCCACCTCAGCGAGGAAATGACTAAATGCAAAAAAAACATTTACAATCACAAGATACTTTTATTTCAGTTTAGGTATTAACTACTACATTATGAAAGGTAAGTATTACAGAATAATCTTTAAATTATAACAAACAATACTTAGGTATTTAAGAAAAATTGAAAGTAACGTTGCTACAGTTACTAAGTGTAATATTTTTGTTAGGTACTGTAATGTTGGTGTTAGTAACTTGTGTACTGTAACACCTCGCTGGGTCGTTACTTAAGGAACGGGGGGTTGTATCGAATAATAATGCTTTATAGCTTTAAATATTGATATTACTTTCAACATGAAATAATAACAATCAATTCGTCGTCGCGACCCGTCCAAAGAGAATTTAACACTACGTTTAGACCCGTCACCGAGTCCGCGATGTTCTTCTTTTTTCTCTTCTACTATATTTTAATGCAGGCCACGGTGGCTGCCAGTAAGTATGCCCGAGCAAGGAGTCTCGGTTGCTACAGTACTGATAAATTGGGCACCATGGAGGTAGAAGCAAATAGGTTTAATGATGTTTTGAATTCACAAACTTAGTGCACACGATGTTCTAAATTCAATTTACTTTATCCTCTAGGGGATAAAAACGGCTTTTGCACTCAGATATCGAAGAGCAAAAATACTCTTTCCGAGATGGGGGGATGAAAATCAAGTTTTTATTAATTTTCAATATTTTCATACACTCTTCCTCAGTGAAGTTACCGTTCCGGCACCGTATAGTGCGATTCAAATAGGATGGCGGCTTTGAAGTATGCTGCGAGCGCCGCCGATGTGCGCAAGTTACAGCCAAAACTCGCCCTGTAACGTCCCGCTGACACCTTAAATTCGCTACTGCGACGCGACTTGTAACTAACTTCACAGCCGCCATCCTATTTGAATCGCACTGTACCGCCGTTGTGATCTTTCTTTTTTAATCAGTTCAAAACTTTAAAACTCGGATTGCAATTAAAACCCCGCCCGGACGCTCCCCGGACGTCTTCTAAACTAGGACAAATCCGGGGAAACCCGGACGGATGGCAGCCTTACTCACGTGGGCTACACGACTTGTGTTTATTCGTACTAAAAGCCAAACTTATTAAAACTTATTAATTATAAGTAATAAGGGTTAGGCAACTAAACATGTCACGTCATTTAAACATTAACATTTTCATTTTTTATCATTAAAAAGCCCATCCATGCGAGCTAGAATTAGTAAAAGTGTCTAACACAAAACAAAACGTAATAAAGGTGTAATTTTGGTCCGTTTTGACACTTCCTGTACAAATTATCATCCCCAACTTAAGGGATCATTTTCCAAAAATCCTGAAACACTTCAAATAACAAAATTTAGGGAGTGACAGATTTCCATACAAACTTTCCACCCTTTTTTCACCCCTCTAGGCGAGGTTTTTCGAAAAATGCAAAAATACGTCTTTCTTTATTTTTAATGAAATATCTATAGATCGATTAAATTATTCATTTTTATAATTATTACTTTAAAAATAACGATTTCCCCAAAAAACTTCTCTTTTTTACTCATTTAAAAGAAAATAAACAAAATTCCTGAGACATGTCATTCTTTATTTCTCTTCAAAAAACCAAATACCAATATTCATGTATTTTACTTCAAAACTGACGGACTTTCATACAAACTTCCACTCCCTATTTGACCTCATTAGGATATGATTTCCGTAAAATCCTTTCTTAGTGGCTGGTTACGTCACTCAATTAACCTACAGTCCAAATTTCATCTAATTAGCTTCAGCGGTTTCGGCTCGGCGATGATGAATCAGTCAGGACAAGGCATTATATGTATATAGATAGATAAGTGTGCGAAATTTCATACTCCTCCGTCCGCGCAATTTTCGTAAAAAGGGGTACAAAGTTTTTGCTTCGCGTATTAATAGAATCAAATTTAATATAATAATAATAATTATTATTATATCACGAACTCCTCCGTGCTTCTTAAGGCACATTATGCTATGTGGTGGTGTACGTCGGTACCGATTCTTGTCGTAAGCATAGAGTTAAAACCCACCAACCACAAACGCTTGTGATTGGAGGTAGCTGTGTCATACTTCAGTAAAAAGTCAATAGCCTATGACTGTCCCACTGCTGGGCAAAAGCCTTCATCATCATCATTAAAATCAAGTCACTACAATTGATGGGTAATGGCTTAATCACCACGCTTGCCAAATTGAACACAAACCCGGGCTATGCATCGAAAAATCCGAATCACTCTGTCCGACCTGGGAATTAAACCCAGGATTCGGGTATTGGACCGAGTGCTTAGCCACTCAGCCACTGAGGCTGAGTACACTTATGTACTTATATGTCTACTTTAGATATAAGGTAAATATGTTAGTTAGTTCCTAAGTAGAGTCCACCTGCAGGTAAAATTTTATATACGGGCCGGGCCCTGTCAGAATAACAGCGCTCCCACTGCACTCGGCCCATCTTTGAGTGTCGTGGGGGTATTATGCTGGAGAGGCCAACAAGGACCCTGTCCTTGTTGGCCTCACACACTTTTTTGTTCATATTTTTGTTTATTTTTTACTTTTTTCTGTTATTCTTTTCTTTTTTTTTGTAATCACTTTGTTTTGTGCTGTATTTCACTTTTTTAATAATCATTTTGTTGTGATTCGTATGCGTGTGTGAGTGTCAATAAATGTTTTCTTCATATACGAATGCGATAGATTCGAGCATCATCGCAATGACGATCCTTACCGTACCTATATGCTGCGTGTCGTGCGTGACGTAAGCAAATGGACTCTTCTAAATATAGGATTCTTTACGCACGCGTTGTTTCGTAAGTACCTACCGGCTATTTTTATCTTGTCTTTACCTGAACAACTGTACCTCCTTTCATTAAAAGATATGCACCATTAAATATGTGCACTGATTCATAAATAGAATGAGGATAAAAGGTTAGGTAATTAATTCATTGAGTACACATTTAGATAGACAAATAAATGTACAACATTAAAGAGTTTCTGCGGGGGTGGGGTTGTCCCGATCAGGTGCTGTTGCTTCGCACTGCAAGGAACAATTATTTATTAAATTATTGTCAGGCTAAAAATAGCTGTCGCACCTCCATTTGTAATATTGTTGTATCTGAAAAAATACTGAAATTTGACTCTAATAAACTGTTTTTTTTTTAAATACCAATTAGTACTGTTTAGTATTTTTTTCCCCTTGAAAACTAAAGAAGAGAGTCTGTTAAAAGACTTTTTTTAAGTTTTTTATTTATTTATTATATTAGGTTGGGAAAAAAGTCTTTTCGCATATAGTATGTATGAACTTGTAATAAAATCTCTTTGGCTATTATATTATTTGTATCTGGCTGGTTTTGGTATCAAAGTTTAAATTTTAAAGAAGAAAATTCCAAATTTTAATTAGGAAAATGTGTGATTTTCATTTGCTTTTCTTACTGTCAAGATGAGTGAATCTAATGAAGAAATTCGATACATTTTAAAATTTTACTACAAAAAAGGTAAAAATGTAACGCAAGCCGCGAAAAAAATTTGCGATGTTTATGGACCTAGTGCAGTGTCTGTGAGAGTAGCACAACCGGAAATTTTGATGTCAAAGATGCACATCGCTCTGGTCGCTGAAGCAAAAATGGCATCCATTTTATCCGTAATAGGGATTACGGATAAAATGGATGCCATTTTTGAAAAAGTGGAGCAAGATCGGCATATCAGTAGTTACGACGTAGCTGAAGAACTGGGAATTGACCACAAAACAATTTTGGCACATTTGAAAAAAACTGGGTACACAAGAAAGCTCGATATTTGGGTACCTCACGAGCTCACTGAAAGAAACCTTAATGAACCGTGTACTCATTTGTCATTCTTTACTACGACGTAATGAAACCGAACCATTTTTTAAGAAGCTGATGCGAAAAAGGTCATGGTCAAAGGCCGGTCAAGCTTCACAGACTGTGGCGAAACCCGGGTTAACTCGCAACAAGGTGATGCTGTGTGTGTGGTGGGATTGGAAGGGCATCATTATTCATTATGAGCTGTTACCACCAGGCAGGACCATCGATTCTGAACTCTACTACGAACAACTGATGAGATTAAAGCAAGAAGTTGAGAGAAAGCGGCCGGAATTAATCAACAGAAGGGGTGTGGTTTTTCATCATGATAACGCTAGACCTCACACATCTTTAGCCACTCAGCAAAAATTAAGAGAGTTTGGCTGTATAAAACTCGCTGTTTTGAGACAAAATTGCAGGCTGGTGTTGTTGCGCGTGACAAAGGATCCACTCCCAAAAGGAAGTTGGTCTTCAATTTGATGTAAACTGCAATCTCTTGCCCGTGCAGGAGATCACAGGTTACATTATTACCGTTAGTTGTGTAATTGTAGTGATGATATCAGTCTATTTTATTCAAAGCTTCAGCTTCGTCAGCAGTGCACACATCATCATTATCATCATAATCTGCCTACATCAGTCCACTGCTGGACCCCAATGCATGCCACTGAGCCTGGTTTTCCGCTAATGCGCGCATGCCACCCTTTAAATATAAAATAAAATTTATTTTGCATAACTATGGTCCAGAAGGTTTTGCGGTACAAAAAGTCGTACAAATGGTGGTTTGCGGCCTTATGTGCGCACCAATTTTTTTCTTGTGGATTTAACCTGCCCAAAATCCGACTGCATGATGATAGCAAACCGTTTCGTCTTTAGGTCGGGAAGGGCGTTCATGCGGTGGGTATATGAGCGAGGTGAATTACTAATGTAACTCATCTCTGTCGGCAGGCCGTACCGCTGCGACATCTGCGGCGCCGCGTTCCGGCGGCCGTACGCGCGCACCGTGCACACGCTCATCCACACCGGCGAGAAGCCGCACGAGTGTGACGTGTGCGGCACTGCCTTCAGGTGATCACACTCTACCACTACTAGATCAGTCGCCTTGTGCCGGTCTCTGTACGCCCGCATCGTGCATACGCTCATCCACACCGGCGAGAACTGTCTTCAGGTGATCACACTCTACCACTACATACGATATGGCCAGCCGCACTTTAAATGCGTTTTCGTACCAATTTCACTTGTGCGAATACGCACGATACATGCTGATCTTCCGGCTACTACGAGTAGTTATTGTATTGTATTAAACAATATATTATTTAAATAATATTAAAATATAACATTAAAATAATATTCATGTGTTTTTGATGTTGAAAAAATTTCCACAAGCAGGATCTGGACCCTGCACCCTTCTGACATACCGGGTCAGGTGCTCTCCAATTGAGAGTGTTTTTTGTGTTTGTGAACATTTGTGTTTTTGTAATTTGTTTCGCAACAAAATTTGCGTTAAAAATTATTTAAACATTTTAAAATAATATGTTCATTTCAGACGTTCTGGGGACATGTGGAAACACAAGAGGACACTCCATGGTATGCAGGCCAACGCTGCTGATGGAGATTAGAAAAAAATTAAGACAATAGACCCGGACCGCGATTCCGTTATTCAAAATTAACACAGACGTGGCCGCTGATTCAGACATTTTCCTCATTTAGGCTGAATATCAAAATCAGGCTATAAAGACACGATTGAAGACGTTTTCAAATAGCGGAGTCAGCTCAAAACTTTATTCCTCATTATTTTTAAGATATTGCTGTTGGCAATCGTTCGCCTTTCAAATCGTACGTACAAATCTCCATCACTCCAAATATAATCATATAATACTTATGATTGCGTGGCGTCGTTCCGAGCGTTGGATTTCCAAACATTCCAAAATCCATCTCTAAGGAGTGATGGAGTGGCGCGAATAGTGTGCCTGTGAATGCTTTAAGGCGAAGGGTAAGGCACACTAGCGCCACCAATTGATAACTTGACAATAAAATTACTAACGAACCGGATCTTTTTTTAAACATTGCGTACCGTCCGACAACAGGAAAGCATCCATAGTATTTATTTAATAATTGTGCACTACTTTTTGTTGCGTGGTTTATTCACAAAACGGGCTATCGCATTTATTCACAAACAATGGCCACTTTTGGTATTAGCGAATGAATACAAAAAGAAACCTAAAAGTAGTGCACAGTTATTAAATAATAGATGTTTGCCGAGTGTCGGAAGGTCCGCAATGTTTGAAAAAAGATCCAGTTTAGCAGTTATCAAATTAAATTCATTAGCGGCACTAGTGTGCCTTACCCTTGGCCTTAAGGGACGCGGGCAGCGAGAAACTAAAGCAAAGGTAACTCAAGCAGTAGTGATCGAACGAGTTCTAGAGGGATGGAATCATGAGTCCAAGCGTGAATCAAGCGTGTCCTGGTGAGCATACTACTTAGATTCTTTATTTTTTCGGTGTGATCGTATTATGTATATTCGGGGGGTGTACCACATTCATATTCATTGAGTTTGAGTACCTACTCAGTGAGGGTAATCGACAATTATTTTGAACGGATACATACATACATACAGTCACAGGCAAAGATCACTTCTTGCCTCTTGCTACGACTTTTACATACTTTTTTCGCTTCATCTATCTACTCTCATTAATTTCAAAACAACCAACTATCATTTTAAATAAAGACCCACGTTATTTAAAATGATAGTTGGTTGTTCGACGTCCTCGGCGCCAACAGCGTGATGCCAAATCTCTGGAATAGTCACTAACTTTAATTGTATGGAGTGACAACTAGAACTTTCATTTTATCCGACCTGTGTTTGAACCCAGGACCTCTATACATTCGGCCGAGCGCTATACTACTCGACCAACGAGGCACTAATTTATTTGAATGTTAGCCTTGCCGTTAAAACTTTTTTATTGTTTGTGATACTTATGTCATTGCATCAGGAGTTGTTATGTGCTAGGTCAACCACATGTTTTTTCAAATATGATACAAACCATGCCGGTATAATTTGTATGTATACTCACAGAAAACAATCATACTACAAACTAAACCATGATAGAGATGCTCCAATAGTCTTTAAGGGGTGAATGTGACTACATTCACCCCTTGTTGTATCAAATATGATACAAACCTTGTTGGTATTATAATATGTATACTACAAACACAACCACGGTGCCTATACTTTTGTTTACTATCCATATTCATTCGATTACGTTTACGAAAACGACAATTAGTAGGGCATTGAAGCAGCGCCTCCTGGCGACATTCAAGAGCTAAGATTTTGCCATACAAATTCTCGTTTTCGTTAACGAGGTACTCCGATGGTATCGGGGCGGAGTTCGGGATTCCCAAGTTCGAGTCACCGCAGTCTCGTCATATTATAATTAATTCTAAATTGTTTTATTTAGTAAATGATCTCATAATACTATTAGTGTCAGAGCCATCTGTGATAACTACCAATACATATATTTACTAAAATTGTTTTATACTACGAATTTGTAAGAAGGTACATTTACCTAAGTAATCATTTTAATATTGATCTCAAAACTTTTATCTCTTAAATAGCATAATGATGGTTGTAAATTCGAGCTTGTTATTTTTTTAATATATATATGGGATAGCTTGAAAAATGTGTATTTTCATAGCTATCTAGATTATATTTTAAGTTGTAAATAAATATTAAATTAAGCTTTAGTAGTTTTATTGTAACACATTTAAATTACCTCCTACTAGGTATAGGAGTTAGTGTTGTCAGGTCCTGTGTGTCAAATTTCGGGACGGAAGGTAAAAATAATCGGGATTTGGGATTTCAAATTGGGACAGCTACAATTGCTTTAGGTTCTTATGAATCGTCATGATTTGATGAAAACAATGAAACTAAAACTAGATAAACTTCTACATATTATAACAACATGAATCGGGAGAGAGAATTAATTTTTGCTGTCAAAATTATCGAAAGTACTCATTTAGGAGGTTAATAAAAAATCGGGACCTGTGGAAATCGGGACGTCCCACAGTGTCCGGCGTAGAACAAGCCAGGTGGACAAAAGTCATTATCAAATTACCGGAAATAGGTACTTTCTACCTGTAAACAACACCCCTAAATTCCTGATTCCAAGAATTGTTTACGTCTAACATTCCATACTGATGAGTCATCGCTTATCAAAGTAAGCTATAAAGGTAAGTGCAATTAAAGAAATGGGTCAGTTGCATTTTAGCGACACTTGCACTAACATCTCATGGTGGCAGTTCCTAATTTTGTGGAAAGTTTAGTGATGGATTTTACTTCTGAAGGTATGTATAATATATTTTTCTTATTACAATCTTTTAATGTGTCATAAATATTCATTAAGTAGACTATCTATGAATACACAAAAAAATACAATGTTTTTCTTTGTTTTCGAACTTATCGAGCTTGGAAAAGCCATGTATCCTCTTGTATCCAGGCTAAATTTTTGATATGCTTTAGCTGCATGGCTATTAATGATTATGACATATATTTTATGTAGCACACTTGAGTACAACCATTTTTTTTTTTTTTTGCAGAAAAGTGTTACTCGGTTAACAAAATAGAGTTTTTCGAAGAGTGGCTTAAGCACGAAAAAGACGTAAGAAATGAACGTCTATTTGAGTTTCTTTCGTCTAAATTTGATTTCTCTGACATCACTGAAGACTGTCAAAGGGAAATTAAGGTGAAATTGGCCAGCATTTCATCGAAAATTGCTACCAAATGGGTGTCCTCGGGAAAGTCGAAAGAGCGTTTCCTTGATAAGAATAAGTTGTGGCTGGAAGGCGAAGATATACAATTCTGCATACGATCGACTCAACCGCAACCTTCTACCTCATCCGCTGACTTTTCTCGACCCGGAAGACCTAAAAAAGTCTTCGAAGAATCGTCTTTTAAAACTAAGAAACGTAGAGTTGAAGATCTAGTTCAATCGCGGAGTGTTGGGGAATTAATGACTGCTGCAGAGGTAGCTGCACGGTCAACTGGGCATAAGAACGTTGCCAGAGTTATAAAAGACATTGCCGAAAATCCAGCTTCTGCAAATGCATGCATTAGCTTCCAACAAGCAAGTGCTGTGCAAAGTGATAGACCGCTAAGTAGTGACGAGGCATTAGCGTATTATATAGATTCAAAATCAACAACTCACACATACAAACAGACTAGGAAGTAGACTATGAAAGTTGGACATCACGTGTTTCCATCATATGAATGCGTTGTAAAATCAAAAAAAGCATGTTATCCATCCGAGGAGCATATTGTTGTGACACAATCTCGAGTAGAAATTGAGCTACAAGCTATTTTAAATAAAACAACAGAACGTTTAGTGGAAGCTCAGAGAGATGTTGTCACAAGTGTGCTACCCAATTCATCGTTTACTCTTGTAAGTAAATGGGGGTGTGATGGAAGTTCCGGCCATAGCACTTACAAACAGAGATTTGAGAATAGCGAAGACACTGATGAGTTCCTTTTTGTTTATTCGTTTGTTCCTCTTAGGTTAATCGACGAAGGTAATAACATTATCTGGCAAAATCCTCGACCATCATCGACGATGTTTTGCCGTCCAATTAAATTCATTTTTGCCAAAGAAACTATGGAGTTGACAAAAATCGAGACGAATAAGGTTTTGGAACAAATAAACAACTTGGAGCCTACATCTTGTGATCTTGGTGGTTCTGAAATTTCTGTTAAGCACAAGTTACTACTGACAATGACCGATGGAAAAGTATGCAATGCTTTGACAGAGACACATTCATCGCAGAAATGCTATATTTGTGGGGCTACTCCCAGAATGATGAATGATGAAGGAAGGCATGTTGATAGCAACCAGGATAATTTTGGCTTTGGTTTGTCAACATTACATGCTTGGATTCGTTCGTTTGAGTGCTTTTTACACATTAGTTATAAGTTAGATATTAAGAAATGGCAAGCTAGGTCTTCAGAGGAAAAAGAAAGTGTAAAACAACGATCAGACGAAATCAAACAACGATTCAAGAATCAAATGGGATTAATTGTGGACAAGCCAAAGCCAGGATTTGGTTCCACAAATGATGGAAACACAGCTCGACGTTTTTTCGGGAACCCCGAAGTGAGTGCTCAGATCACAGGATTGGATGTTACAATCATCAAAAACTTTGATACATTATTGAGGACATTGTCTTCTGGTTTCGAGATAAATCTTGTTGAATTCAACAAGCTTTGTCTCGAGACAAGAAGACTTTATTTAAGTCTTTACTCGTGGTACTACATGCCTGCTACTGTGCATAAATTGCTTGTTCATAGTACAGAGGTAATTAAGACAGCAATAGTTCCAATAGGGCAGCTTTCAGAGGAAGCGCAAGAAGCGAGAAACAAAGATTGCCGGAGGTTTAGAGAGCACAACACCAGAAAGTGCTCTCGTCTTGCCACGAATAGAGACTTGCTCAATATGTTGATTATAACTTCTGATCCTCTGATCAACAGCCTCCGGGAAGTACCAAAAAAAAAGTCGAATAAATTGAGCGCGGAGGTCTTAAAGCTCATCATAGCTCCCACTATAGAGCCTCGACTCCAACTCCAACCAAGACCTCCACAAGCTCGGGAAGACTATCTTCTATCGGAATCATCGGATTCTGCATCCGATGATTCTGATATTGAGAATTAGTTTAAATGTAAATAGATACCTACCTCTAGCGTTAGATTTATAATTTTTGTATATAATATATTAGTCTAAGGTTGTGTATATATAATTAGCGTCGATATTTGTAGCGATTAAGATAATTATTTTATTCTTATTTTTTTCCTGTACCTTTCATTTCTAATAGAAATCGTGTTTACATGAAATAAAATATTTGTATACAATTTCTTTGCATTTTATTTATAAAAATATATTATAGTACTTTATAATTAACTAATTCATAGATATAGTTCCAAAACCATGAAAATATATTTTTGTCCACCTGGCTTGTTCTACGCCGGACACTGTGCGTCCTGCGCAAATCAATCCACCTGGTACCGCTAATAAGAGTAGCCGTGGATCGTGCTCGGTGGCGTGCACTTGGAGAGGCCTATGTCCAGCAGTGGACTACTATAGGCTGATGATGATGTTGATGATGATGATAATAAGCAGTGATCATTAATTGACGTCTCTCTTCCTGACCGCTAAATGTTCATGGAGGAATTTGTGCACTTGACTCATACTGATGCCTAAGCTTGTTTGAATCTGCTGATAGGTCACTCTTTTGTCAGTCTCTATCATACGCTGCACAACACTGATGTTATCTTCAGTCGTCGCCCTAGCAGCCCGTCCATCACGCAGATCATCGGTGAGATAAGTGCGACCCCGTTTAAACTCATTAAACCAGTTGTAAACAGTAGCACGAGATGGGGTATCATCGTAAAAGGCCAATCGAAGTCTATTAAAACTTTTTCATCGAAAGTCATATAAATCATTGCACGAAAATTTTCTCGCGTTAAATTCATGCTGACGTAACATAAACGACAATTTTGAATTTGCCGCCAAGTCGTAAAACAAATGACAAATGAATGAAATACATAGGTACACAATAATATTGGCAAAGAGTTCCATTTTCAAAATTTGAACTTTTTTTTATTTTATCGTTTACAAGTGTCTTAAAAACTTTTAGTGTCGCCCTCGTAGAAATCAAACCGAATGATTATTGTACGAGATTGACCTATGTCAACGATACGTATAAATGACGTTTATGTCAATCCAATACAACAATAATAATATTTAATTTCTATTCTAGCGTTTTGCCATTTGTATTGGGGGGCAGATAGACTATTTGATTTTCAAAACCACAGTCGTATTTTGTTTAGCTCTGTCAATTGAACCGAATCGAATCGGTGATAGATATCGTTGGTACGAGTATATAGCAAACTTTTAGTGCATACTTGTACCTAGCCAAGCGCTGTCACACCTTTGAATGTCATCATTATCATCATCAGCTCATTTTATGTTCACACTGCTGGGGCACGAGCATTCCCTATGGATGAATAGGGAAAACGAGCCATAAACCACTACACGGGCCCAGTGCGGATTGGTGGTTGTTAACGACTGCTAATGCAGCCGAGACCAAGGGCTTTACGTGCCTTCCGAAGCACGAAGGAACTCGAGATAAGAAATTTTTGGTCACCCATCCGATGACAGGCTTTTGCGAAAGTTGCTTAACCTTAGCAATCGCAGACCGGGCGCGTTAACCACTGCGCCATCAAGCTCCTCTCTAATCTCTTTCGCTCTCCTTTGAATGTAGGACCACAATATGCCGAAATTGCGCGACGGAAGTTACGCATACAGTATGTCTTTAATGACCAGCAACACATTGACGGAATTACGCTGAGAATTGTTGAGAACTTAACGTTTGGTTGTGGTTGCAACACGCCTAGCTTCGGTCGCGTAATTTAGCCATAGGGTAGTGGAATCAGAGGAACCACGTTCGACGTGTTGCCTCCATGTTACACTTACGCACGAATTTACAAGTGCGACAGAGAGGCAACACGCCAAACTTGGTTCGTGGTAGGCCCTCAGTGGTCGACAGGAACCAGTAATTAACACTGTTGTCCTTTAATTTTTTTAAATAGGGGTTACCATCAGATTTTTGACTTAAGCAACCATTGAATAGTTCCTAATTGCTATCCACTTAAATTTCAATGTGATTCTATATTTTTTTTGCAAGTGTTGAACACTGGCGCCACCTTAACAGTGTGTTCCTACACCTATAGTGACATACGTGTCTATTTTGACGGTAGCTCTCGATGATCAAGCTCGATTTACAGAGTAAATCTTCAAGTACTAAGCAGTTACAATGAATTTCGTTGATTGCTAATAGCCATAATATTATATACCTACGTGTGTAGTTTCCTCGATCATTATCACACAGCTCTGTGATAATGATCGCAGTAAGTATTCCACGTTCCACGCTCCACTGCTCATCCAGGAAGTTACCAACAAGAAAAATAAAAGTCTGGTTTCTTCAACAGTAAATATTTATTATAAAAATTGCTCTTATAGCCACATTTCTGTTTCTATAATATATATAATATTTATGTTCATTCTTTGTGCCATTGTTTCACAAAATTATTCCTGTTCTTGTTATTTCCAACACAACAGCTTAAACCATAATATATTACAATCATATATCTTACATTAGACAATTAGTGAAACAATTTTGAACAACTCCCAACATGAGGAACGCATTAACAATTCGATGTGCAAATAAGTTCATTCAAAATTGGTTTCTCCATTTTCTAACGATAGTATTCTTTCTAAAATATATTCACAATTGTTTCATTAAAATCCTGTCATTTTTGGTAACCAATGGCAATGAAAAAAACGCTAAGAAATCACACTTACAACAATGTAATTTTAAAGTTACGTATGAAGAGGCCGGGTCCCCTTCTTGGAAGAGGACGCGGCGCGAAGACGGTAAAGTATGACGACAGGCGGCCATTATTATTGCAGTGATCACAACTGAGCTGCGGGCGCGCAGCTCTATGGCAGCCGGCGATGACGCCGCGAACAATTACACCTCAGTGGCGGTAAAGAGTGCCTCCACTGAACGTCTACACAACATTTTACATCGAAACAAACGGTCATCAAACATTCGTGTTGAGCATTTCAAATACAATTTATACAAACATGAAAATGACAGGATGCGAGAGCTGATCGAAAATAGGTAGTTTTGTACACAATTTGCAAGCAATCGGATGTCCCCTGTCGCATAGACCGTCGCCAAAAAATACAGTAAGAAAATATATTTGGTTGTGTAAAAAAGACAGCTCAACTAATCATATATTAAGTACCTCCAAAATAAATAGAACCGCGGCTGGCGGCGTCTATGCGGCAGAGGAAAGACAGGGAACGTCTCAACATCCACACAGTCAAGTACCAATATGTATTATATATGTAAGAAGGTAGACACGTCAAACAGAGCAGTTTGTCAAGAGTCGCTAACTTACTTAAGTAAACCATCACAACCAACCATACGGACACGTTCAACATAAAACATCTACGCGAAAGTAAACCGTAAAATAAAAAGATTGAGCTGAATTCAGATATCCAGTGCGAGTTCGGAACTCAATAATGACTAAGGTTGTTCGTGTATCTTATAATCTGTACTGGCAATAGATTTTGTGACACCTTACGTTATAATGTATTAATATGTAACTTGTAAATCTTGCTATGTACTCGAGTTATGGACAGAATAGAGGTTGTATGATACAACGGTGCGCGCAGCCGTGAGCCGCTACCGACAATCGACACAGATATCAATAAAATTATTAATTTACAATAATGTATTTACAACGGGCGCGGGTGAGCGCGCCATAATGCCCATCTCCGTATATAATTATATGTACACTAAATTTAAGAACATAGAGTTTTCTCTCATTAGCTACCGAATCACAATTCAAATATTTGAGTAATTGACAACGGTGGACAAACATGCGCCGGAGCACTGATGCATCCTACTTTATCGAAATTTGTACTTTGCTTTATCAAAAGTCGTGATAGTTATGTTTGGTCCGTGCATTTCCCGATTCCGTTCGCGCGTCTGGCTGTCAGTGGGACGGGGGTCGGCCGCTATCACAGAAGAAGGGTCAACCAAAGAATGTTCTT
>OY720041.1:9321313-9500014 GCA_963082485.1 Eudonia mercurella | reverse complement strand
TCCAAAATTGGTACAGACTTGTCCATCATCACCTGATAGTGATGATGGACAAGATGGTGATGATGGATGGTGATGATTCATCAAAAAAAAAGACGTCCACTGCTGGACAAAGGCCTCTCCCAAGGATCGCCACAACGACCGGTAAACGATATCATACTAAACAAATATTTAAAATCTTCAAGAAAGTTCAGTTTGAAGAACCTTTGGTTTTACCTTATTTTATAAAGATTCTGTTTATAAAAAAGACAAATGAAATATTTAACTTTGCCACAAACCTAACCTCAAAAAGTTCTATTCTAAAAAACGTAACATTTCTAATCAATAATGAAATAACTTTATATGTTTGCTTTGACTAAATAGTCACAAATGATTTACGTTATGGAAAAATAAAATATACACTATATAAATATATATATTTACTCGGGAACTTATTATTGTGAGATCGGCTTTTATGTTATTCACATTTATTTTCAAAATGTTTTTTGTTATCGGGAAGCAATCGATGTACCTTGTATTTTTTATTGTAATATTAAAACATTGAAATGAAGAAGAATTTATGAATGAAGATTAAATTATTTACCAGCACAGCTCACATAGATTATTACATCTACCTACATATGCAAAGATTATACGCCAATTTTTTATACTTATTATGATGTAACATATTTATAAAATAATTTGTGGACTAATTTAATCTGCAGTAACTTTTTCAAAATTGACATTTACTTATTTATTTCTCAGACTAACTAAAACTAAAATTTACATAACATGAAAAGTCTGTTTAAAGTAAGAAGTTCCGATGTTTGTACGTGACTAAATAAGATTAAAATGACTAATTGGTTAAATAAATGATTTAACTTTAAATGGATTTCCATTTAAAGTTAAATCATTATGAAAAAATCGTTACTTAATGGTAATCGTTCTTATGATTCCATTCATAGTAAACTGTTGCTCTAACATAAGTTCAAAGTTCAAAGTTCTTTATTGCATTCATGTTGTACATATACAGGTGTTGAAAATGATAAAAAATAAACAAACATGACCCTGCAAGGGCACAGCACAGCATACGAATAGCGATGGTGTTTAGTTTTTAACTAAAATAAACATTATAATTTCTTTAGCACAAGCATCATTTTGCCATGCTAATGCATTAAAATATTCTACATTATAAATAAATATAAGAACTTTATTTAAGCCTAGAATACCTATCTTAATATCTTAAGCAGTATGTGTTAAATACGTACGGCAATTAATACGCTGTTTGAGAATAACTTATGGTAGAGCCATCATATCAGACGGGGTTTTTACTCATACATATATTTTTTTGTTTATTTAATGACAACAATATAAACATTTAGTTTATAAGATGCCACAAATATACACTGTAGCTTAACATTACAGCAAAACAAACCTTAAAAAAGCAAAATTCGACAAAAATTCTCAACCGAACAAAGAAATGTAGAGTGAAGCAATCGGCTTGAGGCGCGCGGCGTCCCTCCGCCAGCTATAGCGTGGCCTTATAGATGGTTGTTTGCGCTCACAGAGTGCGGTGAACAGCGCTCACCGGCGGCGCGCCAGTGTGCGTGTGCACGGACGCACACGCGCGGCGCACGGACGCGGCGCACGGACGCACACAGGCGCGCCCTGTACGGGTGCGTTCCGAAACCGCTCTCTATTCTATCTATGCGAAGGCGTCGTATCGCCAGCAGCGCCACGTATAGCGGGCACGCTCGGGGCGAGGAATTTAGAGGAGGGGGTCGTATCGTTAATTGTTATGAAGTTGATTTCGGTCCTGAAATTCCGAAATAGGTATTTTGAAATGACGCCTCCTTTTTCAACAAATCAGCTGTTGGTTGTGAACGGGGCTGATCGGGAAACGCGCGCGCCCGCCGATAGACTAGGTCACGCGATTGTAAACATATGTTTCCATTTGCGATTCGACGTCGCGCTCGGCTGTTATCACGCGCGTGATAACGACGCGAATGGGACTCACCGCGGTGGGCTGTAAGTCTTAGAATCGCGTGACTGCTGACGTTTCTGCCAATCGTAACAAGTCCATGGTTAGTGAATAGTGACCGTACTCGGGTCTTCAGGTCATGGTAATGGTGGCGCTGGCGATGGCGCTTACTCTACCGAATAAGTAAGCTCAAAAACAACATAAAAGAAGTCAGTTTACAAATTATAATGTCTACATTAACTAGACACATGTTTCCCATTAGGATATAACCCAAAAAAAAATATTTTTTGTGGAAATGAAAAGTGGATTGATAGAGACTCTCCGGCATGGCGATCTTTATCATCAGCTTATAAACTTTCCATTGTTCCTAGGCATTCTTAAATGGACAATAATAATAAGGAGATCACTCTTGACTCACCGCGCTGCCTCAACGTGGATTGGTGAGTTTAAGCAACTCCCATCTATCGACTTCAATCGGAACTAGCTTCAAGACTCTTTCGTAGCGCGGAAGAGTTGAATGTAATAAAATTCAATCACCCATCTAGCGGCTAGACTTTACAAAAGTTGCTTAGTTATCACGATAGTAATGTGAACGTCTTGATTACGAATTCGGTGACCCAGACGAGATAGTTGTAAAAGAGGGCTTTGTGTGGTGGCCAATAAAGTGAAAGGTAAATCCCTCAAATTTCGGGTTCTCTCGTGTCGTGTTCAATGAGGTCTTAAATGTAAGTAAGGTTTTTACAGGGTCGGTAACGCGTGATACCTCTGATTTTTGTGGCATTGTAGCTAATTTGTATGGCATTGAAGCAGCGCCTCCTAGCGACACACGAGGAGAGTTAAAATTTTGCTATACAATTTTCTCGTTTTCATCAACGTGATCGAATGTAGATCGAAATACGAAGTAGGGACAGTCCCGAGCATAAATATGTAAACAATGTTACTCTTAATACAAACGAGTAAGATTCAAGAGTTTTAATATGCTTGTAAAAAAAATTTTTTCTTTTCCTTTCAATTCTATTCTAAAAGTGTATACTATTTGTGCTCGTGATTGTACCTTGATCCCGAGCTGAGCTGATCGTGACCCATGTTCTCCAGTAAAAACTTTTTTAGGTTGCAAGCATACGACACAGCACAGCTCCCTCACTACCACGGTCTTAGCGATCCAATGTAGGTGTTACACTCGACCGGTTTTAAGTCCATCTATTTCATGCCAGCATTATAGAATATATTCGTTTGTCAGCCATTGACGTTTGATATTCTACTAAAACAAAAACCACAGGGTTTAGATTGTGAGGTCCCTGGTTCAGGTCCCCGTCAGGGACTATATTGTTCTCGGTTTGGTTGTTGGTAAAGCTTCTTATATTTCCACCTGGCTGACTACTGTCCTATTAATTACATGTTTTATTATGTGTTAAAAGATGTAAAGTGTATATCTTCGACTTCAGCATCAGTTAGCATCCAGGTGCAATGAAGATTCCTCGCTGGGAATCAAACCCGTGACTTCTAGGTCTGACACTGGTGATCTAACCACTAGGCCACAGAGGCGGTCTAACAAAGTATGCACTCGAATTTAAATTACTAAGTACTAGTCAAATAGTATACAAAGTCACAACTAGTACTGCCAAAAAAAAATATCACCAGTTAGTGGACATAAATAAGCTGTATTGCATTGCAGCTGAATATATTTTATATCAGGGCATATACCTACCACTAGCCATTAGATTTTGAAGTATTGTTCATTATAAAACCTAAATCGATTGGATCTACTCCCAACGTAATACACAAAAAATTGATTTCATACTATATTCAACATATCGAAGTAATATAAAACGTAAAACAGTTTACTTCCACTGAGATTTCCACTATTAAAACTTTCAACAGAAAGAAGGCGAATATTTAAAATGTAAAACCGCCAAATGTTGAAAATAAATTACTATTTTGCGCATCGTTTCTAAACGCTATCATATCAACAACGTTATACAGCGAAAACAAAAAGTATATCACATGTAAACAAAGCAATATCTGTCTGTAACTATTTCGCTTGCATACATTGCGTTTTGCCTATCACTCGAAAGTTATTTTGTAGGCTCTACATACGCAATGTAGCCTCGTTTCGTTGCCACGCCATCTGGCGTCATCAGACGTGATTGGGCTGACAAAACTGCGGCAGAGGGACTTACACCCGTATTTATAAACGAGTAAAAGCTCATACTGCAGCAAAAGTAATTGCTAAGGTAAAACTTTAAACTAATGAAATTAGAAACGTCAAAAGTTAGAATTCTTAGCCAAGCAATAGTAACCAATATCTTTACTCAAGCAATCTAGTTAGATTTCTCAAAGAATTCACAGTGACAAGCTTGTGACAAGCTAGTTTTGAGGTTATATCCCGTTAATATAAAAAATATGAATTTGATAATAATAATAATACTACAAAAAAATTAGTTTTTTTGTACTATGGATTTCCGCAATGTAACGCCTGATTCCATTAATTAATAATAATACTTTTATTTTATTTAATAAGAAAACTTCTATTCTTATTTAAACGTTACTTGTTTATACAATTAAATTAGATCTTTGTGACATTTCTAAGAACAAAGTAATTACTAAGTAATGGCTTGTTTAAAAATACTAGCTTATAAATAGTTGTTTATAAATAGTTAGCTTCCCACAGCTTTTACAGTGTAATAGGGAAAGGTTTGAGTAAAAATGATTTCTATAAAAATCTATTGAATGAATTTAAAGTTTACGTCATTATGTAATTACTAAATTAATATCCATTACGACAACATTTGTTTCTTAGGACGCTCGTATATTACTATGTATGGTGATTCAACAATATATATATCGTAATATACACGATGTTTACTAACAATAAGTAATACATTAACTATGTTTTTTTGTGTTGACTTTATTATTTTTGTTGATGACAATATTATTTTCTCTATATTTCGTCACTTTAATGAAGGTACAGTGCTTTATTGAGGAGCTCGATGGCGCAGTGGATAACCCGCCCGGTCTGTGATTGCTGAGGTTAAGCAACTGTCACAAATGCCGGTCATCGGATGGGTGACCAAAAATGTATCATTTCGAGCTCCTCCGTGTTTCGGAAGGCACGTAAAGCCGTTGGTCCCGGCTACATTAGCAGTCGTTATCGTTAACAACCACCAATCTGGGCCCGCGTGGTGGTTTATAGCCCGTTCTCTCTATCCATCCATAGGGAAGGCTCGTGCCCCAGCAGCGGGGACATAAAAATGAGCTGATGATGACATTGCTTTGTTATTAAAGCAAAATAGAAAACCATGTTTGTTATGGAAATTGGAAAAGAAAAGTCTCAAAATGTCTGACTGAACTGACTACCTTAAGCCCAACCAACGACCATAATCACGAATTCTGTAGGATACATATGTCGTTAAACTATGCAATGTATTGACAGTTTCAAAAGTCTGTCAAAATTTCAATAAAAAAAGTATAAAAAACTACCAAATAGTAATTCTCAACATCAAATCCAAGACCTAATTAGTAAACTATGAGTTTTATTCCTGTGGAAATATCGGGATAAAAACTATTTTATGTGTTAATCCAGATCATAAACTATCTGTATGCCGAATTTCATGCAAATCCATTTATCCGTTGCAGCGTGAAGAAGCAACAAATATACACACATACACACAAACTTTCGCATTTCTAATATTTCATTACAAAATTTCATGATTATCGGTTAAATAGTATACGCGTGAAAGCGTAACAAATAATAACAAATAACAAACAAACAAACAAACTCACTTTCGCATATTAAGTTAGGTTACTATTAGTTAGGATAGTTAGGGTATAAACTCTGATTTAGACACACATCTGCTTATAACGTAACGTAACCCTGTAAAGGCCATCCCAATACTATCCAAACTACTCGGAGAATCTAATAGAGTGCGGGAGCACGCTTACGCTCGCGTGATGCCATTCTTTCTAGTATTTTCCGTTACTTATTATATAATATTTTTCTCACCGTTTAAACCTTCCCTGAACTTCCACTAATATTTTAAAATTAAAATTAGCCAAATCGGTCCAGCCATTCTCGAGTTTTTAGCGAGACTAACGAACAGCAATTGATTTTTATATATATATAGATGTATACTACAGTACCAAACGAAAATCGATTGACACCCGCTCGACCTTTGTCAAGAACGCTAGACCATCCCGACCGTCATACATTACCTATCTATCTCTACTTTTACACAACACTTCTTGTAAGAAATAACTTATTATAACAATCAAATATCATAGGTGTTCAAAATACTTATTTGCATACCTCTTAGATTTCTCTGATAAAATGTAGAGCTAGCAGACTTTACCTTTATAGAGAATCATGCAGGCTGCCATCTTGCCGCTGAAACTAAGACTAAGCTTTAATATCAAACCAAACCAACACTTCCCGCGTAATATGGTTCCATTTTCTTCTATCTGTCACTGTCATATTTTGTTTCATCCACTTAAACAAAAGACAGTGACATTAAATTTAAAAAAAGAATTGCCATAGTGAAAGAGTTTCGAATGCTCTTTGGTATCAGACGGTGGGCAAAAGACGATCGAATTCGTGTCGTAACTAGTTAGCGATAAAAAGTAATTTTGTATGGTAATTGGTAGGACTATATACTCGTACGATACATATATCCCACCAATCCTTATCTGTGAATTAAGCTAAGAATTGTCATTTCTTATATAAATGTATGACTATTATTACGATTGAGATAGAAGTATGGTTTTCGTTTGCGATAGCGAGGCCTGCTGTATCGAATTCAAATATAGTATATTATTGACGTTTCAGGCAGTTTCATATTAAATTCTTCGTTGTGCGTGCATGCCTACCTATTATGAAGAAAATACTTAGAAAGAATTTTATGGATAAAGGTGGAATTTTCCACACATAAAATGTTTTATTCAACCTATCCTTTTTTGTGTGGAAAGAAAATGAAACGGCATCAGTTAGTTTAAGAAAATAAAGTATAAAACTATAATATTGTTTAAGGATTTTTTTAAATGCTATATATAATAATGCACCACCATGTGATTTAACCATAATCTAGCCCCATTTTCAGGCTTTACTTTCATAAGCTGGCAATCATTTATTTCTTCAAAAATTTATTGCAATGCAGGAATCGAACTCGCGACTCGAACTCGCGACCAAGGCCGCAGGCGCAGAAGGCGTCGCAGTAGCATTTTTGAATTTTGGTAGAGATGATTCTCTTTTCGGCACTGGTAACTGTTTTTTTTAAATTTGTTATTCCTGCTTACAACAGTATGGTGGTCTATGGTCGGAAAAAGGTTGGGATCCACTGCTTTAGTACTATGAACTCTACGCATGACGTCAGTTTGGTTGGCAGCCAACATTTGTGATTGTAAACACGGCCGCGGACGGCACGAGCGCTTCTGCTGATCATGTCGAGAGAATATTACGCGGAAAAACGCGTAAAAATAAATTTTATTTTGCACGCACACACTCACACGCTTACATACACCCAAACACAACACATTAGAATTAAATCCTTTGTTTTTGTTTTTAACTAAATCCTCATTTGTTAAAATTTTATGGACTATGGACAGCAAAAAGGTTTATTACGTTTATTTTACAGAGTCAACGATTAGAGTTTTTAATAGCTAACCCCCTTATTCATAAAAACTGTGCATTATTTAGTTAAATATTGTTTTGTGTGACACAAACGTCATTTTGAATTTGAGAAAAAGAGACAAAACAATGATTAACTAAATAATGCTTAAATAGTTTTTATGAATTAGGGGTTAATATTCCTCTAAATCTTCATTTGTAAACATAAAACAGAAACAAAAGAGGAAAATCAAACTGTGGGTATGTGTTGATGCTTTACTGACACAACAGTCACTTCTGCTGATCAGTCAGGCAAATATTACACAATAAACTTATACAAAATCGTTATTTTTACACAAACTTCTTAGACTTTGAATTAAAAAAAAATTAATTGCATACTTATTTGTAAACTTTGATGGACTACAGACATAACCATAGACTACAGAGAGAAAATAAATCAAAGGACACCACATTTGCTACTAATGATCATATTTAGCGATTAATACGCAAAAACATTTTTAAAAGTCAATTTTAGGGTTTCAAGGTCTTCCTTCACAGAACAAGAAAATATCATAGATCTGTGGTTTTGAATATATTATCTTTATTATCACCATATCATCACCATTTCTTAAGAGAGTTTGCAGATGGCCTTAGACGGAATTTTCAGCGTCACCAGTCTTTAATTCATCATCATCAGCAGCTCATTTTATGTCTCCACTGCTGGGGCACTAGCCTTTCCTATGGATGGATAAGGAGAGCGGGCCATAAACCACCACGCGGGCCCAGTGCAGATTGGTGGTTATTATCGTCTGCTAATGCATAATGGAGATCGAGATGATACATTTTTGGTCACCCATCCGATGACCGGCCTTTGCAAAAATTGCTTAACCTCAGCAGTCGCAGACCGAGCGCGTTAATCACTGAGCCATCGAGCTCTCCATATTTTTATCTTTATTGACTATCTTTTAAATCCTCAAACGTTAACTTTTAATAGGCTAAAGATAGAAAAGAGGTCGAACGGCGCAGTTGCTTCTACTGATCATGCCATGAAAATTTACGCGGAAAACATAAAAAAAATCTCTCATCATACTCATTTCACTCAGTCTTCATTCCAATTTTGAATTATAGTTTTGTGTTCTACTAAATTCTACTAAAATCTATAGATGACTATAGAAAATTATTCATCTATTATTATTATTATTTTTCTATTATTCTATTCATCTCAGCCAAAAAGACGTCCACTGCTGGAAAAAGGCAAAAAAAAAGACAAAGGATAAATCATTTTGACGGGAATTTACTATAATCGCCACGCTTGGCAGGCGGATTGGCGATCGCAGTAAGGTGAGAATAATCACAGAGAGACGCTGCTGCCCATCCTCTGGAATGGTCCCATAGTCGCCTTCTACGACACCCACGGGAACAGATGGGGTGGTGCAATTCTTTATCCCCAGCACCACACGGGGAAATCTATAGTAAAAAATTCTAATTTGGCATTAGGCCTGCTTTTATTTATTTATTCAAACAATAACACATTACAGTAGGACACCAAGACGCTATGCTAGCGTAGCTAACTAAGAAAAACATGCTACTTAATATATTTATTTTGTTATGTTCGTCTTGGTGTACTAATTGTACAGTTAGCATAAAATTAATGAAGGCAAACCTAATGGAGAACTATTAATGCAGCATTTTCACCATAAAACGAAAGATTCTGTCTAGTCAAATTTATTTGATTTACGATGGGCAAGGCATTACTTAAAAATCATACAATAAAATACCGTAAATTACAAAAAAAATAATAGCATAACGGTCAGCCGCCCGGATTGCGGAAGACCCAGGTTCGATTCCTGGCTGGGTCGGGTGGGCGTTTAATTTTTTCACTGTATTTTATATAAATAAAATATAATATAATAGTTATAAGTAATTTACATAAGCGTGTGTTTAAAAGATATTATATTAGGCCACCCATTGTACGACTCCTATTTTTTTTCCAATATGTCTATGTATTTTTGTGTACAATAAAGTATTTTATTCTATTGTATTCTATTCTATATTATGAAGAAAGATATTCTTCTCAGAACGAGGTATCAGAATTATATTGTTAACAATATGGTTAGTATCTTTCGAGAATATCTTGAGGCATGAGCAGAAATAGCTTAAGTGGCAACGATCCTTGGATTTCCGGAAGGCGTGTAACATCAAGAGGGTACCCGCCTTGCTACCTGACTACAGTTACCAAGTTGTTGTTATATATTTAAAACAACCAATGAACAACCCGCCTTGGCCTGCGTAGTGGGTTATGGCCCAACATCCCCATTTCTTCTTCATCATCATCATCATCATCATCATCATCAATATCAGTGGTTTTTTTAAGGTACGGAGGGACTGGTTATCTTATCTTATCTCTAATTGTCAAAACACAACAATGCTACTAACAGTGATATTATGGCAACCGTTTTAGACGAAATGGGATAGCCAGACAGGCTGAAAACAATACTTAGCACCACCCCAACCGAGCACAAACATGTACCTACCCGCTGCTGCGCTGGGCAGTACTATTGCAGTTGTGAAAACGAGACGCGTGTAGCGGCGAATATACTCGCGTCTCTTTTCCACAACTGCAATAATACTGCTATAAGAGCTCATAGTCAGGGGGCAGTTCCATTTGAGCTGTTTTGCATGCCTACATCAGGAATACCTACCTATTATGGACTGCAGTATGGTGTTAGTATATCAAACGAGTAAGGATTTGGCCTTCATCTCACCTGATGTTAAGTGATGATAAGGCTGAAGGAGGAAGCGCACTTCACCCGGAATCCTCAACTACTGAGGCACTGGTTATCTTATCTCTTGCTGCCGGATTCAACTTCAAACATTGATGTTATGGCGACATATTTAGATAAGATGGTGGTAGCTAGCCAGGCGGAAAAACAAGCTCTACCACCAACCAACTGCGTACACAAACATGTACCCCCCGCTGGAAATCGAACCCGCGACCTCTGGGTCTAAACCGGTGGTCTGTACCACTAGACCACAGAGGCGGTTAAGAGGCTTTTTTATTGACTACCCATCAATAAAATGGCATAGCAAACGTTGCTTAATTTGTAAGATAGAACCCGAACATACCAGCCGCTGCGCCATCGAGCTCCTCATTAGTTACTCATTATACTTTTATTGATGTTACCGAGAACATCCTAATCCTAAGTAAATATTATAATTGCGAAGCTGTTTGTTTTTCTTTCACGTACAAACGGGGCAACAGATTGACGTTTATCTTTTCACTTTTTTTTTAGTCTATACTAATATTATAAAGAGGAAACCTTTGTATTTTTGTATGTATGTTTGTAACAAATAAACTCAAAAACTACTGGGTCGATTTAAAAAATTCTTTCACCATTAGAATTCTACATTAGCGCTAAGTAACATAGGCTATATTTAAAGAAAAATGCGGTATAAGTCCGCTAGGTCAGCTAGTCTATACCAATAAAGAGGAAACTTTTGTATTTTTGTATGTATGTATGTATGTTTGCAACGAATAAACTCAAAAACTACTGCACTTTAAAAAAATATTTCACCATTAGAATGCTACATTAGCGTTGAATAACAAAGGCTGTATTAAAAAAAAGATGTGCGGTACGAAATCCGCCGGGTCGGCTAGTATTTTATAAAGATATTTTATTAATGCGATATTACCACATTATTCGCTTGTGATTGGTATGGGTTCACGTATCGGGGAAGTGCGAGTTTATAGCAGCAGTTTTCTTTTGACGACCTCCGTAGCCAAGTGTCTTGCACGCGCCGGACTTAAGGCGGCGCTAACCCTCAGAGTTCCCGGGTTGGGTTCCCGGTTGGGTCATTGTCGAAAACGATCTTTTCGATATTGTGTCGGGTCTGGGTGGTTGTTGCGATACGAGTGCTTTAGCTACTTACCTTGGGATCAGATCAATGAATGTGATGTTGTCTAATATTGTTATTGTTACTTAATTAATCGGCTTGTTCCCTGCCGCTGACCGCTGCCGGCGGCTTAGCTGAGGTCTAAAAAGATCTACAACTTTTGTATTTACACTTTTTTTACATAACCTCAAAATTTATGTGAAAAATTCAAATAACCAAGGTTTTAGTTTTTTTATTTTATTTTTTACAATAAAATTTTCTTTACGAAATTTTGGTGAAAACTTGCCTTTTTATGTCCCAAACACACTGTCATTTTTTTGATTTAATATATTGATTTTTTTACCTTATTTTGACTTAATATAGAAAAAGCACTCTAATTGTCAATCGAAAATTCGCACGTCAAAATGTCTGCTTTTTTAAAATAGTCGGTGGGTTTTTTGTTCGTTAGAATCTCTACTTTCTGATGGTGTAAAAAATATATACACTACTATGGTAAGTATTCTCAGAAAATGCAAAGAAGCGAAAAAAACTCAAATCCGAATTTTTTTTAAACCATTATGTACTATTTTGAGCTATGTATTAAAATTTACACTTTAATTACTCGAAAGACGTATGATTTCATGTTACATTGATAAACAAAAAAATTGCAAATCGAAATATTCTACTATAACTAACAACCAAATAAGTTAATGAAGATAGTATTCAATAAGACATCTACAATATTTTGAGAAAGTTGTAGAATCTTCTTTAAATTGTAACGTTGTCGTATTACCTACAACTTTGCCATTTAATTTTTTTCATAGGACTTGTAGTTTTGCCGAAAATCGAGATAAACCGTTTTTTACCCTTAAAACCCCTTCCACTTCCCGACCTCAGATCACCCGTAAATAATTTTTCCTATTATTTTTGTTGTATTCTCTTTCTTTTTCAATGGGTTTCATCCAACTATTATTTTTTTTGGTTTCAAAAATTATCGACCCTGGTCTACGTGGGCGATACCGCCGGGGAAGCTAGTAAAAAAGTTTGTATATCTGTTGTGTTTTGCAAGGCAAGTTTTGTGGGCGAGGTTTGTTAATCGCTCCGTATATTTGAGGATAGAGAAAAGGCACCAGTGTTGGATAGGAACAGGACACTTTTTTATGTTAAAAGGAGGCAAACGAGCAGGCGGGTCACCTGATGGAAAGTTATCACCGCCGCCCATGGACACCCGCAAAACCAAAGTAATCGCAGATGCGTTGCCGGCCTTGAGGAACGAGTTGGATCTTGAGAAGAGAATAGAAATTGGGAGAAGGGAAGGATGAGAGATGGGCCTCCGGTACTTTCACTCACCGGACGAAACACAACAGCAACGAGTGCCATTGTTTCACGCCGATATTCTGTGAGAGGGTGGTATTACGCCGGGTGAGCCGGCCTATTTCGTGCTGCAACGCAGCGTGGCTCTACCACTCAGACAGTGTCACTTAACACCACCCAGGGGTCACGTGTAGGGTCTCAAGGGTATACCTACGGACGCGAGTAACTTTAACCCCCAAGTTTT
Organism: Eudonia mercurella; assembly: GCA_963082485.1. Classification (NCBI taxonomy): domain Eukaryota; kingdom Metazoa; phylum Arthropoda; class Insecta; order Lepidoptera; family Crambidae; genus Eudonia; species Eudonia mercurella. The sequence goes on along the minus strand of OY720041.1, from coordinate 9,487,027 downwards.
CTATTAATCATCAAAAATAGGGGTCAGTAACTGATTTCACTTTAGCCACAGAATACATAATAGTACAGGTCCTTCGCGACAATTGAATACGGACAACCTGCTTCCTAGCTGACATCCAGATTTTTTTTCAATTAAAATATGTACAGAAGCTGCACATCGACCTATCCACAACTATCAAATTACTTTAATAAACAATCAACCATATGCCATATACATAAAGTTCAAAGTCTTTTGAGGAACAAAGTAAAATTTTGAGGAAATTTAACAGTTTGATGTGAAGGCGTGTGTACGATTTTTTTGACGAACATTGTTTAACAAATAAACGAAAAATAAAGTCCGATTAGTTATCCCGTGTTTTGTCTCTTTTACTCTAATTTGAAATGACGTTTACATGACAGGAACATCGGAGCTTATTCTTTGTTTAGGTATTTGTAAGGCAGGCGGTGTCGATTACTAATAATTCCATAGATACTTTATCTTAATTGCAATAATATCTAATATAAAGATTCGAAACGACCACTGTTACTTTTGTGGGAATCTTTAAAATGTGACTGACTGACTGACTGGGCGGGCTCAGGGACCCGAAGTGTGTCGTGACCTCCAACAAAAGAGCACGTCATTCTTTCCTTCTTTCCAATCAATATTATGATTGTTTTTATTTTTTTATATTCTTATTAGTTACTTAGTCACTTAATCAGCTATATCGCATGAAAGTACCTACTGCGAGCCCTATGTCCCTGATGATCACAGGATTTTATCATCATCATCATCATCATATCAAAAGTTACGCTGCCCATTGCTTTATAAAAATTCATAGGTACCATATAATACCAAAAAAATACTTAAATAATTATTTTTAGTCCTTACCTACCTACATATTATACAAAAAATATATATAAATTGTATTGTGTATCTACGAAAATAAAAAATCGATTGATAAAGATGTGAAATGCTCAAACAAAATCGATTCAGTACAGCCAGCTATCGGCCGAAGGCGCACTCACATGCCGCGCGAAGGTCATCAAGGTGTAATTTACTAGACATGTACAGTCAGCGCCACATTAACCGGGGCACCAGAAAAAGTCGCAAATACCTGACGTTTAGGAAAAACTAAACGTCAGTTGGGCGTAATAATCTTTAGCTTATTACTGGCAAGCTCTAATATAATTAAATAAATTGATAAAATGTGTTAGACGTAATATTTTTTGTCTGTTGCTTTTATTTATTTGCTGCTTACTGTACACTCAACACCAAAACAGTTATGTTATAAATGATTGTAGACAAATTTTGTTGCGAACAAATTACTATTAGAAAAACAAGTGCTGAAAAACCACGAGCGGGATTCGAACCCGCACCCCATGACATGCCGGGTCAGGTGCACTACCAACTATGCTATCGTGAATTCGTGACTCTGTCCAACAGTTCTGTTACAGTTATTTTACAAACGATTAGGTTTTTTTTCTAATAGAGATCTAAATATGACGTCATGGCATCAATGTTAGTAGCATCATTGTGTTCCCGCAGTTAGAGATAAGTTAACCAGTGCCTCAGGTGTTGAGGGTTCCGGGTGCATTGCGTTTCCACCTTCAGCCTCATTATCGTTTAAGATCAGGTGTGACGAAGAGGCCAAGTGCTTTACCGAAAGGAATAAAAAAATCTATTCCACGACTTTTCAGTTTACCAGTAATAGATTCGAATGGGAGGGATCGTAACTAATTTTTTTCTTTAATACTAAGCCAGCAATTGAGCAAACGTCCACCTGATGAAAACTGGAACCTGTAGCTCTAGAAGCTAACGACACCAAGGTGTTGCCGACCTTGAAACTTAAGTTCTTTCGCCCCTTTTTTCTGACAGTAGCAAACTCTTTAGAGTACCACGCCCGGAGGTGCTGATTGTTACATAGCGTTTTCCCCTCCAGCTCCTGCCTGCCTGCCCAGGCCCGTGGACCTTGACAGGGATTCAGAAAGAAACCTTTGGTAGGTTTACCCAATGTTAATTTATTAGAAGGAAATTACGCCTTTGGCTTACAAAGTAAAAAGTGTTGAATAATTTCGGCGGGCTGGTTAGAACCACGATAGCTCAATTGGAAGAGCACCTGACCCGGAATGTCAGATGGGTGCAGGTTCAAATCCTGCTCGTGGAAATTTTTTCAAAATTTGTGTTTTTGTAATTTGTTCGCAACAAAATTTGAGTTAAAATTATTTGAATATTTATAAATAGCTTGCTTACTTCTTAACTGATCTTTAATATTTGTAAAAATATTATGATCGGATGTTAGTGACGGTAGTTGTTGACATTGAATGGGCGCCTTTGGCTTACAAAGTAAAAAGTGTTGAATAATTTCGGCGGGCTGGTTAGAACCACGATAGCTCAATTGGAAGAGCACCTGACCCGGAATGTCAGATGGGTGCAAGTTCAAATCCTGCTCGTGGAATTTTTTTCAACATTTGTGTTTTTGTAATTTGTTCGCAACAAAATTTGCGTTAAAATTATTTGAACATTTAGTCTTAGTTCATTCACTGTGTTTATTTTAACTGGACACAGATATAACATATATATTTGTAAACTATAATTTATATAGAATAAATTATATCTAAGTGACCTACCGAGGCGGTGCTCTGTAGACGACTGCCGGGCTCAACCGCTACGACCCGGCCGGGTTGCAAATTGCTGATTCAATATACTGCAACATTGTAAGCCACTACAAACCTACCCTCGAGGAGCTCGATGGCGCAGTGGTTAACGCGCCTGGTCTGCGATTGCTGTGGTTAAGCAACTTTCGCAAAGGCCGGTCATCGGATGGGTGACCAAAAATTTTCCACCTCCAGCTCCTCCGTGCTTCGGAAGGCACGTAAAGCCGTTGGTCACGGCTGCATTAGCAGTCGTTAACAACCACCAATCCGCACTGGGCCCGCGTGGTGGTTTATGGCCCGTTCTCCCTATCCATCCATAGGGAAGGCTCGTGCCCCAGCAGTGGGGACATTAAATAAGCTGATGATGATGATGATGACAAACCTACCCACTAAAAACTAAACCTACCCACTAAAACCTACAGTACATCCCATTCACGTGCCACTAGGGTGACTGGGATCACCGGTTTGGCGACGACGGCCTGCCAGACGGAGCACGCCCGAGGATGTTTGAGCGTGCTCCAGTCGCTAGTCGTCCTGAGGCTAGCGGGCGGCTAGGGATTTAGTTCTGACGTTCTTCTGATTAGTTATCACGCTATGATATCAATTACAGATGCTCCTTAATCTCTTCTTCAAAGATACTGGAAACTTATTTTTGACTCTGAAAATTCTTGAGCTATATTTATATCAATAATCAAATTGTAAATTAAGCAAAACATAATATATTTCCTAGAGTATTTCATGTTGCTTTCATTTCGACATCACTGTTGATATTCAAAAATCTCCTCACTGTTATTTCACTGGATTTGTACTCTTCAAACCAGAACACAGCAATGCAGAACAATGCTGCTTGGTGGCAGAAATAGGTGTTAGAGGGGTCACCATCGCCATCCAGTTTGTACACAGACTCCTACCACCAGTCATCAGACTTTACGTCAATCCTATACATTTATCATTCTATTATATTTCTACCGTAACTCCTGCTTGGGCTAAAAGGCGACTGAAAGGGGGCTTCGGCGGTGAAGGCAACCCACATCAGATATGCTACACCTGTTGGCGGACCCGGTGAAGTAGGCAAGGTGAATGGCTTAGAGGGCGGCGATAGTTAGCATAGCTGCTACCGTCGGCCAGACACATCATCCGAACCCTCTACTAATCGTAGCGGTCTTCCGTTCCACAAGATCAAGGAGGGGAGGACGAGCGTGTGCACCTGTTTGCGCGTACGTTTGTAGACCTAAATATGTCCGGCGCATTTAACTTTCATCATCATCATCATCATCATCATCATCATCATCAGCTCATTTTTTTATGTTCCCACTGCTGGGGCACGAGCCTTCCCTATGAATGTATAGGGAGAACGGGCTATAAACCACCACGCGGGCCCAGTGCGGATTGGTGGTTGTTAACGATAACGACCGTTAATGCCGGGACCAACGGCTTTACGTGCCTTCCGAAGCACGGAGGAGCTCGAGGTGATAAATTTTTGGTCACTCATCCGATGACTTCCAAAGGCAAAGGCCGGTCTGCGAATGCTGAGGTTACTCAGCACTCGCAGACCGCGTAACGACTGCGCCATCGAGCTCCTCGTCATCATCATCATCATTATTATATTTCTATTCTATTAGCGTTATGCCACTAGTCTAGGCCCCCAGCTTTATTTTAATAGACTTAATAATTAGGTGTGTGTAGTGAAATTGCGCCAGATGACAAATCACTATCTTCTTTCATTAGCGATAACGCCACTTAAGAATTTATTTGTTCGCAATGAGGAAAATTATGCGTATATATGTCGTAAGCGCCATCTAGCTGAGAATACTAACTCTATTCTCCTTGCAAGACTGCAGTTTTTTTTTTTTAATATTTTACGGGTAAGCACTATGCCTTGATCTCACCTGATGTTAAGTGATGATGTTAGTTAGTTGTCATTATTAAGAACTATACGTATAAATAGCTTTTTGGCGGGAAATATAAAATATTAAGTTTATAGTCTTGTTTTACTTTCAAAACCATGTGTTTGTCAAATGTTAATAATATCTACGTATTTTATTTTTTTGTGAAATGTTTGTTTTTTTATTTGGATTAGTAACCGTTAAGTGTATAATGTCTTTACAATACACTTTCAAACTACTACTTAGGTATTTACTTTACTTTATAGTACAATTTCAAATTATCTAAAGAAGTCATTAAAATCCTATTCTCTTTTCGTTTTTTAGAATCAACTTTTAATAAATCAATTGCAAGTAACCAAAAAGTGTTTATTTTTTTCGCCACAGAGAATTACGCTTGCGAACAAAGTCTCAGGACTATTTTAGGAAAATTTATTTTAGGACTTTTTTATTTTACTATTTTTATTTTGTTTATTTTAGACTTTTTAGAATTATTCAACTTTCCATTTGGTAACCTTACTTACGTAGTGCGTCAAAGATTTAAAAATGATGGTGAATGACGCAGCGTTAGCACGTTCGGGTTGCAATCTTACAAATTAAGCAACTTGCGCATTGCGGTGTTACTGGATGGGTGACCTCATTAAAATATCTCGAGCTGCTCCGATGTTTTTTAAGAGAGTTTGCTGATTTAGTTTATATGATAGTATAAATGTATATGATAGTTTATATATTATATTATATTTATATAGATATATGTAGGTATACGCATTGTATATATGATAATTAAGTATTTTTATAGTGTGTGTCAATTAATATTTCGGAAAACACCATTAACCACTCATTTCTTAGCTTTTTTGTCTATTTCAACACATGGTTGCCTGGAAGAAATTGTTTTTTGGGGATAAGGCCGCCATTTGTACTTCTTCTTGTATTGTCCTCTCTAAGTCTTTTGTATGGTGTACAATAAAGAGTATTTTCATTTAATTTCATTTCATTTCATTTTAACGATTTGCTCCAACCTTTAGAAGGCATGATAAGCTGTTGATCCTGGCTATTCTGTGATACCAGTAGTTAAAACTTACCAAACCAGCATTGCCTTCGTCCTTCTTCTTTCTTTCACGTTGCTGCGTTGTTCATGTGGAAAGATTTAAGCCCAATGGAGGAACTTTCATAAGCTGATGATGATGAATGTAATGCCATATAGAAAAGTTGTCACAATACTAACCAACTCAAGGATAGGAATGATGTGTAGAAAACAAACGCTAATTTACCGCTAGGCATCCTACCAGCAGACCATTTAAACAACAGCTATATAAACGATAGAGAAATAGACTTTGCCTATTTAAGAACGGGATTCGCCATTTTTTAGACGTTTTCCTCAAAGAATCGAGCTTAGCTAGAGTCGAGTTGGAGACTACTTGATTTGTGACTGCAGATTTATACGAAAACCAGTAGACATTGCTCTAATGTTACCCTATGATAAAAAGAACATAAACTTTAAAAAAATCAGCAATGATTTGCTAGCTCTTTCTTCAATTAATCATACGAGTGGAGGGTTATATACATACAACACTAGCCCGCGACTTCGTGTGTAAACGCCCATCTCCCGTGATTACGAGGGAATTTCGGAAAATTCTCTCACTTTTTCATGGTCTTTACATGATAAAGAGAACCTCAGTGCAAAATTTCAGCTTTCTAGGTCCAGGGTTTCTTCTTTCTTTTCTTTTTAGGGTTTGGGCGCGGTATTGACGAGTCTTTCAGCTAGAACTTTTCTTTTTATATGTATTGATTTCCTAATTTAAACGAGGGCCCAGGGGGGCGCTTTATGAACCGGTGATTAGTTATCATCACGCTATGATACCAATTACAAATGCTCCTTATTCTCTTATTCAAGGACACTGGTAACTTATTTTTGTCTTTGAATATGTGAGGAGCTCGATGGCGCAGTGATTAATGCGCCCGGTCTGCGAGTGCTGGATGAGTGGTGATCGGATGGGTGACCAAAAGTTTATCATCTCGAGCTCCTCCGTGCTTCGGAAGGCACGTAAAGCTGTTGGTACCGGCTGCATTAGCAGTCGTTAACAACCACCAATCCGCACTGGGCTGCGTGGTGGTTTATGGCTCGTTCTACCTATCCATCGATAGGGAAGGCTCGTGCCAAAGCAGTAGGGATATAAAATGAGCTGACGATGATGTAGAGGTGGTTCATAACGAAGGCCACTAGCATAAATGTTTCGTGGTAAAATATTTCACATCACACCGAACCATCTGTCTATACCATTTACGACCATATTGCAATGACTAACCTACCAGCTTGATGAGTTAGCAATCCTCTTAATGAAGATCCCAAGTTTGTAGAAAACGTTTTAGGGCTAACTATTTTACAGTTCATATCTCATTTTCTACTAAAAGCCATAAAATATTAATTTGAAAATCAATGTTAACAGAGTTATCTATCAACAGTAGCTTCTTACTGTAGTCACCTATCTTGCCGGTCTACTAGCGATGCTTCTTGACATTAACGATTGTGACACGCATACGCAACTACCGCGAGCGAGGTAACAAACAATAGGTGGTATGAAACCAGTAGAAAGTGTTCGAGCGTTTCGTTCTCATGCACGGGCCGATCCGCCGTTAGCGCCGAAAGAATATTCTCTCTGCTCTCTGGCTGTGCTCGCTCGCTGCTCGGCCTCAGTTGGCGCCAAACGGAGCCTCCAGACGCACGTGACCTTCATGTATGTGGACATACTACAACATATTCCTACCGAAATCTTTTTTTAAAGTTTATATGTAACTACTAAAATTAAAACAATGTATCTTTCATTAATTAAACATAGATAGGAGAAGCTTATCTTCTAGTCAATGATAAGATAATAAAAAAATAACAATAAACAAAATGAATACCTTTACTTAAATAAAAATAGTTGAAAAATGTTCAAAGGATTATCGACGTAACAAACTACCCGTAGCGCTCGCAATTTTGACCTATTTGCTTAATAAAGTAGACATCAACGCAATCTTAATGCTACAAGAAAAAACAGTAAAATTTTAAAGCTACATTCAAAAGCTAAATAGAAATTTTAAGTAGGTACCTACTGCATAAATAAAAAATATATGTCAGCCAAAGAACACAAAAGTAATGAGAGAAATAACAAAACAAAACCGTGATAAGCCAATGGTCCTCGAACATAATGTAGCATGAAAGAAAATCTGAAAACGGCGAGCATACTCCGTGACGTAGAGCGGGCTCGGAGTGCCCGCCGCTAGGTGGCAGCACATAGCCCGCTATTCACGGTGTATATTATTTACCGCGTTTATGTATGTCGTTATATAAGTGAACAGAAAGCTACGTTCGGACGGGCGCGGGCGGGCGGAGGCGGGCGGGGGCGCGCGCCGACCCACGCACACTTCGCCGCGCGCACACAAACGCGTGTATCGAACGAGCGAGCGAGCGCCAGCCGCCAACCAACACAACGTATTCTTATTATTATGAAAGGAGAAACGCTTTTTGTAGGGCAAGAACTAAATTTGTATTACCGCTGCCGATGATAAAAATTTGTAAACGCATTTCAGTTCGCTGAAGTTTGCGGCTTCACCGATAGATGTCGCGCTTCCGACTGCGTCTTCGGTTTGGCGCGAATGCACTTTTGCGAAAGCAAGAACCATGTCTTTTGCGCTTCTTCAGAATCTAAAAACCTGTAATAGTATGGTATAAATAAACCAAACTAAAAGGCAAGTCTAAAATGGCGGTCGAAGCTAGCTTACAGATCAAAAATTCGTACTACAAGCAACATTGGGAATTACGCACTAGTTAATTGGATGTCTCGCCTTTACCTTAATCGGATAACAAAATTTTCAGCGAAAATCGATAGATCCAGGTGCCGAAATACGTAGAAAGAAAATTCAGCAGTTAGATCACAATAGAGGAAGCAAAGATACTTTCGCACAGCTGAGTGCCATGATGGGTGACCAAATATTAAAATCTTAACCTCCACGAGCGAGAGGTACGTAATGGATAGAGAAAGAAAAATATGTGTTAATTTATTTTTTCATGTGTTGTACTTGTAGGAAGATATAAGCCCAACAGTGGATCATCAGTGATCAAGATAATAGATAATAAAAAATTACTTTATACTGTGAAAACTAAAAAGATGTTTAAAAGTATAAGACCCTATCTTAACTTTCACCATTAAACTGTTGAGAACCTCTGTGGTTGAGTGCTGAGTCTGGTCGCCATGTCAGAAGTCCCGGGTTCTATGACCAGTACGGATCAAAGTAGAACAACGAACTTTTCTGACTTGTATCGCGTGTAAGTATCATTGCACCGCCATTTTTTTTATTTTTCAAAACAAAGAGTTTTGACATTACTATGAATTAAAACACTGTGAGTGATAAAATGATAATATTTCATATTTGAAGACTTTTATATTGGCTTGATTCCCACAACTTCCACAATAAAAGCAGCAGTAGTTCACAATAGAGACAGGTAATAATCTTATATCTCATTCTGTGAATACTCAACAGTAAATGAACACTCGACTACACTAACTCCATCTAGTGAGATATTGGTAAAACAATTTCAGTAGCATACATTTTCAAAGATACTCTTCCGATAGCAATTAATAAATGTTTGAAATAGTGGTAAAAATTCAATTGTGAATACGTAATCGATAATAATTACAAGTTCGTTATATTGGTGTTGTCTGTACACACAAAATTATAAATTAAAAATGAATTACATCTTTTCGTAACAGAGCAGCTGTCAACAACATAAGTAATTATTACCTTAAAAAGTATTAACTAAATACTAAATACTAATTTAATATATAAAAATAAAATAAAATAAAGTTTTTTATAGTTTCTTTGCTTTTTAGCAAGAGCAATCTTGATCAAATAATGCGACATGTTTTGTATGACAGAATAGTAATTTAATAAGTGCCTATTTCAGCATTGAAGCCATGAATTAAATTGTTTAAAAGTTTTTACCTTGACAGATGCGGAATACTTCCTCAAAACAATAAAGAGACAACCATGGGAAAATAAGTTTAAAGTGCCTTACAGATAAAGTACAAAATTGAACTTTCTTAATAACAACTTAGTGGGCTCTGTGATCCGCAAGGGCGGCGCCACCGCCGCGTCGCTCGCGTGATCTCTGCGCAAGTGGAGTTGCCTTTTGCCTTTATGTATGACAAGAATAGGGTTCTACTCGCCGAAAGAGTGACAATGCGCGGGAAATTGGTGGCAACTTTCACACGCCAAAAGAAAAATGGCTGCTGCACTTTGAACGACGACGCCTGTCACGCGGCGTACGGACGTTTATAATATTTATAAAAATATAATTTGTTTCTTTTTTAGTTTTTCCACATAAATTATTAAAAAGTCGCAGTTTTAAATGCCGCTTAGGGATCACTTACTTTTAAAGTACAATCAAATTGAAGAAAGAAAACTTGCATCTGTAGGAAATCGAACCTACGTGCCTTCCACTATTTTATCTAGATGTGTTGCCATTACACCAATGTTAGCAATGTCATGATTTTTATAATATAAGTATCGTAGGATTTATATCAATTGTATCATAAATAATCAATTGTACTTGTTTTAATTTTAAATATCTGGCTACATTTTAACATGACAACACCAAAGAACGTCTACCATAGAGAAGATGAAAAGTAAAAAAGCGGTTGGAATGGAAGAGGAAGCGGCAGGCGCGGCGCCGCCGGGGCGGCCAGACGCGAAGCTAGGAAAGGGCGGGATGATACTTTTACGGGGGTCACCATAGAATACGGAACTAAGAGGGAACGCTGCCATTAACCTGTCATCTACCGTTTATGGCACTGATCAGTGCTCGCGGCAGATGACTGGTTAAGACAATTTACAATAGTAACATTCCACAGTGGTGGATACTGGATAAAGTGCGCTTTTACCTTCGACCTTATCGGCACTGTGGTTGTGTCAAAAAGGTGGTAAGTATAGTTTAGAAAGGTATTAAGATTTTATTTGGAAGTACTCTAATACGTTTATTATACCCTGCACCTAACACACCGCCGCTCTACATTGCATCTTAAAAATTATTGTAATTAATACATCACTATCAAATATTAAAGCACATATTAAAAACAAATTTATTCTGCTAAACCGCAGTAATATCGGTTATTGCATTTTACAAAATGAAGCTGAAATTATGGATAGACGGACCACATGACCGGCCATGTATGAAACCTCAGGTGTTTAAATACAAAACGCTTTTTTACTATTCATCTGTGTCGACAATCAAGCATCGGCCTGCCTGATAGAAAGTCATTTACTTACTTATACCACTCTAGGTACAAATTGTGCGTAACTGACCTTGAAGCGTTTTTTTAAGAAAGAGGGAATCCAACGTTTGGATATCATCACTAACTCTTTTTATATCCTTACTACCGAGCACGAGCTTTCCCTATGGATGGAGACACTATAGTTAGAACGGGTCATAAACCACTACGTGGATGCTAATGCAGCCGGGACCAACGGCTTTATTTGGATTCACACACATTTTGTTTTATTTGGATCAATCATTATACTTTAATATCTTAGCGCTGATATGATAGCCTTTATCAGCAGTGTCCTACAGTTTACAAATTATATTTATGTTGCGTTAAACAATTCATTAAGTTCTTATTTAGAGTAGACAATAAAGAGAGCATGCCACAAGCTTATTGTCTCTGGTTATGGTTGAGTGAAGCGATGACTGATTCATATATTGTCATACTCGTGATCGGGTGCCGCCTGTGAAGGCAGGTCTGCTCTTGCTTACTTATCTTATTTTTATTATTATACTCGTATACTTTAACTTTGTTTTTGTGAGACAATTTTTAACTTATATTAGTACTGTATGACATTGTGAAAATTTAAATTGGTACCTGATGTAATTTTTGCAAACTTAGATATTTTTTTATTTTGTTGTATTTTTGGGTGTTGTGATTATCATTATCCTTTATTTTTTTGTGTTTTTATTTGTGATGGAAAGTGTATGATAGGGCATTTTCTAATATTTTTGACGCTGTAAGGGAGAAAAGAGCTTGACACTTGCTGAGTTTCTTGCCGGTTCTTCTCAGTACAAGGTCTCCCGCCCAGAGAGTAGACTTACGAACCGTTGGCAAATGACGTTCATAAGAGCTATTTTTAACGCAAATTTTGTTGCAAACAAATTACAAAAACACAAATGTTGAAAAAATTTCCACGAGCAGAATTTGAACCTGCACCCTTCTGACATTCCGGGTCAGGTGCTCTTCCAATTGAGCTATCGTGGTTCTAACCAGCCCGCCGAAATTATTCAACACTTTTACTTTGAAAGCCAAAGGCGCCCATTCAATGTCAACAACTACCGTCACTAACATCCGATCAAATTTTTTTTTAGCTATTTGTAGCTTAAACTGAAATAATGATTTTGAATTTTGAATTTTACGTACCTTTCGAAGCACAAAAGAGCTCGAGATTATACATTTTAGGTCACAAATCCGATGACCGGCCTTTGCGAAAGTTGAATAACCTTAGCAATCTTAGACCGAGCGCGTTAACCACTGCGCCATCATATACCCAATTCGTGTTGGTAACCAACACTTTTATTTGCTCTACGGGGTGTTATATATGTACCACTTTTAATGCCCCTTCTCCCAATAATTTTACTGAAAAAACTTTAAAATGGAACAAGCTGACTGAACTAAGCGGTTAAAACAGGTGTCCATCCAAAACGAGTTCCATGCTACAACCCAATCTACCGGTAGACGGTTGCTGTTGTGTTGTCTATTAGTTCATCATCATACATATTTTTTTATGTTTTCATGGATTATCGAGCTCCGGGTCGTAAAAAGAGTTGAGACTTAGTTCTGTTAATTATAAAAGAGCTCATCTCAGTCATTGTTAAAATTACGGTGTTGGTATCCTGCTCGAGCTTGTCACTCTAGGAGCCGCCTGCTGGTTCAAAGTCATAGAAATAATAGTTTTTGTTAAGATTATTAAATGTTGCACAAAACTCGCACTCGCTCTGAAAATGAGGTAGCCTGATTTTAGCTTTTGCAAAAGACAAAGATAATAGAAAAGTTGTCATAAAGCGCCTAAAAAGTAACATTTTAAAGCGAAATACAAGAATTATCGAATAGTTTAATAATTGTTGGACTTTCAGCATAGCCAGCCAGAGCAAGGCTGAGCTAAACTTGATTTTTTTTGCTTTGCGCAATACCAAAGTATGTTTAGTGCGTTTGTACAAAAGATCCCGATGGATCGAAGTGCTACAGCAAGAGGGCAACCTCAGCAGCAGCGCTATTCTCTAAGCAAAACAGCTTCGAACTCGCTCATAACTTGCAAACGAATTTCAACCTACTTTGAAATAGTAATAAAGTCTACATTCGTTTGCAAGTTATGATCGAGTTAAATGTCGAAGTCGACGCTGTTATGCTTAGAGAATAGCACTCCAGGCCCCACTAAGATAATATGTTTGGTGCGTTCCTTTGGGTTAGTGATGGTTGGACGTGAAGTTTAACGCAAGTTGTATATTAATTGTGTAAATTATTCTTTGTAAGGTAAAGTTAGAAACCCTTAATTTCAGTTTCAAAACTACTCAAGGTGGAAAAGTAACAAACAGGTTTTAAGTTAGTAAATTACCACTTCTCATCTGATAGAAATCATCCAGGACACGAAATAAAGAGAAATCATCCGTGAATACAAAAGCTGTGTCTGCTGGCCCTCTACCATAGGGCAACCAATAAATTGCTTTGAACCTCAGCTTGTAGTCGTCCCAGCCTATCCATGCCCATGTCCCAGACCATGCCCAGCGGTGGGAACCACTGGGAATGGCCATATGAATAATACACATGGGGTGATAAGGTCATACACAGACCTTGTGTGGATATTGATAGAGTGCTTTGCTACGAAAATCGTGTATATTTCCGCTGATGCAGTGATTAAGAACGCAATATTAGATGCATTTTTTCTAGTAAAGGGTCTGAAAGTAGTTAATCTCTTTGATAGTAGGTACAACAGTTTTTTTAATACCAGCGCTGCAGCGATGCAAGAAAGCAAAAGGAGCTGATAAATAGTAAAGTAGGTTCTTTTTTTTCCGGACGAGACAAGGATTATCAAACGAAGAATTTTCCAGAATTCATAACAAAGAAGTTTGGTCATAATGTAGGTACTGTTTTCATATTCTTTTATAGTTGAGATAAGTAGTACTTTTTTACTAATTATTGATTAAAATGTTCAAAATGATTTTTAAAGCAAATTTTGTTGCGAACAAATTACAAAAACACAAATGTTGAAAAAATTTCCACGAGCAGGATTTGAACGGATGTTAATGACGGTAGTTGTTGACATTTAATGGGCGCCTTTGGCTTACAAATTAAAAAGTGTTGAATAATTTCGGCGGGCTGGTTAGAACCACGATAGCTCAATTGGAAGAGCACCTGACCCGGAATGTCAGAAGGGTGCAGGTTCAAATCCTGCTCGTGGAAATTTTTCAACATTTGTGTTTTTGTAATTATTGATTATTTATATTTTGATTAGGACAAAATAAATACTTTAACGTAATAATATTATAAGTATTGATAATACATAGTAAAAAATCTAGTAAGAATCAATTTCTGTCACATGCATTTTTTTACTGGGTATATCATGGGTAAGTATATTATGTACGATTTCGAAATAGATAATATACTTTTACCCGTTATTAAATATAAACCTTGGTCATATCTAGTTGCTCTTTGGTATCACTTGTGTAATTGATAAATTGTAGAGTAAGAAATTAAATTAAAAAGACCTAATACAACTTCTAGCATTGACAGAAACCTTGCTTAGGTCATAAAAAGTGATCTAGTGACGTTATCCACACAGAATGCGAACACAAAGAACCACTAATACGTACGTACCTGTTATTTCAGCTGCCTTTATCATTTTCAGGAAAAGATAAAATTCCGTTTGAGCTAATGAAGCGGTGGCGATGGCGGCGCGGTTTGCCCGCCCGACATTTCATTTAATTTGATTTGATCACTGTTCGATAGAGTAACACAACAATATATTCAAGCAGTGCTATGGTGCAGGAAACTCCTTATTAAAAAGCTTTGTTTTTTTATCTATGACAACCATGTTGAAGAACCATGAAGAAGTAGGTAAAAGCATGTTTATGAATAACTAGCACTTTGCCCGCGACTTCGTCCACGTTGATTTCGTATTTTTTTAATCATTCTTTTTTATCAAAATACAATATAGCTTATATTACCCGCAATTAATGTATCAATCTATCAGTGAAAGAATTTTTGGAATTGGAGCAGTAGTTCCAGAAATTACCACAAAGTCACAAACTTTACCTCTTTATTAATAGTATAGATGAAGTCATTTTAGGACCTCTTTCTTGGTGGGTCAGAGTGGAGTTTGCTGCTTAGATGTATTTTCAAAAAACTATGTTCTTTTTAATAATGATGTACCATAATAGTGGATTATTAACCGTTAAGTGTTCGTGAACGTGCATGAATTGGCAAATAAAACAAAAAAGTGCAATGTCGCTTTTCAAAGTCTGTCTAGAACACCGCGTGAGGTATTGAGTCCTGAGTCCTGTTGACTGATACTTAAGGGGTTTGAAGGCAATAACATTCGACATAACTACACCACTACTTACTACATTACTACACTACTTGTCCAATATCATCATAACTTAAGGAAAAAGAGGAAAATATGTTGTTATCTGTACTATAACTGGATCAATCGCGGCAAGGTGTCATTATTGTTATGCCAACAGACTTAGGTTAAATGACGGTAGCCTGCCAGGCGGACTTAAAGAAAAACCCAGCTAACAACCAAATCGAGTACCTACAACAGTATTCAAAAGAATCGTTCATCGGTCTGAAGCCGGTAATATTTAACAAAGAAGAAAGTTGTATCAGCATAAGAGTTTCAAGGTTAAATCACAATAAAAGAGTTTTTAAGTGTAGATGCTATTTTAAATACATAAAAAAAACTGACAAATAACACTCGAAGTTGGTTTCATGTGCTTCTACTATTTTGGGCACAACTCTTACGCAACCTGGAGGAGCGCTTCTCAAATGATTACAATGTAACGTTACGAGTCGCTTTCACCGCTTCTAGTAGAAGACGAAAACACAACTCCAAATTTATTTTTTATATAACGCCTTAATGCTTGTCAGTGGCAGAGTACCAGGTTCGATTTTTTTTTATGTTAAAAGGAGGCAAACGAGCAGGCGGGTCACCTGATGAAAAGTAATTACTACCGCCCATGGACACCCGCAAAATCAAAGTAATTGCAGATGCGTTGCCGGCCTTGAGGGAGGAGTTGGATCTTGAGAAGGAAGTAGGAATTGGGGGGGGGAGGGGTGAGAGATGGGCCTCCGGTACTTTCACTCACCGGACGAAACACAACAGCAACGAGTGCCATTGTTTCACGTCGATATTCTGTGAGAGGGTGGTATTACGCCGGGCCCATTTGAGGCTGCAACGCAGCGTGGCTCTACCACTCAGACAAAAATATATCTAATATATAAAATTCTCGCGTCACAGTTTTCGTTGCCATACTCCTCCGAAACGGCTTGACCGATTTTGATGAAATTTTTTGTGCTTATCCGGTATCTATGAGAATCGGCCAACATCTATTTTTCATCCCCCTAAATGTTAGGGGTAGTCCACCCCTAAATTTTTTTATTATTTTTTATGGCAAAACAACGTTTGCCGGGTCATCCGGTATCTATGAGAATCGGCCAACATCTATTTTTCATCCCCCTAAATGATAGGGGTAGTCCACCTCTAATTTTTTTTTTTATTTTTTATGGCAAAACAACGTTTGCCGGGTCATCCGGTATCTATGAGAATCGGCCAACATCTATTTTTCATCCCCCTAAATGTTAGGGGTAGTCCACCCCTAATTTTTTTTTTTATGGCAAAACGACGTTTGCCGGGTCAGCTAGTAAAGATATATAGTTTTCGTCGCAAAAAAATAACAGATTTTCATTGAAATTTTACAGAAGACAGCTAGGAAACAGGTGGTATGTATTAAACTGTTGCTAATGACTAAAATCAGTTGCTCACCCCTATTATATATGGTTAAAGAAAAAATAATGATCATGATGATGGATGGCGAGGAGCTCGATGGCGCAGTGGTTAACGCGCCCGGTTTGCGAGTGCTGAAGTTAAGCAACTTTCGCAAAGGCCGGTCATCGGATGGGTGACCAAAAATGTATCATCTCGAGCTGTTCAGAAGGCACGTTAAGCCGTTGGTCCCGGCTGCATTAGCAGTCGTTAACAACCACCAATCCGCACTCGGCCCGCGTGGTGGTTTACGGCCCGTTCTCCCTATCCATCCATAGGGAAGGCTCGTGCCCCAGCAGTGGGGACATAAAATGAGCTGATGATGATGATGATGATGATGGTTCCTGCCGAATACTGGTCCCACTACCCTAGTAGCATAACGCTCGGTATCCTAAGGCCCTGGGTTCAATTGCCAGGTTACACTAAGTGTATTTAGGAAGCACACATATATCCCAGGTTTGTGGTTACCAACCCGCAATTAGCAAGCATTACCCATTAAACCAATACCCATCAATTGTAGCGATGCGATGAGTTGATTTCAATGATGGAGGTCATAGACCAACAGTGGGGCCCCCGATCCGATCCGAAGCCGAAGAAACCCGGTGAAGCGGAAAATGCCGTCTGAGCCAATCAGAAAACTCTCTCAAAAAAAAACCAACAGCAGGGAAGTAAATACATTTACTGATTTTGTTGAAATTACAAAATAAAAAAATAGAGCCTGTCACAAGGTTCAAACTCCTGAGAAAATAAGATGTTTCCCTGGAATAGATATATCTTATGAGGAACAATCACGGATAAGTTTTATTTGTTTACAAAAACGGTTCAACCTATTTTGATACAAAAACACCCTTATACTGGTTTACTGTCTTCTGTTTTTTATTTTTCAGTAATTTTAATGATTTTTTTTCCTTTCTGTCGCCCTTTCAACTCTTCTGTTGTCAACTAAAAACAAAACTGAAAAGTTATCTGACATCATCAAAATATAAGTATCTGTTTTTATACTCCATAGGTATTTTCACTTCTATCTCAGCTCGAATTTATTTTTGCTAAAAAAGGGTACCCCTAGAACGCATAACACTGTCCTGCATCTAGTTGGGGCTGCCAATCGCTACGAGGTGTCCCCGTATAGCTCTAGGTGACCTATAAGCTAGACTGAATCGGCTTCGAAGGGCATGTTAGTTTAGCAAACCTAGCCTAGTCCCAAGTGAGAGTTTTTTCACCATTTGATCACGTTAAGGGTGCGCCGTCCGTAAGTGACAAGTTTCATAAATTTTATTTGAAATGTCTTCGTCCATATTTATTTGATGCCGCGCGGCCATACTAATTTTGTATGGGGAATTTAACGTGTTAATTTGAAAAATAATTATTTAAATAACCGCTTGATAAATCGAAAATGTGAGACGGACGATTTGTAGTTTAGCCATTGGTGATTGTTTAGATAAAATCAGAGGTACAATAGTTTAGATTAACTATAAGAAATCAACTAAACGCCGCCACTCGTTTTCATGATTATTGCCCAACTTTAAATGATATTGTAAAAAAACTATAATGTGTTATGAATTTATGGGTCGGACTAATTGTAAACACGTTCCCTTTGATACTAAAAGGTGCAAAACATTAGCAAAAACAATGTTATTAAAAAAGGTTTTCGGTAAAGTGATTAAAAAATAAGATAATAATCGATTAAGTCTCAAAATCTACAAGAACTGAAAAAAGTTTATTTATTATGTATGATCATACCAAAAGTTTTTACAAGAAAGCAATGCCAAAGAATAGGATTATTCTGGGATGACGTAAACTTTCAAGACAGATGAAACCAGTCAAGTAATTTTTTTAGGGTTCCGTTCTGTGACATTGCCACATTTCATTACCTATATTTATTAGAAATCCTTTTCTGCATTGGTTTTCTTGTAAAACTGCTTATGTTCCTATTCTGTGGCAACTGGTAACCTAGAACAATAGTTTATGCTTATTTCTGCTGCAGAGCAGCAAGAGTCTGCAAGCTGCGGTGAGATAATTATGCTATGGTGTTATAAGAGTCCTTGCGCTGCGATAGTCGCTTTTCATGAAGCGGCTCGTTTGACAGCTAAGTCCCATACAAAAATTGCGGTTCCATTTGTCCGTCCACACTCCACGCACATTCGAAGAAAGATTTTTTACTGTAATTAAAATAATAAAAAAGCTTGCTAAAATGCTTTTTCATATAAATCGAATGAAACAAACGCTTTGGATAGTTATTTTATGGTGACATTTTATCAATGGAAGAACTTCATTCCTCAACGTTATTCAAGACAGCATTTATCTACCAATGTCTTATTAGTCTCAATTTTTGTCTCAAAAAAGGAGCTGTAGATGTTTGCAAGCTGATGTACCCTTCAACACAACAGTCTTTCATCAAGTTCCCATCAAGTTAATAGTTGTTTCCATGTTTCCATCAACTTTCGGAGTTTTTTCATTCTAGGCCTTTAAATTTTTAAAGGCCATTGCCTTGTAACCTGCTCTTATGTGTTTAGCTATACGCTTACTTTCACCACTCGTATACTATTAACAAAAAGTTTGTGACTTTGTTTATTTAAAGATGATAATCTATGGAAGGAGGACTTCTTGGCGGGAAAGTGAAGTCATGTCTGCCGTTTTGTTATATATTCTAAAATTTGTGATGTGTCGAATATTAATGTGAAATAATGGTGGATTATTAACCGTTAAGTGTTCGTGAGTGTGCATGAGTGTTGCCAAATGAAATAAAACAGTGCAACGTCACTTTTCAAATTCTCTCAAGAAGACCGCCCGAGGACTTAGTAAAGCCCCACATCTTTACTGAGACACTCGAGAGGTTGGGGGGTATATCATTTCTCACTTCTCATTTCTATTATCATCATCATCATCATACAGGAAAGAAATATTGTTTATTTATGTATTACTTATAAGAAAAATTACTTTGACGCTGGCTAAATGTGCTAATCGCACAAAGCCATCAATTAAAGAAAAAAAATCTATGGAAGTAATGGTCCAATTTCAAAAATTCTTTCACTGATAGAAGGATACAGTGCTTGCGGGTAGCATAGACTATATTTTTTATTTTAATAAAAAAAATTATAAGTTTTTATACGGAAAATACGAAATAAACGCGTACGAAAACGATGGGCAAAGTGCTATTAAATAAATAAATAAATACCTATACAGCTCAACAGCATTCAAAGCAACTGCACTCGAAACCTAATGACGTTTGCAATATAGACCTAATATAGACGAAGCGATTACGAATAGACAACGTAGTAGACAAGCAGGCATGTCTATCTACTGGTGATTATACGTTGGATTATAATTACTAGAGATCGGAGCCCAATTCCACGAACCAGCTTACCGGCAGAGGGGGGCAGGAGAGGGAGACGGCACGAGTACCGACCAACCCGCTACTATAGACTGGGGGAGAAGAATATCGACTGTTGCGTCCATTGATGAATTCGTTTAAGTTTCTACGCCGCGGTCGCCTCGGTCAAAGCGCTCGGGTCGGTCGTGAGTTCAATTCCCTGGTAGAGTCAGATTTTTTGATGAAAATACTGGATTTTTGATCTCCATCCCGCATTTGGCAAGCGTTGTCATCAATTGTATTTCAATAATGTTGCCAAAGAATTGCTATCTTGTAAAGTGTTGAATCATATATCGTAAAATAATTATACTGATTACTGATAAATGTGTTAATCATAATTATTACTTCCATCGCCAGTGAGTCACGAGGACTCACTGATGATTCTGTCTTAAGTTATTACATAATTAGCTAACCTAACAACATCTTATAGTGACCATATCAATATTAAAATCTTTTATGTTTTAAATAAATAGATTGACTTGGCCATCGCATGAAAACACACTGTATCGCACAAGTAATACATATAAAATGTTCAAATAATTTTTAACGCAAATTTTGTTGCGAACAAATTACAAAAACACGAATGTTGAATCCCGCTCGTGGAAATTTTTTCAACGTTTTCAAATTTTTTTGTAAGTAATATACATATATTATATTAAATTAAATTGTTTAGTGCGATTGCCAAGTCAATCTATTTATGTGCCCCCAGATCGAATGAATACGGATAGTAAACAAAACTCACAATATGCATCCTGACACGTTTGACAAAATTATCTAAATGATTACTTACTACCTAAACCCCCTGACGAGTTCTGTGAACCGATATTTCGAAATTTTGGTATTTTATCACTGCCATAATTGTATATCTACGAAATCTGCAGTTTCGTTAAAAACATAGCGAGTTGCTTAAAATGGCAGGAGATATAAATTTAAGGCTTAAGAGAGACCCCTATATACTTGTTTTAAAAGATACACCGAAATCTCCCAAACACAATAAAAATACCAAGGATCTCAATATTAAACAACCTATTCGTTGTTGAAGGCTAAAAATAGATAGTGTTGATTAATTTCGGCGAGTTGGATTGAGCCACGATAGCATAGTTGACAACACTGTCAACCTGACCGGGCATGTCAGGGGGGTGCGGGGTACGAATCCCACTTGTGGATTTTTTAACACTTTGTCTTTTTTCAAATTGTAATTTATTCGCAACAATATTTGCGTAAAATTATATGTAAATAATTATTAAACAATAATATTTTCAAAGGAAATTATTGTATGATTGATTAGTTGAGAATACTTTTTAAAAAGAGTTTTTTTTTGTAAATTTTGATTGATTAGTCTTAATTTAATTTAATAAAATGGATGGATGATTAATGGATTTTTACATGTTATTATGAAATAAGCTTGATATGTGATTTATGTATTAATATTGTAGCATCTTTATACCATGTCGAAATGCAAATAAATAATTATCTTATCATATTTTTTTTTTATTTTATTTATGAACATGGAATCTACAGCACTTAAAAACTAAGTTATTACATTGTATACTTAACCTACTGCCAATTACAGATCCCTACTTTGTAAAACAATATATTTAATTCTTATTTATCTTATCTAAAGTGAGTTGGTTACGAGTTACGATTTTCGACTAGTCCAGTTTTGGTTTCAATTAGGACCAAGTCAGGAACTATTAAAGCTCCAATCATTCTAGTAGTTTCCTTTGTCGTTCACTCTCTCCAACCTGTTCAACAGTTTTATCCTACTCTGTTTACTGTTATTAATTATTTACGAACGTTTATCGGTTTCAACGTCGATATTTAGGTTCGGCAGGTTTGTTATTTCGAGGCCCGAGCTAGGCTACACGTGTTGCCCGGGCCGCGTTCCCAGGACCAAGCCAACTAGAGCACGCCGTCTGGACCCCTACTACGGGTTTGTTAACACTCTTCTTAGTAACGACGACGTGACAGTGTTAATGTGTGGCACGGCAAAGTGAACTGGCTCCTTAGTGGGAGTTATATTTGTCATTCGGTCTCGTTGACAAATACGATAATTGGTATGGCATTGAAACAGCGCTTCGTGATGACAAACTAGAAGAATTAAATTTTTGCCAATCAAATTCTTGGTTCTAATAACGTGATTCAAACTCGAACTAGGCACTGTGGGGAATGGGGATGTTTAGTGAGTAAAAAATGGAGAAAAAGCTGCTGCATTGTCATAATCGTAGCTTCAGCTCAACTATATTAAGCCAGTCAGACATCTGTCTATCTAGTCCACTAGCTAATGGTTGATGTATGAATACAAAATGGGTCTTCCATGCAAAGCGAGGTTACGGCTCCACTATTAATTTTCCCGAAAACTTAGTCAGCATAATGTATTATACGACAATATAAACCTGCGACACTAGTGAGTGTTAGAAAGGGCAGTTCATTTTGGCGTGCAAAACAGAAACACATTCGCTTGCAAGTACTGTAAGCGCAGACAATTGGTAGGGGATGCTGCCCACGATCCCTTGCTCGTCGTACAACGTGGTTCAGATTCTCCACAGAAATTACTAATGGTTTTATAATGAGATGCTGGTATGTTTTTCTGTATGTGTTTTTATATGAAAATGCAACAAGTTTTTTCTTAAAGTATAAAGGTTTATCTATAGTTGTTTAAAGTTTATGTTTTGATAATTAAATATATTCTGGAGTAAAAATATACTTATAAAAACTAACGTTAAACGTTTACTTAGAGGAGTTATATACAATATATGATATCGAGAATGGATATATTTATTTTTTTAATGAATGTGGTCTTCACCTATAATTATAATAACATTAAGCTTTCCTAAACTGTGCCAAAACCATAACTGTATTAGTTGATGTTCATTATGTTGGTGATCAATAAATAAAATAAAATAAAATAAAATAAGATATAGAAAAGAAATTAAAGAATATAGAATATAGAATTAGTACGGCCATGTGTGGCATTAAAGCAGCTTAACCTCGTCTGTCATCAAGAGGCTGCAGTTAGTTGACGTGATCGAATGGAAGATAAAAATCGCACTAGGCAATCAAATCTTTATTGCTGTACGGAAAACGAACGCGTGCGTGCTCGTCACAAACTACTTGACAATAAAGACAGTTTACAGCTGAGTCGTTGCGTCGGTTATTCAAAATTTATAATTACATTGACATGAAATGTTTAAGCTCCAGTTATAAAATAATAGCGTTTAAAATTAAAAGTACAAAATTAATCACTTGACGAGTTTTAAAATTAATAGAAAATATAATTGTTTATTTATCAACACGCAACTGAACATCACAGATAGAAAGATACATAGAAATCATAACCTCTCAACCGACTCGCCATATCCACCAACAAAGTAACAGAAAACTTTCCCAAGCCGTTATCACTCAAATGTATTGGATTAAAAAGCATTATGGCCGCACAAAAATCATCAGCGAAAAGAGCGGGAAAGTTCCCCCCGCCATATTGGATTGGGTCGGGATGTGCCATTGTGCCGGGCCACGTGCAGCGCACATCTGCCGGGTGACGCACCCTCGCGCCGCGTGAACGTGTGTACGCCGCTGTATAACCGGCCAACTCCAAATTGCAAAGAGGCGGGCATTCACTCTCGTTTTTAAAAATATTTTACTTTTTTAGTGTTGGTAACACTGCTTTCGGATATTTTTTTCTCATTGACATACACGAGTGAATGTTTGACATTTCAATTGTTATGAAAATATCGAACGCCTGTAAAAGAAAACAACTCTGTGGTGACAATTATGTTCACAAATCAAAACAAAGGATTACTCTCGAAATCAGTAGATGGGATACGCGTAGATGGATCTTGTCCTTGAAAACGATTTGTGAATACTTGGAGTTTCAGGAGTTGTATACAACATTTAACAATAAGCGAAGTTACACGTTACATACAAGCAAAATTTAACGACAATATGTTATAAAACTTTACCAAATCTTTTATTACCTTAACCTTTTTTCAGTGATGCATAAACAATCACAAGACTAATAACAAAAATAGATGAATAAATGACAACAAAAGCGTCGCCATTTAAAGACTTGCGCATGCGCGGGCCGCCCTCAGATCGGCCGCCCCTTCCCATTACGAACTCTACTTATATAGACGCGGCTGCTACGGAGAGCACATCTCCCCTCGGCAACAGAAAGCAGTACCTCAGCTTAGGGCACAGGACCCTGGCAGATCGCGCACGCTCACGATAACTGTATATAAAAGTGAGCATTGTCAATTCTATTATCTTAAGAGCGTTTACGCCGCACATGGTAGATATTTAGCTGTACTTTTCAAATATCCAATTTATTTTAATAACATAGAATGCTCAACTTATTTATCTAGATTATATAAATCAATAAATAGCAAAATAAGAAATTCCGCCAATGAAAAAAAAAAATCTAGTAATTAGAGATAGAAAATCAAATTATGCTCAACTAACTATTTGAATGAACTAATTTAGCATTTTTACGTCACCTCATTAGGTGACGTAAAATGTTCATTAACATCTGACAAAATACGGCGTTATAGTTAAAAGTGGCCGTTTTTAGCTGTACCTAAGGTCTTATTTAACTAAACCATAACATGTCAGATGTTCATTAGGTGACGTAAAAATGATAACTTACTTCATTAAAATAGTTTGTTGATCATAATTTAATTTTCTATCTCTAATTACTAGATATGTTTTTTTTGGCGGCGCTAGTGTGTGGCGTAAACGCTATTAAAGACATTTTCAAAGCAAGGGTGAACAGGCATTATCTAGGCAACATCCTATATGCTACATCATCACTTCTTACCGAAATCGCGGTCAAATACTTGCCTATATAGAATTTTTTTTTTAAACTTAAAAGTCAGCAATGCATGGGCTATACTTACTGATCTCCGTGTGCGGCGAAGGTCACATCTTCTCTTATAAAAGGAGAAAAGAAATAAATATTTTTTCCTTTTCTGTTATAAATTATCTTTAATTAAAACAAGAAAGATTTCAGTGTTTTAATAATTGCTGCACAGTTCTTAGGTTTGTCGGACATGAAATAGGTACTCAACATGTGTTAATTCCTGTCAAAAATAGCAGGACTCCAGCGAGCGCAGCGTGCGCTGAATGCAAAGCTTAAAGAATCCTATCTTTAATTTCCAGTTTTTTCTATTTCTTTAACATATTTTTCTTCTTAATTTTTTTTGCCACTTTTTGGCACAGTTTTAAGACGTATACTTTTACATGTTTTATTTATTGTTTTATTTTTAAATTAACTTTTTATTAAGATTATAATGACAAAACTGTAGGTAGGTAGCATAAGTTAATAAATCGATTTTGTGTCTTTCCGTGAAGCTGCGATATCAATACATAAAACACAACTATGTTTTTCGGTAGCTCCAAGAACTATAAATATGTTCGTGCTTGACCAACTAAATAATGAGCAGTAACACACGAATCCATTTTGTAAAGTCGAGGTACTGTATAACTCTTTACTGTGTCTCCTACATCTATTTTGGTCTCACTCAAGAATATTGTCATAGAAAAAGTGATTGGATTTTGAACGTAGCCTGCCCCGTGATAAAATATGGCAATCTTATGGCGGAAGAATAAAATTGGCGGGAAATGATAAATAAATATGTGAAACAATGGAATGGAGCCTTAAAAGGAAACGAAGTATCAATCACAAATGCGGTTTTGATAGAACTTAATTTCTTCAATAAAAGTATTTACATATTAAACACATTTAATGATAAGATAGAGGCGGGCAGACAGACAGACCTAGATAGAGGCTCTTATTAGTGGAGGCGAAGACTCACCTTTGGTCGCTGCGCCATCTTAGTAAGTAAGTAATGATAACATACAGACACAATAGCTTTATTTACAATGAAATAGGGTACAGTCAAATACAATAATAATATAAGCACGTTTGTACCTTGTCAAAGTAACTGCTGTCTACTCATATTATACAATATGTAAAAAAAAACCTGTCGGATCCGTTAAGGTGTTATTACTATTAGGTATCGAGATTCAGTTCTATTTACGTAATCATTTTTTTTAAAGTGAAAAAAATTAAACCCGATAAAAATTTTGTTAAATGACAAAACTTACATGGCAATACTTGTCGGCAGTTCGGTAGGTGGACTTCTTGGCGGGAAAGTGAAGAGGCATGTCTGCGGTTTTGTTTTATTTTCTAAAATTGGTGTTATGTCGAATATTAATGTGAAATAATGGTGGATTATTAACCGTTAAGTGTTCGTGAGTGTGCATGAGTGTTTGCAAATGAAACAAAACAATGCAACGTCACTTTTCAAATTCTCTCAAGAAGTCCGCCCGTGGACTTAGTAAAGCCCCACCATCTTTACTGAGATACTCGAGGGGTTGGGGGGTATATCATTTCTATTATCATTCATCATCATCATACACGAACGAAATATTGTTTATAAAAATTAAGTTTTCGACTGAAGGACTAATATCCATGGTCATGAATAATCATCAATTTAAAAGTTTGGTAGGTAGGATTGTAGGACATTGGCGCCGCTGCCCGCCATTGATGGAAAGTGTGGTAACATTTATAATATTAGCTAGATTTTGGGGTAAATTGAACAATTTCGGTACAAAGAACTTGCGTGCTTTCAAATTTAGGTAACTCTTTTATTTTCATGAATAATATTTGTTTATTATTTTTTTTGTTATTGTTATTTGTATACATATGTACCCTTTTGCGATCGGACAGGGATTTTTTTTTACATATTGTATAGCAAACATTTATGTATTTATTTATTTATTTACATATGACGGGTAAGCACCTGGTCTTTATCTCACCTGATGTTAATTGATGATGAAGGGTGAAGGTGGAAGCCCACTTCACCCGGATTCCTCTACTACTGAGGCACTGGCAATCTTATCTCTATACATCGAGATATTTTAATGGTTGTTTTTCCGCAGGTGGGTAGATCAGATCATGAAACTGAACAACTTTCCCCAAGAAACATAGGTCAAAAAACGAGATAATTTTTTCACTTTTCTATACAAAGCCTCTATTGACCGAGCATGGTTTGTATGGAAAAGTTAAAAAAATATCTCGTTTTTTGACCTATGTTTATTGGGGAAAATTGTTCAGTTTCATGGTCTGATCTACCCACCTGCGGGAAAACAACTACTAAAATCTCTCGGTGTATAACTGCGGAAACACAACAATGCTACAATCATTGATGTTATGGCGACATATTTAGATAAGATGGTGGTAGCTAGCCAGGCGGACGGACAAACAAGCCCTACCACCAACCAAACCGAGTACACAAACATGTACCCCTCGCTGGGAATCGAACCCGGAACATCTGGGTACATACATACATACATACATACATACATACATACATACATACATACATACATACATACATACATACATACATACATACATACATACATACATACATACATACATACATACATACATACATACATACATACATACATACATACATACATACATACATACATACATACATACATACATATGCATACATACATATGCATGCATGCATGCATGCACGCACGCACGCACGCACGCACGCACGCACGCACGCACGCACGCACGCACGCACGCGCACACGCGCACACGCGCACACACACACGCACGCACGCACGCACATCATATTATTTCATTTAAATGTGTAATCTTCGCGTAAACTTTTTGCAACATCTGCAGCTATAAGTAGCTCAAATTATATTATATTATGTTCTTGCTGAACAGTTTTGTAGCAATGCTTAAAACAACAACACAAACCTGGAAATTACGAATGCATCTAACCAATTAACGCTTGTCTCCGTTTCTGTTTTGCGGACTTCTATGTATAAAATTCAAAGTGGTTTTCCAATTTTCTAACTATTTCTAGCACTCTAAGTGCTTTACAAATAAACAATGGATAAGCTCCGAATAGTTATTCTCTGTTTTGTCTCTTTTACCCTAATTCGAAATGACATTTACATGACAGGAACAAAACACGGAATAACTATTCGGAACTTATTCTTTGTTTATTTGTAAGGCATTAAGAAGATAGAAAAAGCGAAGGCCATTTCGAACAATAACTCAACATACGACCAACAATTCGATTAAATGATTTAATTTAATATCTAAAGCGACTGCTTCAGTTGCCACTAGAACCTATGAACTTAAGAAATCAAAACGACGGGCTTTCCAAAAAATCATGTCGATAAAAGTGACATCTAAGATCGACACCAGTATTTGATCCCAAAAAACATATAAAAATACATTGAAATTTTACTGAATGCCAGCTAGCATTAGTGGTCTATTTTCAATTGATTCTAAAGTTAAAAATAGCCAATAGAACATTATTTTCAATTATTTAAAGAAAAATATGTCGATTCCTGGTTATTGCCAGACACTGGCACC
The DNA here is from genome assembly GCA_963082485.1 of Eudonia mercurella. Classification (NCBI taxonomy): domain Eukaryota; kingdom Metazoa; phylum Arthropoda; class Insecta; order Lepidoptera; family Crambidae; genus Eudonia; species Eudonia mercurella. The sequence continues at coordinate 9,458,662 of OY720041.1, read as the reverse complement.
GCTACCCTGACTCAGTTGTAGGTGACATAATCCTGCATCATCATTATCATCAGCTCATTTTATGTCACCACGAGCCTTTCCTATGGATGGATAGGGAGAACGGGCCGCAAACCACCACGCGCGCCCAGTGTGGATTGGTGGTTGTTAACGACTGCTAATTAAGGCAGCAGTCGAATTTCGACCACTGGGCGACCACTAGTAATAATAAAACAACAATAAGGAAACATGGAAGCGTGTGAAGGCCAACAGGACCCTGCCTCAGCTTGTGCCGTTGCGGTGCTGAAAAACAAACACCACCACAACAACGCTGGTATTCTGACAGTTCCTATGGTCCACTCCTTCCTCCACTTAGCTCTATCCTCGACATCCTGTTCCGTTACCTGGCAGTCCCTCATGTCTCTTTGCAACATCCTTCCATCTCGTCTTGGGTCTGCCTCTTGATTTTGAACCATGCACCAAAGATGCAGTGCCAAGTTTCCAACGTAGTCAGAAGGCTTCCTCTTCACAGCTTCATAAAAAACTATATTTATAACTATGGTAACTATCAATCTAAAATAACGTAGTGACGCCAATATTCGACAGGAACCAATGATCATTGTTAAATATTTTTCCTTATATCAATAAAAGTATATCAGCTGTAATTCTGTAAAATTTCAATGCAAACCTATCTGCCGTACTCAGAGACGTCAATTAACGTTAATGATTACTTAGCACCTAAACTTGTCTATTGTAAATACTAGTCTCTAACAGTGACGTTATAAGCACATTTTCGATTGAACAATTGTAGGTACTAAGGAATCATTTATGTATGTATTATAAGTTTGATTTTTGAAAATACTGTTTTCCACTTTTATTTTCGCTCAAAATTGCACTTAACATGTCATTTCTCCACCCTATGGTGGACTGGTAGAAAATGCCTCAGGCATTAAGTCTGCCATGTAATATTTTGTTCCTAAACTTTAAAATAAATAAATAAATGATAATTGACGGTGTGGAACCCTCACTATGGAGTGCATATCGATACCGTCGAGCGAATTCAAAACATATTTAAAAAAGTACTAAAGTATAAATTTTGGAAGAAAGATTTTATTTTCGAATCACTTGAACGTCGTAGATCTCACCGTGACCAGATATTTCTTTTTAAAATAATGAATAACACTGTAGATGCCCCATATCTTTTGACTAGAATAAACTTTAGATGTCCAAATGTCAGATCAAGAGGCAAGAATTAAAAGGTAGATTCTTAGTCCGTTCGTGTAATTGCTATAACAAAAATTATGTAGATTTGGATGTTTTTAATACATCATTGTTGAGTTATAAAAACTCAATAAAGTGTAAAGTTTTAAATACAAAATGAAAATATTTTTTGGTAATTTCATTTTTCATTTTTTTTTAATTTACCTATTTATGTAACATATAATTTATTGTCAATGTTATTGTCAAACAGTTGTGTGAACTCAGTTTGTTAAATTATTGGTAGAAACTTTATTGGTCTTTGTGTTATATTTTCTGTACTGTAATTTGAGTTATTATATGCTGTATGTTTCTCATAATGCAAAATAAAAAAATAATTAAAAAACACTATATTCCCAAACGCTTTTATTCCGAGCCTCAAAAAATATATTTCTTTATGTTCGGCGAAATGATAAAGCATTGCAAAGCGTTTCATTATGTACACCGGCCGGAGGCTATCGGTGAATTATGAAAATGCAATTTTACACCGAAAGGCGGATTCCCGGAGGATTACTCCATGTTCATCATGCACGCCCATTAGAGCCTTTTAACTTTCCACTATTTTTATCAGCGTTCCATTTTTTAAATGACCCGTTTATGATCAACTAGGTGACCCGGCGGACTTCGTACCGCATTTTTTTAATATAGCCTATGTCACTCAGGACTAATGTAGCATTCTAATGGTGAAAGAATTTTTTAAATCGGTCCAGTAGTTTATGAGTTTATTCGTTGCAAACATACATACATACAAAAATACAAAGATTTCCTTTTTATGGTATTAATATAGATAACTTAATGTCGCTGCGTTTTTCTAACTTGCTTCGTTACTAAACTATCTATATATCTCTACATTACTGATACAACGTGTAACAGAAAGGTGTGGTCAAAATGAAAAGATCCAAAGTGAAAACGACAACTATTAGGTAATGGGAGGAACTAATGGACTAAAATGATCAAAAACAGGAAATAAGTGGGATTTTTTCTATATTATATTAACTTTACACACACGATACCAATCACAACTTTTTTTGGCTGTCTTCAGCCAAAAAAACCAAAGACAGAAGCAAAATCTATAAAAATGTCAGTATTCAAAAAAGTATAAAAATAAGAACTTAAAAAGTATTAAAAAGGTTTTTGAAAGAGTCTGCAACACAAAGTGTATCCGATCTAGATCTTGTATGCAGAGTTACTAAGACATAACTATTAACTTTAATTAGTTATGCCATTTTTAATTAAATATTCCTATTATGAATTTGTGACGTCACATCAAAATAAACAAGTCACAGGCAGCCCTAGTCGTTAAGTAACCTCTGTGTACTAACATTTATGATGTATTTTCGAGGAGCTCGATCGAGCAGCGGCTAGCGCGTTCGGCTTGCGATCTTGCCCGCTAAGCAACTTTCGCAATGCCGGGTCGCCTGATGGGTGACCAATTAAAAACATCTCGAGCTCCTCCGTGCTTCGGAAGGCACGTTAAGCCGTTGGTCCCGGTTGTTGTCGTAAGATGGCAGTCGTTAAAACCCACCAACTCGCATTGGGCCAGCGTGGTGGGTTATGGCCCAATATCCCCACGTGCTACTGATCATGTGGGAGGCCTGTGCCCAGCAGTGGGACGTTTATAGGCTGATGATGATGATGATGACTAACATTTATGACCACTGTTGCTTGCGTATGCGCGCCTGACGCGCATCACTTCACAAATATAAATATTTCATTGACCATTGCATGACAAATTAAAGTTAAAAAGACAAAGTGTTGAAAAATATTCACGAGCGGGATTCGAACCCGCACTCCATGACATGCCGGGTTAGGTGCACTGCCAACTATGCTATCGTGGCTCAATCCAACTCAACTCAATACATACAATTTTACGCAACAATATTTGCGTAAAATTTTATGTAAATAATCAAAAATTAAAGGTAACAATTATGTCTTAATAACAACACATACAAGTTCTAAATGAAAAGATCCAAAGTGTATCCCACTTTGGATCTTTTCATTTTACCACACCTTTTTGTTACACGTTGTAGGTACATCACAATGGTTTACTAAAAGAAATGTATTTCAATAAAATTTATTATATCAATACTTGCAGGCATACTCCGTGCTTCGAAAGGCCGTAAAGCCGTTGGTCCCGGCTGCATTAGCAGTCGTTATCGTTAACAACCACCAATCCGCACTGGGCCCGCGTGGTGGTTTGTCGCCCATTCTCCCTCCATCCATAGGGAAGGCTCGTGCCCCAGCAGTGGGGACATATAATGAGCTGATGATGATGTTGATCACAGCTCCTTCTCTTTTAAACTTACGACACGATTCAGACTTGAAGATCTATAGCTGGGATCAATGGCATGCATTCAAAAGTAACCACGTACCAAGGTAGATCCTCCCTATCCTTCCATAGGGAAGGCTCGTGCCCCAGCAGTGGGGACATATAATGAGCTGATGATGATGATGATGATGATGATGATGATGACGATGATGATGACTTGCAGGCATGTAACTGCTTTCTTTTCCATCTTTGAAAAGTTAGCTACAATGTTAATATATAAGCGTAAGTATTTCTATTCTCCGAAATAATTAAAAAAACATGTTCTTGGTACACATACATATTATTTACCTAACGTGGACATGAAATTGATTGAGGGATCCTAAGTGGTCAAAAAGGTTATCAAAGTTTTTCAGTATATTTTTGCTTTTATTAAAATCATAGAAATCTCGTTTTAATATGTTTGACTTCAATGGTATTTGACCATTGGGATTACGATTATTTTATTTAATAGCTTATTTTCCTCAAAGTCCACCGCTGCATGTGTGTAAAGTAACTTTCTATATATTGAAAACTAATTAATTTATATTTATTATCCCACGTCATGTAGGTCTGCATCTACTAGACAGAGAAACTACTAGATAAACTATGCACATTTAATTAAAATAATTTCCACTAGAAGCGATATTTTCTTTGTTTCCTCACTCCATATGCAGTATTCTCTAGTGAAGACCATTTTAAACAAGCCGGCATCTTCAGACCCAACTGGAATTAGCCGCAGCATCTGTGCGCATTGCGCAAACAGCTTTCGTCTCCAAAATAATAAATGCAAAAAAGCACGACATAAGTAGTGTCTTTAAACTCTATATTTTATATTCAAATATCTTTTACAGAGGAACGCTTGTGTTACTCACAATAGTTTCAATTTTGTATTACGAGTAATTGTGTTATATGTGACCAATGTGCTATTTTAGATCGAAGTTTTTATACTTAAAAAATGTTTTTTGCTTTAGTATGTAAGTTACAAATTAAAAATAAATAAATAAAAATATTTTACGAAATCGAAGCTGGAAAAAAAATAGAAATAGAAGAAAATAGAAACGACGTCGTCTTTTGTTTCAGCGTTCGTCGTACTCCTAAAGGGTCCTTCCTTTTTGCAATAGAAAATATTTGAAAAAATGTCCCTTGTCAAATCTTCTTAACTGCCAACATCACGCTTCGCTTACCATCAAACTTTAAGGATGTTTCAACAATATTTACTCGGATTGCACGTGTAAATAATAGTACCTGGATGGCCGGTATTTTTTTACGCATAAAACGACGTTTTCTAAAAATGAAACCTAGCTAGATCGATTTATCGCCCCCGAAACCCTCTGCATACTAAATTTCATGAAAATCGTTGAAGACGTTTCCGAGATTCAGATTATATATATAGGTACATATATACAAAAATTGCACGTTAGGTATTAGATAGATAGATAGATTTTTGCATAAGAATGACTGAATGTTTCAACAATATTTATTCTGAACAAAGTCATCAAACCTCTCGTAGGTTTGAAACCTCTTTCAATCCCACATTTAATTGTTATTGTTATGTACGCCATTGTGGCCGAGTGGTAAAGCGCTCGTCGTTGTCATTTTTGACTTCCGCGGTGTTAGAATTTAAGGGGGTGCCGCGCGGAATTTCGAAAATTTACGTGTTTTTAAGTCACTGGTGCTAGGCGATGAATAGGTCATATACATTAAAAGGAAACAAATACCCAGAAACTGCATAAACAATACGTAAAAGTAATGATATCTAAAAACTTATTTCTTCAGAAACATTGTAAGTATAGCACAAATGAAACAATGATCTGACATCAAAATGTTTGTATTGATATTCCGCAGGCCACTGTTTTCTTATTTTTCAATAAAAAAATATGAATATAAAAATATTAAGACTTTTATAATTTTTTAACCAAACGCCTATAATTTTACGAAAGTAAACATTGCTCTAATTAAATCACCAGCCTACTCTGTACAGATATTAGTGTGCGTGCGTATTCGTAGTCGTGCGCCGTTGTCACACCACTGCCACGCGCCGCTCGCTCGCTATCATAAAGAAACTTGAAACTCGCAGTTTTGCGTCCGCGCTGCACCCCCTTAAGCGACGATATGCATAAACAAGGATAAACCAGAAACAAAACAAGATCAAGGCGCAATGCTTACACATAAAATATATTTAAAAAACTATGACATTTAACGCCTCGGTGGCCAAGTCGAAGGTCCCCGGGTTCAATTCCCAGGTCAGGCAAAAGTATTTCGGATTTTTCGATGCATAGCCCGAGTTTGTAATCACCAACGCGCATTTGGCAAGCGTGGTGATTAAGCCATTACCCATCAGTTGTAGCGATGACTTGATTTCAATGATGGAGGCCTTTGCCCAGCAGTGGGACAGTTATAGGCTGTTTGCTTACTTACTTATTTAATGACTCTGAAAAACTCCACATTTACACAAAAAATACTACAAGTATAAAGTGTATGATTATTAATGTTTTTTTTAATGTAGACTTACTTTTCATAACTTAAGGCTAGCTTTTTCATGAAAAAAAACTTGGGGCATCATCGCTTATGCTGTCAGTAATGCGTCTGGCATGTATTTCGAATTTTCAACGTAAGGACTGATGAAATAAGCGAGAAAACAGAATTTGATAACGTTGTCCATAAATCCACATCTATAATTTACCTTAAGATAAAGACTTTTTGGCGGGAAAGTAAAGAGTCTGCGGATAGTTTTATTTTCTACAATTTGAGTTATAATGTGAAATAATGGTAGATTATTTACCGTTAAGTGTTGGTGGACGTGCATGAGTGTTGGCAAGTGAAACAAACAGTGCAACGTTGCTTTTCAAATTTTCTCAAAAAGTCCGCGTGAGGTTTTAGTTAAGCCCCACAATTTGACTGAGATACTTAAGGGGTTGTCAGGTATATCATTTCTCACTTCTCGTTACGATTATAATTCATCATCATCATCATCATATATTAACAAAAAAAAAAAATGTATTTATTACTATAACTTGTAAGAAAATTACTTTAATACGGGCTAAATGTGCAAACCGCTTGAAGCTTTCAACTAAAAGGGGAAAAAACGTCTATAGTGGTCAACGCACAAGGCAAAAGCTACAAAGAACTAATCTACGCTTGCCATTATTTCGTTCCAACAAACTTTAACGTATCGCTGATGAACTGTTTCTCCAAATGCAAAGTAGGTACGGAGATACTGTTGTTGTGGAGCGCGCGGCACTGGCGTGGCGGTGAACCGGTTTGTGATGCCAACAGCAATACACCCGCCTCCTACCACGATACCAGCGAGGAAAACGACCGAACAGCGATACAACGCGACAAACTTATCTATACTAATATTATAAAGAGGAAACCTTTGTATTTTTGTGTGTATGTATGTATGTATGTATGTTTGCAACGAATAAACTCAAAAATTACTCGACCGATTTAAAAAAATCTTTCACCATTAGAATGCTAAGTACATTATTAGCGCTGTGTAACATAAGCTATATTTTTTTTTTAAATGCGATACGAAGTTCGTAGTCGGTAACAGGTTCCTGTGGGAGAGTGTAGTCTTCGCGAACGAATTCGCGGGCGACAACAAGTTAAAGAATATTTTTTCACAAATTACTTTATATTGGCAGTGGACTGAAATAGGCTGATGATGATTATAAGATGATGATGATGATAATGATGAAATTGCTTTAAAAAAGCTTACTAGTTACTATAAAGTTTATTTAAATTGGAAAGCGATACGACACCCAATAAAATAAAGAGAATGGTCCGCACGTCAAACGTTTCTTGGTAGAGGGTGTCAAAATGCTTGACAGTCTCGTCGCGGACTCAGATTGTGTGTCAAAAAATTTTTATATAACTCCACAAGCGAGCTCATCATTGCAATTTAAACTTTGGCTCATTAGAAATAAGAATGCTAAATTAGTTGGTAAGATTTGGTGGTAGGCACTGTTGGTGTTATACACACACTTAGCCGGTAACAAAAATATTTACTGTACCTATTCTTGATGAAGGCTTCTGCTTAATACTACTGCGTACATTTTAGCGCACTTTGATAACTCTGATCTGCTTTGGTAGATCTTCTCTTTACGTCACACTAGCTGATCCGGCGGACTTCGTACCGCTTTGACAGTTTCCATCATTGAGTTAAACATATATTAATGGTTTCCATGACAACAAAACAAACAAATCATTTTTATTGGAAAATTAACTTGTCGTTTTTAGTATTTTATATAGCCTATGTTACTCAGCGCTAATTTAGCATTCTAATGGTGATAAAAAAATTTAAATCGGTCCAGTAGTTTTTGAGTTTATTCGTTGCAAACATACATACATACATACAAAAATACAAAGGTCTCCTCTTTATAATATTAGTATAGATTAGTTACTTAGTTTTACTAGTTCATTTGTTATCACAACATCGTCATCTTCACCAGCTCATTTTATTTCCCCACTGCTTGGGCATGAGCCTTCCTTATGGATGGACAGGTAGAACGAGCTAAAACCACCACGCATGCTTAGTGCTGTAAGTGGTAATTAATGTCTGCTAATTCAGCCGGAACGCAGCGGCTTTACGTGCCCTCCGAAGAATGGAGGAGCTCGAAATGATACATTTTTGGTCACCCATCCGATGACCGGCCGATGCGAGTCGCAGACCAGGCCCGTCAGCCACTGCGCCATCGAGCACACAACCTTTTTGTTGACGTGATCTAATGGCGTATATGCCTAACTCGCACCAGGCATTCTGATCGACATAAATATCCTATTCATCATCATCATCATCATCATCATCATCCACATCCACAGGACCTATAGAGATATCTCTTTGTACTGACTGTAACCCACAGAACTTACCGCTCGGTAATTCCTATTGGGCGCTTGTCCAATGCGGGTTTGCAGGTTTTAAAGACTGCCATCTATCGACAACAATCGATACTAACGATTTAACGTACCTTCCGAAGCGTGGGGATCTTTTTATAGAAATATCCTATATAAAGTAGTATAGTAGTAAATTGTCCCACAGCTGGGCAAAATCCTAGAATTCATCATTGAAATCAAGTCATCACTACATTGATAGGTGATGGCCAAAATGAATGGGAATTGAACCTGGGACCTTAGGCTATCGTTCCGAACGTTTTACCACTCGGCCACCAAGGCGTTCCTATCACATAAGTACAAGTTAATTGCTTCAGGTTTAAAGAGTCTAGTAATAACATGACTTTAATATCCTCAAAACACAAGTTGATATAAAATATTTTTATACTACTTGGTTATTAACTTGATGTTTAGGATATTTTAAGACCCGATGATAAAAAAACATATTATACCTAACGTGTTTAACGGGTTGTTACACAAACTGCTTGATATAGGTATCCTAGGCACAATATCTAGTTAATTAATATAAGTTTTTAAATACCCGACGTTTTCGCTGGCTTTGGTATTTTATTTTAATACTTTAATGTCCCGCGAATGGTTTTCTACACAACATAATTATTTACTCTTCTCGCGACATCGTCCACGTGGATTTCGTAATATCATACAAAATTCAATACATTGGCTCTGAAATTGAAAAAAAATATATATATATACCCTATGTTACCCACAAGAAATGTTGTAATTTATTAGTGAAAGAAGTTTTGGAATTGGTTTAATAGTTCCAGAGATTAATTAGCCCCGACGTACAAACAAACAAAAAAGGCACAAAGTTACCTCTTTATTAATACTATAGATATAGATAGATATAGACCTACGACAAAACGAAATACTGTTAAAAATTTTTACAAAAAACCTAATATTGTAGGTTAAAAGAAATTTAGCAACACGAAGACGTCACTTGATATCAGTAACGGAAAGTTCAAACTACAGTGCTACGAGATACCGTAAAATGATCCCAATCCCTTATTCAAAATAAACACTGACATTATTATATGTACCTAAGTTGCTCTCAGCTTATTGTTGCCTAAAATCGGACTGAAAGTATCGGTGAAGCTAGCCAACTGACATAGGTACTATCGAGATCATAAGCATAGCTACTTGTAGTTAATATATAAGATCACACTTTATCAACCGCAAATATTTTGACAAAACATCTAATTATATCAGAGAAATAAGGCCCTAGCATTTAAAAAAAAATTCAGGCTATTTTTTATTTTTACTTTTCCTAACATAAATAAACTACGGGCACGTGTAAGCGGTGTAGGCATTGCGGCCTCTCTGTCGTCTCTTTTTCGGCTCCTTTGAATTGAAACTACCGAAAGTGCGTAATAAGGGGTGTTTTTAAATCGAAATATCTTTTGGCGTTTTTCTTGAAAACTAGCGTATTATTTAAGTAATTTATTTGAGTTTTTTTTTTCATAAAAATTGTTTATTTATGTTGTTGAATTTATCCTCAAAATATTTGCGGTTGATGAAATGTGACCTTATATATAACTTATCACAACGGAGTAAGGTGGATTGTGCGTGCAAAGTGCTAAGCTTGGTATGCCCTTTTACGTACAAACAGCAACGTATTGAGAAAAAACAACTAATTATGATTGAGAGTATATTTTACACATATTTCTTTATATTTAACCAAAAATTTGTCTTCATTCATTTGGGTATCCTTTACAAACTACAAAGTTAAAAAAAAATCAAACTTAAGCCAATTTAATGAAACTTCGAAGCATAAAAAGTCTCATTTAAATTGACGTAAGTACTAGATACATTAAAGTTTGTATAGGATATGAGCTCGAGCGCGCGAATACCAGACACAATAGAATTTTAATTGTTATCGGCCACCTGGTGGTCGATCGACGCTCAAGGGGATATCGAAATGAATAAACGCTCCTAAAGATTACGTATTTAAACTCTTTATTACTTAAAAGCTTAATATTTTGATAATTTTTAGTGCTCCGTTCTTTTTGTCGCCGACTGTACCTGCAGAGGGTGTGCAAGGGCAGTGTTTAGAGGGCGCTGGGGTCGGCGACGCGCGGGGCATCGGCCAAGGGTAAGGGCGTCGCGGGATTGCATCTAACTGCCTATTATTACATACCTACCCACTTTCAGCGGAGTTTCTGTTTTTATTACAGATACTGGTTGATCTATGTTTGAGTTATATAAACTAGACAGGGCCTTTTTGTACTTTGTGTGACAACGGTAAAACATGTTTGTCATAGTAACACCAATGTTCAACACAACCAGCTTTTGTCGCTAAATAATAATATAGAATTTAAGACAACATATAGGAAGCAGACTTAGAAAAAATTACAATGTCGTCCTGAAGGATTGTAAATACTGAGTTTAAAATTTAAATAAAAACAAAATTTGGAAAAATAGTACTCCTTTGGCTTACAGAGTATTTTCGAGAGTGTTGATTAATTTCGGCGAGTTGGATTTGCCACGATAGCACAGATGTAGTGCACCTGACCCGGCATGTCATGGGGTGCGGGTTCGAATCCCGCTCGTGGAATTTTTTCAACACTATCTTTTTTTAAATTGTAATTTGTTCGCAACAATATTTTCGTAAATTTATATGTAAATAATCATAAATATAGCTTGCCTAATTCTTATCTGATCTTTCAATATTTGTAAAAATATTAAGATCGGATGTTGATGACGTAGTTGTCGACATTGAATAGGGCTCCTTTGGCTTACAGAGTGAAAGTAGATACTGTTGATTAATTTCGGCGAGTTGGATTGAGCCACGATAAAATAGTTGGTAGAGCACCTGACCCGGTATGTCATGGGGTGTGGGTTCGAATCCCGCTCGTGGATTTTTTTTAACACTTTGTCTTTTTCCGACTACCTCTTTGGTCGAGTGGTTTTCATGGTGTCGCCATCTCTGAAATCCCGGGTTCGATCCCCAGTCAGGTCAATTTAGAAATTATTGTTTTTCTAAATTGTCTCGAGTCTGGGTGTTTTCTATGTATGATAAGTATGTATTTATGTATTTTAAGTATGTTTATCCGTTGTCTAGTAACCATTTAACGAGTTTCATAACGAAGCTTCTCTTGGGCTAGATAATTGGTGTGAGTGTAGGAAACTTTATTTATTATTTCAAATTGTAATTTTTTCGCAACAATATTTGCGTAAAATTATATGTAAATATTAAAAAAACAAAATTCAAAATCATTTATTTAGTTTAGGCTACAAATAGTACTACTCTGGGCGGGAGACCTTGTACCTACTGAGAAGAACCGGCAAGAAACTCGGCAAGTATCAAGCTCTTTTCTCCCTTACAGCGTCAAAAATATTGGAAAATGCATTATCACAGAAGGACACTTTCCACTTTCCATTTAGGATGTGACATTTACAGCTAATGATGATGATCATCATAACCCGCGATCCAAACTGATTCAAAATCAGACTACGCTAATAAACAGCAGCTCCATGAAAAATAAAGCCACTTACTCAGTCGCCATTCGTTTGTTTGTCCACAGTGCAACTGTTTGCCGCAATGAAACCTGTGATATAAATACCCGTAGTCTATGGTACTCGTTGGTAAATAAGGTTCAGCAGTCCAGCGCACGCCAAAGAGTTGTTAATACAAGATTATTTACATGTTTACCGGCAGTACCGCTTGAGAGGACGATGTTTTCCATTTTTTTTTAATGTTAAAAGGAGGCAAACGAGCAGGCGGGTCACCTGATGGAAAGTAATCGCCGCCGCTCATGGACACATGCAAAACTAAAGTAATCGCAGATGCGTTGCCGGCCTTGAGAAAGGAGTTGGATCTTGAGGAGGAAGTAGGAATTGGGAGGGGGAGGGGTGAGAGATGGACCTCTGGTACTTTCACTCACCAGGCGTAACACAACAGCAACGAGTGCCATTGTTTCACGCCGATATTCTGTGAGAGGAAAACTCAAAAATTTTTATTTTCATCAAACCCATACGTGTGGGGGGGTATCTATGGAATGGTCTTTAAAAATTTTCTAGTATCATTTTTTTCTAAACTGAATAGTTTGCGCGAGAGACACTTCCAAAGTGGTAAAATGTTCCCCCCCCCCCTGTAACTTCTAAAATAAGAGAATGATAAAATTAAAAAAATATATGATGTACATTACCATGCAAACTTCCACCCAAAATTAGTTTGAACGAGATCTAGTATATAATGTTTACTTATCAATAACTTAATTTAAAAAATACACTATTATTAAAACATCGATCAAAGTTACAGCGAGTTACAAGAACTTTTATATTATGTTACTTGCTGCTACGGAACCCTTCATGGGCGAGCCCGACTCGCACTTGGCCGCTTTTTTGTTATATGTGCTGTAAAATGTATACTAAGTAACTGAGCAGACGCTAGACGCCTCGGCGGCCGAGCGGCAAAGCGCTCGGCCCGTTACCCAGAGGTCCCAGGTTCAATTCCCACGTCATCATCATCATCATCATCACCATCACGTCGCCGTCGGGCAAAGTGTGTTTCGGATCTTTTCGATGCATATCCCGGGTTTGTGATCATCAACCAGCATTTGGCAAGCGTGGTGATTAAGCCATTACCCATTGTAGTGATGACTTGATTTAAATTATGGAGCAATGTAACGATTTGATGTAAACTGTTAGTTTCCTGTTAAAGAAATAAAAAGGCGGACTTAAAACAAGCCTTGCTACCCGAGACCCCTAGAATGCATAACGTTGTTTTGAACACTAGACCTTTAAAATTATTTTTAAATTTGGTTAGTTATATGGTTTATCATTCATTTTACGATTTACAAAAATATATATATTGCTTGGTTTGTCATCAGCATATATATATACATAGTATATAAAGTTGGTAGTGCATCTGACCCTGTAGGTCATGGAGTGCGGGTTGAAAATCCCCCTCTCGTGGATAACTATTTTAACACTTTTTCAAATTGTAATTATATGTAACCATAATCATAAGTAAGTAAAACAATAGGTATACAAGTAAAAATTTATCTAAATAACTTGTAAAGGCATAATTTTAACTTTTGAAATTATTCAATCAAAGTTTTAGGTTGAATAATAAATTAAGACTCATTTCCCCGGAGAGTGGCGCGAGTTCAGCCCTGAAACCCGACTTTAAACCTTTCCGATGCTGGCCAGCGAAATTACGAATTCGGATACTCACTGTGTATACTAGGCAGTAAGTAGATATAATTTATTACTGTTCTCTTTGACTGTTTATTATCTTTCTTTGGCGTATCTCTATTCTTTCATCATCATCATCATCATCAGCCCATACACGTCCACTGCTGGACATAGGCCTCTCCAACTGTACGCCACTGAGCACGATCCACGGATACTTAATCTTTAATGACAGTATATATAAAAAAATACAGAAAAATAATATTTAAAGATAGATTAATTTTACTTAAAAGAAAATATTACATATGGCTTCATACAATTCTCAAAAAAGTGGGAGAAATATAAGATGTAATTAGTTTAGTTTTATATCATAATATGGCATAATTAAATAAATCGATTCCTAAGGTTTTTTTATACGATATAAGTCCGAAAACTTAAACTCACTTTACCCCAAATCCTCTACAACTGAGGGGCTTAGAGAGTTATCTTATCGCTGACTATTACGAGTAGCACAACGTGCTGACGAGCAGTAGTATTAGCTACAAGCATTGTTAATTTGATGAAGGACTTAAATAAGATGGTGGTAGCTAACCAGGCGGACTTAGAAAAAGCCAAAGCACTCACAAAACTATATGGTGCAATTCCTGCTAGTTGTTGTCATTCTTGGCAGAGTGGTCGTAGTTGCATAGTGTGTTTCATTCAATATTCTATCACGTTTACGAAAATGAGAATTGGTATAGTAAAACTTTAATTCTCCTCGTTTTCCAACAAGCAGCGCTGCATGAAACTCGCATTAGGCACCCTGGTCATCAACAAGGATTTTAGGATTTTTCTGCCGCCATTTCTCCCTTTTTATTGCTTGTCTAGTACACTGCTGCAGGGAACTATCGATCGCTGCCTTTATTTGGTTCGTCCAGCGTAATGAATAACTGCCGCGTGCTCTCGTACCTTCAATTTCACCTTTTTTTAGGATAGTAGTAAACTCGTTGGCCGAATATCACCGGGCGGGGAGCCGTGGATGGTTATGTGGGGGTTCTCCCCTCCAGCTGCCACCTCCCTGCCCAGACCCGAAGGTCTCGACAAGGATTCGGGGATTCCTACCCTCAAAAAACCACTGTACATCCCCTTCACATGCCGTTAGGATAACTGGGATCACCGGTTTGGCAGTCACCCATGTTCACCCTAGCGGCGGCCCGCCAGAGGGAGCACGCCCGAGGATGTTTGAGCGTGTTCCAGACGTCCGTCCTGAGGCTAGCGGACGGCCAGGGATTACCTTCAATTTCACCCTAAACAACGAGATGCTTTACAGAGGTTTCACCCCGCGGAGATACATGCCCAAGAAAGTTAGAATTCGACCTTGAACGATGGAGGAATACCAAGAATCTTGAATACATTTGTTGGTTTGGAGTTTCGTCCACGTTCACGTTACATAATATATGGTGCAATAAAGAGTATTTAATTCTCCTTTTTCTCTTTGTTTGGTTTGTGCACCGTCAAGTAAATAGCCTATATACTATCCCACTGTTGGGCAAAGGCATCCATCATAGAAATCAGGTTATCGCTACAAATGCGGGTTAGTGATCACAAACCCGGGCTATGCATCGAAAAATTCGAAACATACTTTTTTTTTTATTTGAGACAACAAACAGTCATTTCTACAATATACTCGTAGTAATATAAGTTTCATGATGGTAACAAAGAAAGACCTATAAATAAAAATTTAAAAAAAATGATATGAATATGAATATGAATATAGTGCCTATAACGTGTTCATATAATCTTAGTTATTTGAGCCATAAGACAAGACAATACTTATGTATTTAGAACAACAACTAGTCAATTAACAATAGGTACGTACGTATTGTCAGGAGGTTCCTCACTCTGCAGTCCTGACCACCGGTAGCTTGGGCCCTGCCCCGCTGCTGGTGGTACTCTAGAATTAGGTTTTTATAATGTTTTATTGTTTTTTTATTAAAATATCGTAAAAATCTAGTTTTAAGAAAGAAAATAAATAAAGGAGATAATAATAAAAAAGCTAAAATTTTAGCTATGTACTATCGTGGTTACATTGATCAAATTCAATTACAGGAAGAAACACAGAGAACAGTTACTATAACAAGATAATTAGTCACAACTCAAGCTTTCTGAGAGAATAGATTTTAGTTTAGGTAACGATGTACTAAATATGTCTATATCGGTGCATTTTTTATTGTAAGTGTCAGTGGAACGGAATATGTGGAAGTGGTACTTTCTTTGCCCGACCTTGGAATTGAATGCAGGACCTTCGGGCCGAGCGTTTAGCCACTAGGCCACCGAGGCGTCTGCATCGTCAAATAAAAGAATATTCCTCCTATTTAAAAAAAGCTCCACGATAGCATAGTTGGTAGTGCAGCTGACCCGGCATGTCATGGAGTGCGGGTTCGAATCCCGCTCGTGGATTGTTTTCGACACTTTGTCTTTTTTCAAATTGTAATTTGTTCGCAACAAAATTTGCGTAAAATTATATAGCATAGCAGTTAGTGCAGCCGCCCGGATTGCGGAAGACCCAGGTTCGATTCCTGGCTGGGTCGGGTAGGCGTTTAATTTCATTGTATTTTATTAGTATTTAATTCAGCTTAAAATAAAAAACTAAAATTATATGATTAGATAATCATAAATACTCTTTCATTCATTCATAAATTGCCTGTTTGCCGTTCAAACAAGTCAGCAACTTTGTATTGCGTGTTCTAATAAATATATTTCATTTCATTTTCAACTGGCAATTTGATTCTTAGCATTCATGTTTTCTCCAACTATTCATAGGTACTGCAGCTTCCTTTGATACCTGAAAGAGCGAAGCGTTTCTATGAAAACGCAATCTAAGTGCCACGGTCTACTTGAAATTAGATTAATAAGCGAGTCTACAGTAACGCAGCTCCACACTAAAAAGGTGCTGCGAATCGGTGATAATTTAATTTCATTGCAGCTTATAAGTAGAATAATTACTTTGTAAATTAATACTAGGGTTTTTTTTCTTTAATCATTAATTGTAGAGGTCAGCAACAGATTTTTGACCATAGCAGCAACTCAATTTTTTTTATGTTAAAAGGAGGCAAACGAGCAGGCGGGTCACCTGATGGAAAGTAATCACCGCTGCCAAGTAACACCCGCAAAACCAAAGTAATCGCAGATGCGTTGCCGGCCTTGAGGAAGAAGTTGGATCTTGAGTAGGAAGTAGGAATTGGGAGGGGGGAGAGGATGGACCTCCGGTACTTTCACTCACCGGACGAAACACAACAGCAACGAGTGCCATTGTTTCACGCCGATATTCTGTGAGAGGGTGGTATTTCGCCGGGCGAGCCGGCCCATTTCGTGCTGCAACGCAGCGTGGCTCTACCACTCACTCAATTTATTTTTCTGCGAAAATAACTGGTGTCAGGGGCTCCTGTGTCGGACAGTCATTAAAAAAAATCAAGTCCCTTCAAAGCTACAATGAAACAAAAGGTCAATTCCGCGAACAAAAAAAGAAGTCAATTTAAAAAAATTTTGGGCGATAAAGACACAAAATGAATAATCATTGTTATTACTGAAGCCTAAGTAACATAGTCCTAATTAAAGGTGTTTAATAATATTAACAACCGGTAATGACTTTTAGAACCTAATACACCTATTAATTAGTGAGAAAAAAACGTCAATTTCATAGGTAAGGACCCAATATTATACTAACACTATGGAACCTATTCAAATAATTTTTAACGCAAATTTTGTTGCGAACAAATTACAAAAACATAAATGTTGAATCTAACCAGCCCGCCACGATAGCTCAATTGGAAGAGCACCTGGTTCAAATCCTGCTCGTGGAAATTTTTTCAACACTATGGAACCTGTTTTCTGAAATAAATGATTTGACGGTGGTAGACTGATGAGCTGCAGGCGTGTGTAAGTACATTTTCCACACAGGCGGGGTCGGGCGGCATCGGCAGTGGCGCAACCACGACGACGGACCGACGAGTTACATAAAAATACTAGCGAGCCAGTCGCGGGCCGCGCCGGCGCCGGTTACACTGGTTTTTGTTTGTAACTGGAATTCAGCTTTGGGTGCTGTGATTGTGAACAAATGCCTGAAACGTTCTTAAATAAAGTTTCTATGCACAGGGCCTATATAGGCGAATTGTTTTTGGCATTCGGTAACGGTAACGAAAACGAGAATTTGTTGTCGCCAGGAGGCGCTGCTAAAATGCCATATTAATGTTCGTTTCGTAAACGTAATCGAATGAATACTAGATGCCAAGTGCGAGTTTCATTCGCCATTCGAACACGTTAACGAAAACGAGAATATTTATATGGCAAAATGTTCACTCTTGTTTGTCGCCAGGAGGCGCTGCTAAATTGTCATACTAATTTTCGTTTTCGTAAACGTAGTCGAATGAAACTGATAGTAAACAAAACTCACTAGGCACCGTGGTCCTGCATAGGTAACTGTAACCAATGTGCAAGTATAGTTTGATGTTCAATCACGGTTATGAAAACAGTTTTTATAAGTAAATTTTAATTCTTATCGTTTGTCACTAGATAAGGTGCTGCATCAATGCCATACTAATTTTCGTTTACGTTAACTTGATCGATTGGCAAACAAAACTCACCCTAGACACTCAGAACTTACCTAGTCCTCGTTTTGAAAGTTCATCATCATCATCAGCTCATTTTTATGTCCCTACTGCTGGGGCACGAGCCTATATGGATGGATAGGGGAACGGGTCATAAACCACCATGCGGGCCCAGTGCGGATTGGTGGTTGTTAACGACTGCTAAAGCAACCGGGAACAACGGCTTTACGTGCCTTCCGAAGCACGGAGGAGTTCGAGATTAAACTTTTTTGGTCACCCATCCGATGACCGGCCTTTGTGAAAGATGCTTAACCACTGCACCATCGAGCTCCTCTTATGTATATGCCGTATACTTTTTATTAATAACAGTTTAGAAACAGTGGGTTCTGAACGGTTCTATTCCACGCTTTGAAATAACAAGGATTTAAATCTACCGTTAGCTAAAAATTAGGTTGGCGATTCAGAAAGTATTTTATGAGTGTGAAAATGAAACATTTACATTACTAGACACAAGAGTTCCTAGTGCGAATTACCATTTGGTTACGTTGGGTTACGAGAATTGGTATGTGTGGCATTGAAGTAGCGCCACCTATTGACAAACGAAGGGAGTAAAATTTTACTTCACAAAATTCTCCATTCCGTAAAAGTTTTTTTTTGTGGAAAGAGGCTGCTGTTGTCCGCCGATGCCATTTACAGCATAAACGGACTTATCTGGCGACGAAAAACTTAAAGGGTTCCTCAAGCCGTGATCGAACATCCTAAGAGGATTTCTAGAGGGGACGGCGTCACGTAAGCGTGTCTCCGTCTCCTATCCTACTAGATCATTCTAGGCGTTCAGGGTGCCTAGTGCGAGCTCAATTTTACACTCGATCAATTTAAAGAAAACGAAGCAAATTTTATAACTTCTTGTTTGTCACCAGGGTGTGACTGTGAGTTATGTTTACTATTCGTATTCATTCGATTACGAAAACGAAAACGAAAATTTGCATGGCAGTGTTAACTCTTCTCATATGTCGCCAGGAGGCGCTGTTTCAATGCCACACTAATTAATTGTCGTTTAGGTTGACGTGATCGATTTTTTTAAACTAACTTTAGGCACCTCGTTGACGTGTTCGAACGGTGAGCAAAACTTACACTAAGCCCCCCGAACGAGCGATAAACAACGAAACGATTAGGCAACTACAGCTTTGCGTTCGCATTGCGTTCAGTACTCGACCAGTGAGGCTAGAAGCAAAACAGCTCGTTCCGAGAACCGCTCATTATCTGTGTAGAGTGGATCGTAAAGAGGCGGACGCGGCGGCCGGTGACACACCGCCGCGTGATTCACAGCCGTCGAGCTGCGCGTGCACAGGAATCCGTGACGTCACTGCGCGTCCGGGCTCTATTGAGGCACTACCCGAACTTTATCGAACGATGTAGTATCAAAAATTGATTTATTACATTTCACATTCGCCATTCGAACACGTACGAAAACACTTTAAAACCTCGATCCAATCTCGGAGAATCTAGTAGGAAACGGGGGACACGCGATGCCATTCTCTCGAGGAAACCTCTAACAGTGTTTAGTTTCACACGGCTTGAGGCAAAAAAGCCTTCTCGCCGCCCCCAAAAAAGTGTGGTGACGCTGAAAATGCCACTAACCAAGGCAATCAGCAATCTCTCTCTAAAAAAGCATTAAAAAATCTTCAACTAAGAAACTGGGGGTCGACCGCCTAACTCTCTCGCTTTCGATCGCTTTGAAGGCGAGGCGAGGAGGAGGCGTCATCTTGTCATTTCGAAAGCAATATCGAAAGCTATAGGCTGTAGCTTTCGATATTATTTGATATTATATTTCGAAATTATATTAGAAAGCGAGGCGAGGGCCTCACTTTCAAAGCGATCGAAAGCGAGAGCGTTAGGCGGTTGGGGGGCAGGCTATATTATATCCTCTAGCCTTCGGAATTTCGAAACACAACAAGGCTAACTAACAATATTAATGGTTATGACAACAGACTTAGATAAGGTGATGGTAGCTATCCAAGGTGCATTTATACTAGCCGTATCACCAATCAAACCGTCCTGTTAGGAATAGAACCACCAGTGACATATGAGTCAGACCGGTGATCTAACCACAAGACGTGTCTCCGAAGACCACAGAGACGGTTACCTTTTCCATACAAAATACTTGCGCTAAACAAGCAGAAGTATAGACGCCTGCACCTATCCAAACCTGAATTTTTTTTAAAAAATAAATGCACACACGTAAGGTTCAGAGTCTATTGAGGAAATTTGAGTTTCTGTAGTCCTGTTTTCTAAAGTTTACGCGAACACTACACATTTAAATGAAACAACTTTTACGGATCTACTCGCGTTTATTTTACTTTACACATTATTTAATGTTTAACCTCACACCTCAGTCTCCCTGTGACCACGGACCCTGCAAAGGATTCGAAACGTCAGGATAAACATTAAATAATGTGTAAAGTAAAATAAACGCGAGTAGATCCGTAAAAGTTGTTTCATTTACTGTAGTCTGTTGTGCAAGCGTGTGTACTGTAGTGTTCCCACTACTTGAGAATCCTACTAGGATATAGAATATGAACAACAGTGTCACTTTACTTTGTATATTCTAAATAATAAAATTAACATTAGATTAAACCGATCTCAGAGCACCTCGGCTTTGAGCCGGGCTGTCTAGCTCCTGTCTATCGACTGCGTCAAAACGTTGCAAACCTTTTTAATTTTACATATTCGATGATTCATATACACCGTTGGCCTGAATAACCCGAAAGATTTAAACCACGTATTCTTAACGACAGTACGAGTAAATAACGTTATATTAACATGGGTCGAAATGTGTGTTTTAATTGACCCACTTTTTCAATACAAATTAAATCATAGGAATAGCGTGTTTCTTTATGGTCAAGCCTTTACTTCAGAGAGTAAGCGAATCATATTAATCTCAAGTTGAGAAACAGGGAGCGAGCATGACACTTCACGAATCGCTCCGATATCACACGAGGCACCTAGGTAAGTGCGTCTGCGTGAAAGTAGTAGGTGTCTACGTCATACCTTAGGGTGTGTTATACTTGATATTTTTTAATTATTATTTGTTTTAAATAATGAATATCTCCTTTATTATGGGGTTTAGGACTATGTGTTACATAACTTTATATACTCTAATTAGGCTGTAGAATCGTTAAGTTAAATCTTTCGGGTTATTCAGGCCAACGGTGTATTCATCCAGACTAAAAAGGCTTACGTGACACGTGGTTGGCCTTGAAACACCGCGGATCCAGCCTCAGGCAACGCACGAAATCAAAACAAGACCCTGTGACAAAATACCTACTGACGCTTTATTATTATACTAACAGTTACTTTATATAACGCGTAATAAGTTAGGACAGCTGTCCAATTCCTTTAACTTAATAAGGTCTCAATAGTGTGTGACAAATTCAGGTTTCCGTTCACACGATTTTGGTAGTTTTAAGATAGCGGAATCGACGCTTAGGGCTTCTACTCATTCCAATGGTAGGTAAATTTATAAATGACTAGTCGTATTCCATCATTGAGTTAAATATATATCAATGGTTTCCATGACAACAAAACAAACAAATTATTTTATACTAGCTGTGCCCTGCGGTTTCACCCGCGTTAATTAGCGACTGTTCCACTCCTATTAGTCATAGCGTGATGTAATATAGCCTATAGCCTTCCTCAATAAATGTACTATTCAACACAAAAAGAATTTTTCAATTCGAACCAGTAGTTCCTGAGATTAGCGCGTTCAAACAAACAAACAAACAAACAAACTCTTCAGCTTTATAATATTAAGTATAGTTATTTTATATTGGAAAATTAAATTGTCGTTTTTAGTAAGTATTTTATTTAATATATTTTTTTTATATAGCCTATGTTACTCGATAGCGCTAATATGTAGCATTCTAATGGTGAAAGAATTTTTTAAATCGGTCAAGTATTTTTTGAGTTTATTCGTTGCAAACATATACAAAAATACAAAAGTTTCCTCTTTATAATATTAGTATAGATTATTGTTACTCTCACATTATTTATTTATGTATTTTATTGCATATGTTACAGTATCACTTTCACGTATTACTGTGCGTATTACATATTGCTTTAATCAGTCACCCACCTACAAGTAATTAGTCAGTGTTCAGGGTGCCTAGTGCGAGTTTCATTTGCCATTCAATCACGTTAACGAAAACGAGAATAAGTATAGCAAAATTTTACCTCTTCCCGTATGTCACCAGGAGGCGCTGCTTTCAACACCATACATACTAGTTTTCGTTTTCGTAAACGTAATCGAATGAATACAGATAGTAAAGAAAACTCACACTGGCACCCTGATCGTCAACAAGTTTTAGAACTGCCATTAAACGGTAGTTTTCAGCATAACTTCCATTAGGTAGCGACACCAGAATAGGGGCCCGGCGCGGCGGCGCGGCGCACGCCGGTTCACGCCTGTTGCTCCGAGCCTGACCGCAGCGCCGCAGTGTTGCCAGCTTGACGTGTTTCCCGTCATAGCTAGCGGATTGTGATGAGGTAAAATCGTACAAATTGGTCGTCTAATGACTAACGGATTTTCTAGCGTAACGCACAATTCTAAATATTGTGTTAGGTAACTACTATTTTTTAGGTATCTGACTAAGCAATTAGTACAGCGCCATCTAGTTACTTACTGTGAAAAGTGTCACTATGTTTTGTTTTTGACCTAAAGGCGGGTAAAGATGGCGCAATTTAAAAAAGTGTGCTATTTTGTAGTGTGACGGATTTATTTACTTAATTTAGAGAAATTTAAAAATTTTAGTTGGCAACACTGAGCGCCGAGCGTTTCTACCTTTTGTGTTCATAACCTCCACATCACCTCACTCGGTGCGCTCGCTTGTGCCGAATTCGCCTCACTGCTTTTGACCTTCTGTTTGTTTACTTTCGAGTGAACCGATGCTGTGGTTTCGTGTGAACATCGGAGCCGCGAGCTTGGGAAAGAATTGTTCGCAAGTTTGGTTGGTGGACGAAATGTCATTATGCACAATATTTACCTCAAATAATAAAAACACAGACACTTTTTGTGTTATATATAATTTTCAATTTAAAAACAAAGGTATCTATAGTTATCAGTTAGGAAGGGTGCTCAAAATGATGTTCTTATTCTAAGTAGATCGGTAAGCACTAGTCATGAAGCTGTAGATAGTAGCTCTACTCGCGTTTCTTAGATAGGTAGTATGGTCACAGACCCTGAAAAGGGTGCGATGCTTCAAGATAAAATAATAAGTGAAATACACGCAAGTAAGTTCTTAATTTACTATTAAGCGTAAAATAAAGAATTCTTTATCTTTATTATAATTAGTATAGATCGCGCCAAACTTCTAGTCCCCTCTGAAGTTGACTATTGAACAAGAATATTGACAGCTTTATTTGATTCTCCGTTTGTCTGCACCTTTTAACGAGGAGTCAAAAGATGCAGACACAATATATAACCACTGCATATTTCGATACGGATACAGAATAATATTTGCTTAGTACAATGTAGTACAAGCAACGGTAGGTACAAGTAGAAAGTAAATTTTTGTTATTTAAATAAAACCGCCACTGTCTTAGCCTAGCTAGCTAAGCTTAACTTAGTTAAAAAATCCGCTCTATGTTGTCCATAGACATACATACTCGTTTTGTTTTCTGGTTAAATGCCGATTGATACTGCATTTTGTCACCAAAATATGAAACTAGGAAATTCGATAAGAGCACACAAAGCCACAGACAGATCGTTCAAATACTTCGTCCTCGTTCAGATCCTCCAAGCCTCAGGTTCTCTAGAATAGTGCATACTTGTAGAATACTGTGTCACGTGTTAATGTTTAGGAGATGTAGGCGAGTTCAAATCAAGAAGTGTCAAAACCAGAATAGGTCGAAAAAAAGTGGTAAATTTCAGAAGTGCCCAGAACCAAAGTGGTCAAATTGCGAGGTAGTCATTGCCAGAAGAGGACGAAACGAGAAGTGGTCACTAAACGTCAGAACGGCTGGATGGACTGATGTCATCCCAGCAGCGCCACAAAAATACTTACTTAGGCCAGCTATCACCGCTTTGTCCCAAACTAACAAATTGATGACTAAATGACTGCCTAGACAGTTTTTTGAGGTTTACCATAACTACAGAGTTCCAGCTGTGGCGCTGCTGGGTTGACGTCATTTAGTCTTTCATTTATCTCCGAAACTACTTTTCTCAGATAGGCAACTGTAGTACAATAATCTACACAAATACTTTGTTGAGTGCGGATCCGATGTCATACCATTTGTTGTTTCAAAATCCAAATGTTGCGCTGCTGGAATGGCACACACGCCACTGCGGTTCTTTTTTCGATGCAGCAGTCCAGTGTTGCAAACATGGCGGGCGTCAGTTTCCGCAAAAACACTAGTAGCCATATTTCATTCACTTTTGTTTAGTTAAAAGATCTTTTTTAAATACTTGGTCCTTACTTCGACTCGTTACCACCTAGTAGCACCACTGTTATTTTAGCCATGCAAGGTGTGGTCTTTCGATGTGCTTTCGCCTCGAACTTGCTCAAAAGAAACAAATAATAAAATTTTCAAAAATGCACAAATCCAAAATCATCTCTTTCATACAAATTCTACCAGACGACTCAAAAAGACAAAAAGTGGACTTGGCTAGAATTGAAAATTGCCTCCTGTTAAAAGACCGGAAGTGATGACAGATGATATATCTTAGTGCGTACCTACTTGTACTGTATAAACTGTATCAACAACCTAATTCCCTACCTACCTAAAACCTAATGTAGCGTGAAGCAGAACTGGTAGGCTACTCTTGACGCAAACTCAATCTCAATACAATTCCAATGCGATTAATATGTATCGATATTGGGATAAGTTTCGCAATTTCGGAACGCCTCATAATAACGATAATAATTTGTTCACTCAATTTTCACGCAATTTAATTCCAATGTTATCGCTTTTAAGAGTGTTATTTGATTTTTTTAGATTTGGGATTGAAAATTGATTATTGCAAATTGTGTTTCAAGAGTAACCCACCTGAAAGGAAAACTTGTGAAAGATTATAGACACAGATCTACAAGAAATGAAATGAAATGAGCTTATAAAACCCGTCAAAAACGAAAACCATTGAAAAGTTACTGTCTAACAAATCAATAAATACAATAAAATTAATCATAATGTTATGCTGTCATCATAATAGGAAAATTACAATAAAACACCAATAAAAATTCTACATCCATTATATTTCAACGTCATTAGTGGTGACAATTAAAATTAATATATTTCAATTGCGCTCGAGTTCTTCATTTTTTACAATAAAATGTATGAACTAAAATGTATGATTGTTCTTAAATGTTAAATATCTCCACGCATCCATTATTTCGCATCTGGCCAAGATTCCCGATGAGAAACAATGAATGCATTGCTGAGAATGTATTGAATAGTAAAAAATCAGTCTAAAAGAAGAAGCTTGCACAGTCACTTGACGTTGGTCTACAAACACTGCCATTACATTACTCACCACTGCCTTAAAACTTACTTTTAAAGGAAATAGGCCCTACGATAAACGTTCAAAAAATAGTACCTAGTAGTGATGATCATAAACGTGAAAACATAATAAAGCATCACCGATCAGTAGGAGATTCGAAATACAATAAAATTTGACTAGTTCATGTAAAAGCAATCATCTTTAGACACACCGTCCCATTTGTGGTCATTTAGCATTATCCATTTTTTTTACATTATAAGATTAGGCGTGACAAGTCAGTCCTTGGTTCAAGTACCTTAAGAGCGAAAACCTTATTATAGTTACATAAATTCGACATATTTGTTTCAAATATTTGTAATTGCGTATACTGTTAATTAATTAATAACTATTTTATAAACATTACAACACACAGAATCAGTTAATGCTTTAAAATAAAAAAGTTTTTAAACTAAAAAGTTAAATGCACGTTCATTTTTTTATGCATTTTTAATAAATACTCCTTAAACACAGCCTAGTTCATTCTCTGCCTTACTACAGTCTTAGCTTATCAATATCACATACATTCAGTGTGGACCAACATCAAACGAGTAATACAAGTTGTTTGGCAGTGGGCGAAATTCAAGAAAATCGAGTTATATATACGATAATTAAGAATCACAATACAGTTAATAATACTTACGAATAAAACTTACCCTAGGTCAAATACGAAAAACGGTGACGTGAAGTGTACGGTGCCGAGCCGCACTTGCAACTCATTTTAGGAACAAAAAACATTTCGATGTCATAAAAATAAGTGCTAAAATGAAATTTTACATACAAACTATAGATTATTTTGCTCAGAATAATAATAAATACGGTGATAGCGTAACGCTCGCGCAACATAAGTAAAAAGCACCATAGGTCGATAGATTCAACGCTAAATGCATAAAGCGGTACAGTCGTCAAATCACTGTCGACGACTACAGGAATGTCTGGTTACAATGGCGCGCCCTATCCTACGTTACCTAACATCCCAATTACTTACAAGTTAATTTAAAACTACGGTGATATTCGCACGATGATGATATCGGTGAGCATCACAGAAACCGTGGTCTGACAGTAGTCTACTCAAACTTCAACTTTATCACTGTAACTACCTATATTATTACTTCTAAGAAAACATGTTACAAAATCCTATTACTATGTATTTTTATTGGGGGGGGGGCATTTCTAATTTTACTTTTTCTTATAATTAACACTGACTAACAAGTCTAGGATATATATGTGACAGTAATCTGCCTGATTAGCCCCAAGTTTCACAATTATTAAGTCAAAAGGGCCATCGAATAGACGCTACATGCGATATATCGCATCAAAAGAAACTAAGTATAGTAGATGCTTGTAATCGAGCCTTTTAAGGCGAAATGTAAAATTAAAATAATTACGAAATACTAATGAAGGGTCTGAAAAAATATCTCAACCCTGACACATAACCTAAGACATATCAATTGATGTAAAGTCAATAAATTACAAAATTTCTTTCCAGTATTAAAAACTGTAGCATGGATTAGCAAGTCTTTTCTTTCTCTGTTATTATTCACCAATCTGTATAATGGCCAGCGCAGACGAGAGACATACCTCGGCATATTTTTTTATCCACCAAAGTATATAACTTAGAACTGTATATAGCGTAGTGTACACGAAGGAATTAAAGTCCGTCCATTAATTTTTTTTTGGCGGGGCCCTCATCGGTTTTAGCCTTAATCATTAGCACGGTTTAGAGTAAGTTATTGGATGTAACAGCACACGTCACGTCACCGGTGGTACAATGGAGTTTCAATACACGTATAACTAGGAAGTAATGTCAATGCGTGGAAGCAACCTCAGTCTTGTCAATCTGCTGTGAACCAACAACGCTGCTTTGCCCTGCTGTTTCTGTCCGTCACGTACTGGAAATAAGAAAAACATTTATTTTTCTATACTATTAATAAAGAGGTAAGGTTTGTGATAATATTTGTTTGTTTGTCGGGGCTAATCTCTGGAGCTACTGGTCCAACTCCAAAAATTCTTTTACTGATATAATGCTACATACCTCACGGGTAAAATAGGCTGTTTTATTTTGATAAGATTTGTCTTCAGCTCGAAATCTCTAAATTTGTTAATCAAGTCGTGTAAAAAAGCGCTGCTTAGCCACTTCATCGGCATACGCTGATCAAACGGATGGGTATACATGAAAATAATGTGAGTACTAAAAAAATGTTGTGCATCAGTTGAAAAAATCTACGACACGATATACCTAGCTTTTGTAGTAAAATTAAAGTTCGTAAATTTGGATTTAGGAGATAATCTCCGAAACTACTAATCCAATTTAGAAAAATACTTTCCAATATTTAGAATGAAATTTCAGGGTGGACAACGGTTATAATTTATTTTGATATACAATAGTTTACAACTGGGGCAAACATTCGCACTGGTTGTTAACGAATTGAGAAAATTTTGGCATACGCCGAGTTTCTACCAAAACAAGTAACATTGTTAATAGAGAACTTTGTAACATAAATTATTGAATTAAAATAAAATACTAAAATATTTGGACAATGTACACCCTACATTGGCTACAATCTCTCGCAGGCCAACTTAGTAAAATCCATAACTGTAACGAAAAAATACGAAATCGACGCGGAAAAAGTCGCAGGCAAACTGCTAGTTATTAACTATTTATAGATTCCCTAGAAGATAATTAACAATGAATATCATAAGAAGACTGGTTATCTAATAGAAGTCAGATTGTCAATTCAAATCTTTTGGCTATCTACAATCTATCAGGAAAGCGTCAAAATGACACAAGACGTGGTCTGAACAGATCATTCAAAGGAAATTCACAAATAAATATGGACCTCGAAACGATTGCAACATATAATGTAATGTTGAATACTGATAAAGAATATAGTTTTTCTTATCACGTTCATTGACATGTATAAATGTTTTAAATGTATCGGAATAACCAAGTAAATAGTTGCGACTTATTTTTAGTTTCATAGTGCCAAGTGCGAGTTTCTTTCGTGTTCGATCACGTTAACGAAAACGAGAATTTGTATGGCAAAATTTTTCTCGTATGTGCCAAGAAGCGCTGCTTCAATGTCATACTAATTTTCGTTTTCGTAAACGTAATCAAATGAATACGGATAGTAAAAAAACACACATAACACGTGGGGACATAAAATGAGCCGATGATGCTAAATCTAATTAAATTCTTTGCAAAATATTAGGTAACAAAAGTTTTTTTTTTTTTTATGACTTATAAGACAGTTCTTGACCTCGATGTTTATTAAAAAATGGCGTAACATTAGGGCCTATGCCTAGTAGTGGGTAGATACGGGCTAAACATGATGATGATGATGATGATGATGATGATGATGATGATGATGATGATGATGATGATGATGATGATGATGATGATGATGATGATGATGAATAAAAATGAAGAAAATCGTGAGTACATACCAAAAAAGATCTTATGCTTCCGTGGGTTGTTCTATTGGATCGGTGTGCGTCTCGGCGGGCACGGTCTTGACCTTGATATCGGCATCGGCGGCGGCGTCGGCGGCGGCGGCGGCGGCGGCCGCGTCCCCATTGGCCGATCCGTTGGCGCCGTTCACCTCCTTGCCGTTCTCCTCTACAGAAAGGCGCGCGCTTAACTCCTCGTCCTTATTATCCCCGTTAGTGTCAGCATCGCCATTCGTCGCTTTACCGTTCACTTGAGGTTCGACGTCGTTCGCCTTTGTTTCTTCGACATCTTTCTCTACCGGCTTCTCTTTAGTCTCCATAGGCGCTTCTTTGCTTTCCTTTTCGACTGCTCTTTTGTCGGATTCTGCTTCCGCTGGCTTGCTAGTTTCCGCAGGTTTGCTAATTTCTGCTGGCTTGCTAGTTTCCACTGGCTTGCTAGTTTCCACTGGCTTGCTAGTTTCCACTGGCTTGCTAGTTTCTACTGGCTTGCTAGTTTCCGCTAGCTTGCTAGTTTCAGCTGGTTTGGTAACTTCCGCCGGCTCGCTAGCTACCGCAGGCTTGCTAGATACCGCTGGCTTGCTAGCTTCCACTGGCTCACTAGTTTTACCTAGCTCGCCCGCTTTCGTTGGCTCACTTGCTTTCGCTGACTTGCTCGCTTCCAATGGCTTGCTCGCTTCCGCTGGCTTGCTTTCCTCCGCTTTCGGTTCGATCTCTTTCTCTTTAGGCCTGCTTTCTGCGTTTCCGTCCCTGACAATTTTCGATTCGATCTCTTTATCGACATCGAAGAGGCAAGCTTCGAACGTCGCCGAGTCACCGGTACTGACTTTTAAGCTCTTTTCTTCCGACGCGTCCGATTTAGCATCTGTAATTTCTTGCACCGTATTCAGATCGATATCGTCGCACTGCTTCATTTCAAGTTCTAGCTCTGAGTCCAGTATCCTTTCCACAATGTCGCTGGTGTCAACGTTTTCAGTTTCCATAGTCTCTTCGGCGATCGTTTTCAATAAAGGTTTCATGGGGATGTTGTCTAAGTTCGTGACGTCCTGTACTTTTGACAGAATTTCGTCGCATTCCTTTTCTAGAACTTCACCGACATTTTGCAAATCTTCCATGTCTTCAACGCTTTTAGGTTCCTCGACTACGGGTTCGAGATCGTCGATGATTTCGTCAACATCGGCGAGATCTTGCTTATCAGTTATTTCTTCGATTTCGACAGTAGATGTGTCTTTCTTAACGGCTGCAGTTACATCACCGTCCTTCAGATCTATGGATTCTTTTGGTTCGCTAGTTACGATTGGTTCTGTTTCCATCTGTTCAGTCTCATTCTTGTCAGTCTTATCAGATTTCTCCTCAGTAATGACCGGTTCTACGTCAACGACAGTCACCTCCTTGGGTTTAGTGGTTTCTTCAACCACAGCACTTTCCTCGCTTTCGTTTTCTTTTACTTCCGGTGTATCTTTAGTTTTGTCTTCTTTCACTTGCTCACTGACTGTGGGTGTCTCTTCTACTTCCATTTGTTCTGGTTTCTTGGCGTCTTTTTTTTCTTCGGAGGCAGGAGCGGTGGCTGCTTTTACTACTGGTTCAACCTCAGTACTTGTCTTTACGTCGTTTTCTGTATCAGTCTTCGGAACTTTGGCAGGAATCTCCTCCTGTAATAAATAAATAAATGATTATGTAGAAGAATGATAACCTCTGAACCCACACATACACACATTCATGAATCATGAACCGTATAACATACAAATGTTCTAGATAGGCTATCTGACGCTTAGCAAGTGGGAAATCCGGGTCTTATTATATTATATAATTATTAAAGTATTAAAATGTGATAAAGATAAGTAATTTGTGTCAGAGAATGATATTCATTCTGTAGTATTAAAAAGGAAAGAATTGTTTACTTTACCCAATACATAGTTCGTTAACCTCAAGCAGACAAGTAGCACATGCGGGAAGGAAAAAACGTAGGAACATAATTTGAAGCACCACCATTTTAATAAAATACATAAATTGGCACTAGCTCGAGTACTAGAGTAGTAAGCTTCCCTCATAGAACTTAAAAATA
Source organism: Eudonia mercurella (assembly GCA_963082485.1). Lineage (NCBI taxonomy): Eukaryota > Metazoa > Arthropoda > Insecta > Lepidoptera > Crambidae > Eudonia > Eudonia mercurella. Next base: position 9,427,448 of record OY720041.1, on the reverse strand, counting down.
TCAACTATTCCATCACCAAGAAGTCCTTCATTGCTGCATACACATTGGAAGAGTATGATAGATCTCATAAATTACTAATTAATATGTAAAATGCCTTAGAATTGGGAACACTCAAGTTAGAAGGTGAAAACTAATATGAAAGCTCTCAATAAAAAAGTTTAGCTACTACCAATCGGACGTCGTTGCCTAGTTTCTTGTCCAATGAATATATTTTTTATAATTTTTATGATCCCCAATAATATTAAAAAGTGCAACTTACCATACAACAGTGTTGTAATAGGGAATTATCAACACTGCAACATGAGTGGGAGTTACAGTGAATGAGCGAGAAATGCAACGATTATTTAGTTTATAGTGATAAAAGACGTATTGGTGTCATATTCAATATTTACAACATATGTACTGTCTGTAAGTATATTAGTGCTTAAATATAGGGAAGGAAATTACGAACAGCAAAAAAAGAATTAAGTAGTTAAAAATATTTATTTTGTACTTTATACAGTCGTGTAATAGATATCAGATTTTACTGTATCAAATTATACAAAACGTATTGTTTAATGCTAAGTGTTCTAAGTATAGAGTTTGGCGAAATTCTATACAATTTGCACGGATAACATTGTCTTATCAACTATTACGGAGTAATGGTAAGCCTTATGTATCTGTAAGGTTATAATGTAAGTAAGGACCGATTTTTTTATCCTTTTGATATTTATTTATTTCTCTGATATTGTATTTTTATTTAAGAACAAATAAGGCGATGATACAGTTTTTATTATGATTATGATTGAGATTAAACTATAATGAAACAGATTTTTATTATGATTTAATCAGGGAATTTTAAAAATTGAACCTAAGTTATGTAATATTAAATATTATTATTAAGTTATCTTAAAAACATTAAATTAATCAAGCTACTCTTATACATAGTTATAAAAACAATAGAAATTCATAGGCAAGCAAAAATATACTCTACTTTTTGTTATAAACATAAAATAGATTATTTAATTTTGATTCCACAATTCCATACAAAAATAATTAAATTAAAAACCTTTACCATTTCCAATACATATTTTAGGTACATAAATATTGTGAAATTATATGAGAATACTACAAATCAAAATGAAACACATAATACGCCTGTCTGTCGACATAAAAATATATACTTGAGAGCAAAAATATCGTACACCCCTAATATTTTTTAATAAAATCTTATTTTCTAAGTTCTAGGCATATTTAAGTATAACATTTATGTTTCTGAAAACCTTGTTTTATAACGTATTAACGAAAAATACGGAAAAAATGTGTTTTTTTAGCATTTTTTTTACCTTGAAACGGAAACTAACCTAAATTTACAACTGTGCGATATTTTTGCTCTCAAGTGTATTTAAAACGCATACAAACGCATAAAACGCGTGTAAATCCGTATAAAGTGTTTCATTTCGATACCATTACTACACATTATACTTCAAGGCATGCAAATTATACTTCATATTTATATGATAATAACAAAACACAAAACTTACATTGAACAAACAAGATATACAAACAACTATTCACCAAAATAAGCCTTAAAACTAAAGCACTGATTAGTAGTATTTTTTTAGTTACCTTCTCACATTATTAGATATAATGTTTTACGACAACTACAAATAACGTTCAGTGACAAACACACCGAAAATATATAATTCAACTATTAAGTAGTTTGATTTATAAAAACACGCAATCTATGAAAGTTCTTAGTTTATCAAAAATTGTTATATACTTTGAATATAACAATTGACAAAACAAACCTGACAAAACACAATGCCTCAAACCTGCCACCAAGACTCATTTCTACTGCAAAACGGGATTTTAGTTATAAATTTTATTTTATTTATAAGTATACACTATTTCATATCGTAACGCGTAACTGCGGTGAGAAATTACTTATGGATGCAACAAAAGAGATTCACTCTTGAGGCGTTTTTCTAATGAGTATTACGAATAAGTATACTTAATTTCATCGACATATTTTAGTAAATGAAAAAGGTTGTTGTTGATAGATTCTGTTTAGAGGACTTTGGATTTTTTTCGAGGAAATCTCGTTCTACATTTTGAAAACAATGACATTGTCGCAAATTTAATCTATTATAACATATATTTTTTCTGGGTGTTGTATAATGCTTTTTATATAAACCATACCTAAGTAAAGAGCATTTCAGCTGTCAGCGCCTTAAGTAGCTAGTAGATTGAAGTACGCTGCTAAACTTAGGCGGCTTTTTCAGCGTGTACTTTTGGGGGCAGCGTAAAACTTAAAGGGTTCCTCAAGCCGTGTGATCGAAACACCGTCAGAGGGTTTCTAGAGGGAATGGCATCACACAAGCGTGTCCCTTTCCTTACTAGTTTTTTTTTTATATATACAGATCGACTTTTTTATCATCATCCAAACCTTCTGAGATGACTTCCGTGATACACACGAACAACTCTTTCTATTTGACCAACTCCCTATATAAAAAAAAAACAGCTATTCCATACATTTTGGTCGAATGAATATTGATGTTTTGTATGAAACAGCAGATTTTTTTTTCGAGTTAGGAAGTTGGTCCAATAGTAAAAGTTGTTTGTTTGTATCACGGGAGTCATCTCAGAAGGTTTGGATGGTGATAAAAAGTCAACCTGTATATATATATTAGGGGGAAAGCATTTGGCGTTCATCTCACCTGGTGTTAAGTGAAGATAAGTAAGGCCGATGGCGAAAGCGCACTTCACCCGGAATCCTCAACTACTAAGGCACTGGCTATCTTATCTCTAGCTGCCGGAACCCAACAATGCTACAAACATTGATGTTACGGCGATCCCTTTTCCTACTAGATTCTCCGAGGGGTTCGGATCGGTTCGGACCAGCTGGTGGTGCTGTTGCGATCTACGTGTACTGCACCTGTGGGTCGGGCTTCCGCTTGTTGGTGATGGTAAGCTGCTGCAGGCTGTGGATGACGGGGAAGGCGACGTCGGCGGGCAGCGACGCGTTGCCCTCGCGGCTGACCAGCGCCGCGTTCAGCCCGGACGCGCGAGCTGCCTCCGCCTCTGCGACATAGATAAAACATTTTTAGTATGAAGTTAAATAAAAAAAGTTATTTATTTTTGTTAATCAATGAAAATCAAAATCAGGGTAGGTACAGTCGCGACGTTTTTAAAAAAGAGATTCCGCATGCTTTTTCTTACTGAAACCTTGGCGGAATCATCATAGTAACGTCTGATTTAAAAACAATTAAGTAAGACAATTATTTTAAAAATATATAAATATACGCATGTTCATAAAATTGTTAAAAATGTATTGAATATTGTGTATATTATAAGTTTGAATATTTATTTTGTTACACTTTTCTCCACTTTTGTTATCGCTCAGAATTGCAGCACCTTCTATGTCATTTTTGCACCACCCTATGGTTGAATGGTAGAAATGCCCCAGGCCTTAAATCCGCCATGTAATATTTTGCTTTAGTTTGTGACACAAATTTACTTCAATACTTACTACTACTACTACAACTACTACTTAGTAGTAGTACATACTTAGGAACAGTCGCGATGACAACGAGTTATAATCTATATATTAATACGTCAAGCAAAAACTTTGTACCAGTTTTTACGAAAATTGCGCGGACAGAGGAGTGTGAAATTTCGCACACTTATAGTTTATATAGAGAAGGTTATACGAATGTTAATTTTTTTTTAATTATGCATAAAAAATACATTAAATCAACAAAAACAACATTACACACACTACCATGTATTTGACACACACGTATTGGTTGTCATCATCGACATCTGTCAATGCCAATCCAAACCCACATTCTATCTTTTTAAATTTTTCATTGCTTAGGATACAATCCGTGCAGCCTTAATAAAACTACGGTCGAATTTCGACCACTGGGCGACCACTAGTATAAATTAATAACGACAAATGATATGCCTTCCAAACCCCTCAAGTATTACTACAGACCTGGGATTTTACTGAGACCTTACACAGAATTTTTGAGATAATTTGAAAAGCGATGTTGAAGTTTTGTTTAATTTGCTTCAAGAACTCGTAATGGTTAATAATCTAACATAATTTTACAAAACTCAAATTATAAGTTTTTACGTTTTCGTCAAGAAGTCATGCTAAGAAGTTCACAAACATAATCTTTCCAGATACAACTTTTTAACTATCATGGAGAATCCGATGTTTAGGTAGGTACAATAGTCTGCATTCGCCATGATCGTTGATGTATTAGCCTTCCCAAAGACAAGAATTAAACATTGTAATAGTCCCGTTAATAATTACGCTTATCAAATAGAATCCAATGTTCCACTAAAGTAGTAAAGTACAGTAAAGTAAATAACCTATACTAACGCGCTTCTGGGCATAGGCCTCGCATCATTAAAATAAAATCATTCCTAAGAGTAACTAGTACTTATAGATATTTGCAATAATCTCCACGACAGCTTATTTTTAACAAAAAAACTGTACAGAACTAACCTCCAAGAATATCAGTGAGAAACAGTATCTCTTCGGGCTTGCAGCCGATGTTGTCGACAATTTTAGCGTAGGAGGCAGCCTCCTGCTTAGCTCCCACCGCGGTGTCAAAGTGGCCGTCGATGCGGGGCAGCAGGTCGCCGGCGAGTGACTGGCCGAAGAGCAGCTTCTGCGCGGACACCGAGCCGGACGAATAGATGTAGACCTTCTGGCCTTCGGACGACCGCCATTGGTCGAGAGCGGGCGACACGTCGCTATATACGCTGGAACGTGATGGATGTGAAGTTAGTCATGGAACTCGATGGCGCAGTGGTAACGATCGGTCTGCGATTGCTGAAGTAAAGCAACTTCCGCAATGGCTAGTCATCGCATGGGTGGATAAAAATGCCACATCTCGAGCTCCTCCGTGCTTTAGAAGGCATGTTCGTTTCGGTTGCATTAGCAATTTACCACCAATCCGCTCTGGGCCTGCGTAGTGGTTTATGGCTTCTGCCTATCCAATAAAACGAAACCCGTAGTCGAATTACCCGTAGTCGTACCCCTTCAGTGGTGACATAAAATGAGCTGGTGATGCTGGTCTGCAGCCGCCTGTTTTGTAAATTTTACCATTTTTCTGTCATAATCAGGCTACCAACCGACACACTATTAAAACTTCATTCATTCATCATAAGAATTAACAGACTATGCCCTGGTACAAGCCGGTGGTATTTATGTAAAAAATTAAACATTATACTTACTGCCCCTTGATATCTCCATTGTCATAGCCCTGCTTCCAGATCATTCCTTGGATCGTCTTCAGCGGCCCAGCCTTCCTATCCAAAGACATTTGCCATTTCACATTGTTTACTAAGCCCTCAATCTGCTCTTCTTTGGTAGCATCCTGAAAAACACAAAATGTTTACGGACTGACTGTACAATCGCCTAATCTGCTTTAGTTTCAACAAACTATAAAGCTTTGCATGGAAGCTAAACTTATTATTTAGCTTGGATTGTTTTAAGTGAAAATGCACCATATTGTTCTAAAGACACAGTACCTATGTACACTTTATCACTTTTTACACGCTTTTAGACCACCGCAAGTATTAGACACCTAGGTACAGTAACAACAACGTAAACAATATAACTCTAAGTACTATGGAATACGATTCAAAATTGTATACATGTAAATTACTATACAGACACCTGAACCAGACTATGCAAAACTGTGAAATTTCTTCAATAGATGTTCCATTCCACCATAATTATGCCAAAGACATAGTTCAAAATTTATTGAGGAAATTTGCCAATTAATATTTTTAAAACAACTTAGTGGTCAAAGACCTGCATCGACATAAATTAAGGATATAGACAGAAGGTTGATGATAAGCAGAGGCCGGAATTAGGTAGAGTTATTTATGTACTTACACTGATTTCATACTGACAGTGGATATGCCTCAAATCCCGATATTAATTTTTAACCTAAATTTTAACCTCACTTCTAAGCTAAAAGCAAAAGTATTTTCGTATATAAAAAAAGGCCCAAGTATGAGAATTTGCTTAAGACTATTAATAATTTGTATTGTGAATTAATATAAATAGTAATAAAAATTGTATGTTAATTATCTTTGTTTTATTTGTCTTATCTATCTCTGAGGTTTTTATTATTATTTCTTTGTAATATTGTTGGCCACATTGTGATTGTCCATTAATATCAACATTTCGATGCAAGTACATAAATAACTCTACCTAATTCTAAGTAAATAAATAATTTTTCAAGTTCCCTTACCTCGCCAGGAATCGCAACCAGGCCCTCAACATCTTTCTCTTTGTCCTCAAGAGCTGCTTTCCTCAGAGCTGTCACAGCATCCTTGACGTCACTACTCTCCCACTGGCTGTCCAAGAATTGCTTCACATTCTCCTCCGCGTATGGGAACAACTTGTCCTGAAAATAAATGCTAACTTCAACCACATTGTTCAACAACTTGCTTTTAGGGCCTATCATCATCATAAAAGCATTAAAAATATATATATTAATAGTTATGATTTAAGGGAAAACTAAACTAAGTTACAATCGCTAATCATTGAAGGTATTTGCTCTTCAGATGTACGCTCCTCAACTACTGAGGCACGGGCAATTTTATCTCTAGCTGCCGGAACACGCTATAAACATTGATGTTATAGCGCCATATTTATTTACAGTGGTGGTAGCTAGACAGGCGGACAAAACAAGCCCTACCACTAACCAAACCGAGTACACAAACATGTATTCCTGATGGGAATCAAACCCGGGACCTCTGGGTCTTAACTACTACAGGCGGTTAAATCTTTATTTAATCTGTATTTAACGTAGGTATGTGTAAATAGTGCCGTCTGCTCATTTGTTAGTTGATGTGGGTAAAATTTTTGTTAGCATAGACACGTAAAAAATACGATTAACTCTTTAATATGTTTCTTGATTATCTGCTGTAGAAGCAACAAGGCGCAAACGACACGCATCATCAACGACGTATACGCAATGAACTCTACGAATGAACGCATTTCACGTTTTTGCTTTAACACTTGTGTTCCAGAAATTTTGATATGCAGATTGAGTCCCGTGGTCGCCAGAAGTGTATGGTCGACATCGACAAAATAACAAGTTGACTGCTCTCAAGAACTGCAAAAGAGAAAAGGGAATCGCGCTAACGAGTCAATTTTAAAAGAACTGCACATCAATGAGATTGCCAACACTGGTACAAACCCGTATACATCAGTTCGTTGGGCATTTGACACGGAGAGGACAGGATTCCGTGGAGCGACTTGTGGTGCATGGCCCAGTCGAGACGGCTGCAGATCACGTTGACGATTCTTTGCGATGGACAGACCAAATCAAGGTTTTAACCCAAAAACCTCTAAACGAATGCGTAAGACAAGTCGAAACTTGTCCACCATCAACCACCACCACCATACGTCAATTGACGACTGAGAAGCTCATAAATCCAGATTCCGATATTTCAAAAGCTGTTGTGGAAGCCGATGATTCCCAAATTCCCAATCGACGTTAGCATCAAAACGAAATTGGTCCATCTGCGTCAAATTGGAAAGGTTTTCGCATTTGCTTAAAAATTGGTTCGACACGATATAACTGATCGCCAGTGCGCCGCACACATTGAGACATTTTTTTGCGTTTGCTCAACAGACAAACAGACAGAAATATAAAGATTTAAACCGAATTGTAACCTGCGATGAAACAAAGCATCTTTACCACAATCATAAGCGCTCATACTGTTGGATGGACCTTGTCTCAGCATCAGCACCTAGACAATGCTATAAACTTACTCCAAGAAAGGTGATGATCACTGTTTGGTCTAGTACCAGGTATCATCATAGCGTCTTACCATACAGCACGACAGTTTCTGCAGATGCGAACTGTGAAGAGCTGGACATAATGATGGAGACGTTTCGCACTCATCACTTTCTCTCACAACTTCTCTGCCGCTCGCAGCTTTTATCAATCGCTCGCCGCGATACTTCTGCACGACAATGCGTAAGCCTACACTGCACAACAGGCAGTCTCCAAGCTGCCAGAACTAGTGCTGAAGCTTTATCCACCGTATTCGTCCGACCGTGTGAAAACAGGGTTTTACTTTTTCCAGAATTTAGACACTACTTGGCTGGGAAAAATCAATACGCAAGAAGCAGCTCAAGATGCCCTTGAGAAGTTTGTTACATCCCGTCAAGCGGGCTTTTACAAAAGAGGCTATATTAATTGCCACTAAGAGAAAACATGCATTGAAAGCATGGGCGAAAACTTTAATTAAACGAAAGAATCAAAGACATTTAACTACTTATCTCTTTGGAAAGAATAAATAAGAAAAACTTGGCTTAAACGATTTTATACAAACCGGATATATTTAACTTGGAAATGTATGACGACATGGTCGACGTCAACATCCGTATTACAAATTCCCAATAAAAATATTTTAAAATCTTTAACACGCTATTAAATATACTATTAACAGCTAGCTTATTCGATGAAATGTGTATATAAACTAGTGGTCGCCCGCCCAGTGGTTCAAATTCGACCGTAATTTTATTAAGGCTGCACGGATGAAAAATTAAAAAAGATAGAATGTGAATTTGGATTGGCATTGACAGATTTCGGCCGCTCCTCTTCCATTTTTGAAATATTTGAAAAGAGTATATACCTATGCGTGTGTGTCAAATACATGGTAGTGTGTGTAATGTTTGTTTTATTGATTTAATGTATTTTTTATGCATAATTTAAAAAATATATTAACATTCTGCAATCCTTCTCATATGTATAAACTACGACTTCGTCCGTGTGGATTTGAGATTTAAAATAAAATAAAACTTTTTATTTAAATAAAATAGCCTATGTTACCCCCAAAAAATGTAGTATTCTATCAGTGAGAGAATTTTTAAAATTGGACCAGTAGTTCCAGAGATTACCCTCCGCAAAGTCACAAACTTTACCTCTTTATTAATAGTATATCTATAGATAAGTGTGCGAAATTTCATACTCCTCCGACCGCGCAATTTTCGTAAAAAGGTGTACAAAGTTTTTGCTTCACGTATTAATATCTAAGGCATTTTATAAATAAATAAATTAATAAATAAATAAATAAATAAATCAATCAATCAATAAATAAATAAATAAATGTCGAGAATTCGTGACATGAGCACCACAATGAGGACTTCCATGGTTTTCTATTTTACATTGCTACTAAGACGAGTTGACGACTATGAGGCGACGAGAGGGCAAACTTATTTGGTTAATCGTGACGTCACCAACGTAAACCTCATATTATTATTGCTACGCTAGTTCTTACATGAACCTAATCTATGATATTGATAGCTAATCATTTTTTTAGTCTAGCACAGCAAAAACAAATATGTTGGGATAATGTAAAGTGGCTTTCTCTTTTTAACCCCCGACGCAAAAACAGAGGGGTGTTATAAGTTTAACGTGTCTGTCTATGTATCTGTCTATGTATCTGTCTATGTATCTGTCTATGTATCTGTCTATCTGTCTGTGGTACCGTAGCTCTCAAACGGATGAACCGATTTTCGTTTAGTTTTTTTTGTGTCATAGATAATTTTATAAGTAACTTAAAAACAAAAGTAATAGGTGCGTGGTGGTTGAGGAAGCATGGTTCTTTTTGTAGGACAAAATTTGTGGGGCCCAATGAAATAAACGGCATACAAAACTCACTTCCCGCAAATTAATTAGAGTAGCGTCAGAGTTCACAATAGTAAAGTTATTGCAGAAAACTACGCCTACGCGATGCGATGCTATGTGAGTGCACATTTGACCTGTTTTAACTTTTTTTTAATGGCGGACTTAACGCCAATTGGCATAGGGATACCGGTCAATCTTAGGAGAATAGTAAACGGCGTGATAATTATAAAATACCGTCATAAAAAAAGTATTTCTTTAAAAAAAGAGTGAATAGCATCCCAGTAATATTTGTTTACGGAAAAGTTGGACCATATGGTCTAATAACTTTCCATATGGAGTAGGTAGATATACCTATGTATACCTTAAATTTTGTTCCAGTTGATGTTGACCCATTTATTTACATATAGTAGGTATGGCTTTATAAAAATATTTTGATAATGTAGATACAATAGGTAGGCTCAATAAAATTGGTATTGAACTAAAATCTGTCGTTTGTAGACACTCCAGCTGCATTCTAGGCAAAATAACGACTTTCTAACTGGAACTGAGAGGTAAGCTGGTGCGCTCCGAGACAGTAAGGCTTTTACCGTAAAACAACTGCATGGTTCCGTCCGTATTCCACATTTACGTCGCAGACCTATCTAGCTATGCCAGGCTAGCCAGAACTAGGTTACTCGCCTCTTCCCAATCTATATAGGTATATATAATGACTTGTCCTGACTGACTAATTCATCATCGCCGAGCCGAAACCGCTAGAGCTAATGAGATAGAATTTGGACTGTTGGTTAACCTACAGTTTCTAAGTGGCTGGTTACGTCACTCAATTAATTGAGTGACGTAACCAGCCACTAAGAAAGGATTTTACGGAAATCGTACCCTAAGGGGGGTCAAATAGGGGGTGAAAGTTTGTATGAAAGTCCGTCAGTTTTTAAGTAAAATACATGAAAATAGGTAATTGGCTTTTTGAAAAGAAATAAAGAATGACATGTCTCAGGAATTTTGTTTATTTTCCTTTAGGAGTATAAAAGGGAAGAAGATTTTTTTGGTGAAATCGTTCTATTTAAAGTAATAACTATAAAAATAAATAATTAATTCGAAAAATGAATGATATAAAATTGAAAAATGTAAATTTTTTCAATAAAAACTTTTTACTAATTCTAGCTCACATGGATGGGGTGATGTGTTACGAATCAAAAACAAGTCGTGTAGCCCACGTGAGCAAAGCCGCGAACAAAGCTAGGATCCCATGTTATGAAATGAATACTGAAATTTTACACATAAAATGCTGAAAAATAACTCACGAGTGGGATTCGAACAGGCACCTTGCAATTTGGGTCAGTTAACCTACCATTAGGGTTTCTGACCCGTACAAATTTAGTCAACACGATTCAATCTGCAATCGTGTCGGATCAGGAGGGCGATTTTTGAATTTCACTGGTGAATTACATAATTTACAGTTTGATAATTTCTGAATTGAAACCTTTGTTCATCACACTGACAGACAGACACTGTTGACCTTCTAACAAAAAACAGTTACCTACACATAATCTTAAAGCTAGTATGGGCAAAGGCGTCTTATCACTACAAGCGATCTCTTTCAAACAACCTTTGGTATAAGAACCCAAGAAGGAGATAGAGGAAAGCGCAAGGAAGAAGAAAGTTTGTCCTCAAAAAAGGCATTATTTTTTGGTGGATTAGGTGTCGCATATGGGTTTAGATGGAATTACAATTTTGCCACCAGGCCCGGTAGGTATTAAGGCGAGGATCTCGACTCGACGACTTAATAATAAGCCTTGATGTCGACTTTACATATCGGGTAAGTATTGATTTTTTTTTTTACGTGGACCGCGTCCATGTTGTCTCGCATTCTGGATAAAGCCCATGAGACGAACTCTTACGATAACGGCTTTGGCTGAAATTATTAAGACCGTTTGAATCGCTCCGAGATGCAACGTAGTACTGAAATACTAAAGGAATCGGAGGTATTACAAAGATCATCTTAACTTATTGACACTTCACCGTCCACACAAAATACCTAAGTGCCGGACGGCATTGATAGATAGAGTTGTAGGTAGGCATTTATTATTTCAATATGTTTTTTTAAAATATCCATAGGCAAGTGACCCAACTCAACCTGATGTTATGTGGGAATAAAGTTCAGACACGAAACTACTGGTGCAGCGTGAAAACGACGCAGCATCAGTCTCCCTTACCCCCCCGGCCTACAAGGTGCCTCTTCACGCCTCTTTTGAAGGACCCCATAGAAGGAGCGAAAACGTGTGCTGGTAGACTATTCCATCATTGGGAGGCGCGAAAAAGAAATAAGTCAAATACGAATTCTAGTTTTCGTTAACTTGAGAACAAAATTCGCACAATGCATCCTGTTGTCCACTCGTTTTCAAAACGATTTAGTAGAAGGTGAAGTCCTTGTGAAACTGCATCGTCTACGATGCAGAGGCGGGTGAACGAACTTCGCGACTCGCCTGTGCCGGTGCGCTGTCAAAACCGGATAGCGTCTCTACCTAGCCGAACGAGGCCGCCCAGGGATACTACAGGACCGATATATGGCGTATCATGCTCCAATTGCCGAGTTATGTGAAAGACAATTTCAGTAACAAACACAAAAATCAAAATTTCATAAAAAATTATCATACTATACATACTTAATGCCATACAATTGTCTGAAAGTTATACTGTCATCATTATTCAAAAAAGTACAGAAAAGTCTAAAGATTAAGATACTGCTTAACTTCTATCTCTAAAAATATCATAAGATCATACTTCTTTATTAGTTATTAATATAAAAACTCCAATGGCATTCAGTGTTGAATGTTGATCAGCTGATCAGACGCTGGACTGGTAGGGCTATTTATAAACTGACCGGCTGGTGAAAGCTCTGTTTGTAACATAAAATATATTTTATAGGTAGTAATTTACAATTACTGGCTCATGATGATCCTAATTAAAATACTATTCCTGTAAATGAACTGTCCAATTGACCAAGTTATTATGTTACTAGACATTGATTGGGACAGTAGATCAATTAATTGGCAGAACAGTCGCCGAAGTGCGAAAGGTCAAAAGTTCGTTGTATATCTGAGGCAGTCAATTATTTTAATTAAGTAACATCCGATTTGAAACTATCATACTTTTTATGCATGCATTCCTGTGTTTGAGTTTATATGACATGTGTGATGTATTGTACCATTTTTTTTAAATTTCTAGTTCTATTTCAAAGTAAAAAATAATATTGAAGATAATTAACATTAATTAAGCATGGTGATTAAGCCATTACTCATCAATTGACGACTTGATTTCAATGATGGAAGCTTTTGCCCAACAGTGGGGCAGTTATAGGCTATTTACTACTTTAGTAACATTATTGATGTTACCGAGTGCAGCAGTGAATTTATCTGAATCCTGTTTAAAAGGTCCTGTACTCCTGTCCTCTGTTTTAATCAACTCCAGATGCCTAACTAACGGAAAGAATCTTCTATGCAGAATTAGTGCCACATCTACCCAGCTTTAGGATTTCAACTATTTACTAATAAATATTCTCTTAATTGTCATCTATTAATTATTACTAGAAGTGAATGAAATTAATAATTTAAAAACTGTTATAGGTCTTACTTAAGCATTCTATCTAAGCGCTTCAATCGCATATACTGGTAATGGGTGGGTCCTTCATTTTATAAACTATACGATTATTTAAGTTACCAGTTTTCATGATACCTGTCTGGTCTGGTAAATTAACCCGTCCCGCGCTGTAGGTATAATTAGCGGGCCACCTTGTGTACGACCGTGCGTTCACAGGGCGCGCGAGGACTTAAACTTCAGATGACTTGGAATTTCATTATATTCATAGGGTGAATGACATAGAAATGACAACTTATATTTATATGTATTTTTTTGTAATAGAAAGGTAGGTATATTTTTTATTGTTAGACCACAGAATACATAATACTACAAACTTCTGTTCTGTTTAATATACTAACCAATATTATTGGGAAGAAAGTGTTTTTCCTTCTACAACATTATAACAATGAAACCTATTGTCACAATATTTGCACAGATAGGTACCTACCTAACTTTCTTTTACCTAGAGACTTATTTAGGTAGGCTACTATAGAAATTATTATTACGCGGGCGGGCAGAAAGCTATGTACCTACTAGGTAAGTAATTACCCATAAAATTAAAACAAGATTCAAATTTTTCCATGAATGCAAAATACCTACCTACCTACTTCGTCTCTTTTATAACTTTTAGATCACTGAAAAGAATAATAGGCCTACCTTCATTTGTCAATAATTAATGTAAAATGTATTTCTGTAATAATTATTGTAGAAAGATATCTTTAACTCAAATAAGATAATAAGAATGATCTCATAACATGATAATAGCTAGGTAGTTGTAAGTACCAACTTGTGTTTGTTTGATCCAAACAAGTGAAGGTCCAATTTGTTTGTCTAACTTAATACTAAATGTAGGTAATTAGGTATTTAAGGAACTTATGGTTTTTTTATTTGAACTAGGCAATACACATGCTTTACCTTGAAATCAAATTAAGTCAATAAAGTACAACCTAACTAAAGTAATTTAACATAATAACATAATGCAGCATAAGTTATTAACTGTAAAATGTCTCTGTTTTATAACACGGCTTAAAAACAGAGATAAACAAATTGAGAGTGAAATCGCAAGTTACACGCGGTCAAGTCTTGATAAAGCATTAATAATACCCAGACAGCACGAAACGTCAATCATATTTCGTCTATCTCTTTTGCAGTTGATACACTCACAGTAAGCGTGACAAGGACGGCCTGTGGGAACTTAGCGTTTATTCACAAGGAGGGAGGACAGTTATCTGTTCTACATTTTTTTACAAACCAGCTGCTCGGAACAGCTGTTTAGGCCGGTAGACTTGCACGGCGTGCTTATAACGAGACCTAAAGTATAGCGCAATGCAAATGCTTTAAAACATCAAAACAGTGATTAATGAGCTTTCTCAAACTATTTAATTTACCCTGCCCAATATGCTACGTATTATAATTAAGTGAAGTACATACGCCTCAACTTTCTCGAAATTATACTTGATATCCAAAATCAGCAATAGTGATGAAAAAACAGACTCAAATCAGGGACAAACTCGACAAAAAGATGGCACGTGTACGTAAAATCAGACAATGAAAGCAGCATGAAAAGGGGTACCATTTTGATTTCGTCCTCCATATTGCGAATCAGAATGAGCGACCATTTTGCACAGACCTTCGGAAGACTTTCAGGGCCCGAACAAGGAAATTAATTGCGAAACAACGGTGTACAGAAATAAATAAATAAATACATACACACACGTCGAAACAAAACACCGGCCGGTCAATCATCAGACCTACCTTAACAAAGCTGATCGATGTTGTTGTTCCTTCGATGTCCAACAAAAGAATTTTACTTTTCTTGACAATTTCGCCGATTTCTTTATTTTCATTTGCCATTTCTAGTGGTCTGTACTGCCTTCAAAAGGAGTACTTTTTGTGGATATATAATTTTATTTGACTAGAAATTCTTTCACGCTAACGCTACGCTACCACCCCACACCACAGAAAAAGCATTGATTGAACGACGCACGAGAAAGAAAGAACACGACCACCAACTGACGGAGGGGCGGGCGACAGATGAGATAGATGCGAAACTGGAGAGGTTATTGGCAAAGGAGGAAATGAGATAGATACAAATCAGCAGGGAGGGAGTGAATGAAAGAAAAGAGAACGGAAGGATATACATGCGAAACAGTGTTGTCAACAGTAGAAAAACAAGATGGATACTACTTTAAAAAAGTAGTCTCCAGTAAAATTAACAAGTTATGTTATATATACTCTTTTAATGCGTAATTAGTACGTAATTACTGCAAACAAAATAAATAGTGCCTCCTTAGTTAAAGAATAAAGACATTTTTTAGTGTGTACGCTGGCATCACGATCAAGCTGGCGTACACGTGATCGTTCTCGAAAACTGCTTATATTATAGCAACAAAATTTACACAACATTTATTGCCTTGTTAGTGCCTTTGCTATGCAAAATTTCATAAGGATTGCTCTTAAAGGAACAGAGATATCGAACAAGACTTGTGAATAGGGTTGCCACCTTTTTTTTGAAGAAATATAGTATTTTTCTCAAAACCTTGCCAAAATATAGTACTTTTGGGAAATTTTGGAAAAAAAATAGTACACATTCATTCATTTATCATGTTTAAACATTATATACAAATTACAATCCTATATCACTTTATTGCAAACCAGTTTCGTTGCATAGCCGTAACTAGGCTTCGTGAGTGCGTTTCGTTCTAAAATTCACAACGCGTCACTACGGGTATGTTCCAATTTAGACGATGTTTATACAAAAAAGTGCAGCAGTGGAGTTAGCAATGTAAATATAGTATTTTTCGTACTATATTATATTTCTATAATATATAGTACAATTGACCGCAATACAGTACGATACTATATAATATAGTACAGGTGGCAACCCTACTTGTGAATGACATTTCAAGCTGGCGTCTATACAGCGTACCCCATGCGTACCCATTGCTTACAGAAAGCGAACTTCTCTTTTTATAATTGTTATATGTATTATTAGTGCGTGTAATTCTGACCCTGTCAGTAAAAATAATTTATGAGAATTAACAGTGAAACTAGGTAAAAAAAAAAAAACGAACGAGCCTTACAGTCTTAGAGCATTAATTTGGTTTAATGCTCTAAGCTTACAGTAGTCGCATATGATGTGTACCATTTGACATCTCACCTTTTGAAATCAATATTACAATAGGAAATAGAATATTTTTTTTTTACAAATCATAAAGAGAATGCAGTAAATAGTCATTAGAAGACCTTTGACATATCAAAATGATGACACAGTTACTTAAAATAATAATTATGTCTTGTTTGGACTTCTTGGCGGGAAAGTGAATAGTCATGTCTGCGGTTTTGTTTTATTTTCTAAAATTTGTGTTATGTCGAATTATAATGTGAAATAATGGTGGATTGTTAACCGTTAAGTGTTCGTGAGTGTGCATGAGTGTTGGCAAATGAAACAAAACAGTGCAATGTCACTTTTCAAATTCTCTTAAGAAGTCCGCCCGAGGACTTAGTAAAGCCCCACATCTTTACTGAGATACTCGAGGGGTTGGGTGGTATTTATATCATTTCTCACTTCTCTTTTCTATTATCATTCATCATCATCATACAGAAAAGAAATATTGTTTATTTATGTATTACTTGTTAGAAAAATTACTTTGACACTGGCTAAATGTGCTAATCGCACAAAGCCATCAACAAAATGAAAAAAAATAAAAAATAATATGTCTTGTTTTTATTATCGATTTTAAATGCGCGCTTCCAACTCCGTATATTTTTTTTCAAATCTTAAAGAGAATGCAGTAAATACTCATTAGAAAACATGTCACACTGACATCCTATCTGCCGCGCTATTTATGAACTCAGATAAGAACATGTGAACAGTTTCGAAAAAATAGATCGTAATGTCAGCACCTCAAATATCATAATCACAAACACAGTAAGTTGTACTTAGTGCGTTCATAAATTGTGCGGCAGTATCACACTGTTACGATCACATTTCTACGAAATAATAACAAATAAATAATAAATAAAACCATTTATTTCGGATAACTTGATCCATATCTGTTAGTAGTACAATACATAGAAAGTTGTTAGTAAACTAATTAATTTAAAACTTTATTTATAAGACTCCCATAAATGTAAGGAGAACCTCTCAGCTATAGTCATCAGGATGCTATTGGGACTGTCCCGCACTCTACGGATCAGGAATGCTGTCTTTTTGCGTAAAATGGCATTAAGGCCATCAGTGCGATAGTATGCAAACATCCCCGATGCGCTTTACAAGCGAGGCAGCCCCAACATCATCCTAAAGATATTATTGTATTGGACGCGAAGGGCGTCCAGCGACCTTCTGGTGTGATTGACCCACAAACTTCCCGTGTAGCAACTTTGACAATAAGCTTTAAAAAGCGTTATTTTAACCTGCTCAGTGCACCGGGAGAATCTGCGAGTCAACATATTACCTCTGACCGCTAGCGCCCTCCGTTCCCTCTCAATGTCAACATCATCTTTAAGGTCGTCGGCAAGGTAGTGTCCCAGATATTTAAATTTAGAAACGCGGTTTATGCTCATGCCGTTAAGGGTAATGTTTTGAGAGTTCTCAGGGAATTTACCAGCGGCCTTAAAGACCATGTATTCACATTTTCCAACATTATATTTAAGCCCATGCGCCTCCGCATAGGTTTCACAAACTCTCAGCAGCTTAGCGAGACCACCCACCGTCGGGCTCAGCAGCACCATGTCGTCGGCGTAGCTTATATTATCACAAATATTACTAGCTACATCGGACATTGGGCTTAAAGTGTCAATCACTGGTGGCTGTTACAGATCACACTGTTACATACTTCCGTCCCTTTTCTACGAAATCACTCCCACAAATTGTATATACCTAGTAATTGTTTCTTACCTAGTTAGTATAATCGTGTACTCATTATTTGCAGCCAAAATTAATTTAGAAAAACTGAAATTGTATAAATAATCAACGGTAGATTGTTGAGATCGCATTTTGTAGGATCCACCCATACGGCAATTTAAGTGCGCCCGGAAGAGATGTTCTGACTCTCAAAGATGGTATACGAGTAGATAACCCCATATTATACAAAGTCTATGGTACAAATAGATGGTAAAATTTTCACAGGTAACTAATTTAAACGTTTCTAATACCTACTAACTAACCTAAATAAAAATAAACAAATTAGTTTTCCAAAAGTTTATTTCTTAGGTTATCATCTAAAATATTGGTTATCTAGGTCAGAAACAAATAAAATAATTATATTTTTCTTTTAAGCAAATAATTTACAGTAAATGTCTTATATTAAAAACTTAACATTACGCTTTCATATAATCTAGTAGGCTACTTTTCAACTGCTTTTTCTTATCTTCCGTTTTCATTTTCTTAAAAAGTTGCGGTGTGCCGACGTTAGTTTCAGCTTTTCTTTTGTTGACCTGTAATAAAAATGATAACCAAATATAAAGACAATGATATTGCGTTTAAAAAGATAGTTCCACCAGGAGAGTCGCTTATTTTAGGTGTTATACTATCGCAACAAATTTTATAAATGTGTATTGTTTCTTTATCTTTTACTTAAAAATTTAAATATTATGTGCTACATTTTCTGTTTTAAATCTATCTGATACATACTTAGGTAAATAATAAACTTACACACACACAGTAATACAACAGATAAAATTAAAATTAAAAATCTCATAATCAGCATTATAAATAAGTGGCAATGTGTGTTTGCTGCAGCTGTGCAAAAAGGTCGTAGCTTAGCAGGCTATACATTTGCCTAGGAGCAAAACGCTAATAGAAATACCAGTTCCACCTTAGGTTCATCTTCCTGAGTGATGGCGGCGAACACGAAGTTGGTGTTAGAGTGTGTGGGGCGCACGGCGTGGTCGGCGGCGGCGAGCGGCGTGGCGAGCGCCGCCAAGCGCTCCAACGCTCCTCGCCCGCGGGTCAGCAGGGAGCCGTGGTAGATTTGCTGCAACCAATTACAATTTAATATGTAGTTTATTCATGTTTAATATACAAGGTTTACAAGGGAACAGGCTTATAAAGATAATGAAATTGACAAAAAAAGCACATAGGCGTTGCTTATGTCAGTTCGAATCCTTCCTTTGACATGATCATCAGCTCATTCTATGTCCCTACTGCTGGGGAACGAGCCTTCTCTATGGATGGGTAGGGAGAACGGACTATAATTCACCATGCGGGCTTAGCAGTGGTTAACGACTGCTAATGCAGCCGGGACCAACGGATTTACGCGCCTTCCGAAGCACGGAGGAGCTTGAGATGATACATTTTGGTCACCCATCTGATAACCGGCCATTTGCGAAAGTGGCTTAACGTCAGAAATTACAGACCGGGCGCGTTATCCAAGCTTCTCCATCCGTAATCGAGTTCTTTTCTAATAAGCCCAAACAAATAGTTTAATTGCCTTCGCGGTTTAGTGGTTACACCGCCAGTCTTAGACCCAGAAGTCCCGGATTCGATTCCCAGCGTGAGGTATATAATAATACATTCGATACATTCGGTAGTGGTAGGCCTCATTTAAGTCCGCCTGACTAGTGCTCACGATAACTTAAATAAAATAGACAATATAAATTCAAAAAGAAAAATAACAGTTTGTCTTTACCTGATATACAGAGAAAGGCTTTGTTGGACTGGGATCCTTCACAACCTTCTTCTCAAGCACTGGGAGGGTAGTCTCAGCATCACTCTTGCTGTTAACTTCCTCCAATAAGCTGGACATAGTGCGGGAGCACAGGTTGGCCTTGATTATGGCGGACCGGTTAACGCTGACGTTCAGATCGTCTTCCGTACCGTCTTTGGTTTTCTAGAAAAAAAATTGTAATCAGTTTATTAATAGCATCTAAATATAAAAATATCTATTCGGAATGTTAAAAAATAAATCACAGATATTAATTCAAAAACGTTTTAAGTAAGAAACAAAATCGCTGGTTCTACATATACATTTATTATATTTATTGATTTGACGAAAAGAAGAATTTTTGTCACATAAAAAAAGGTCTAAAACATAATATTATCATCATCATCATCAGCTCATTTTATGTCCCCACTGCTGGGGCACGAGCCTTCCCTATGGATGGATAGGGAGAACGAGCCATAAACCACCTCGCGGGCCCAGTGCGGATTGGTGGTTGTTTACGACTGCTAATGCAGCCGGGGCCAACGGCTTTACATGCCTTCACGGAGGAGCTCGAGATGATAAATTTTTGGTGACCCATCCGATGACCGGCCTTTGCGAAAGTTGCTTAACCTCAGCACTAGCAGACCGGGCGCGTTAACCACTGCGCCATCGAGCTCCTCATAACGTCATATTTCGCTATTCCCATGCAATTTCTATGAATACCGGATACATGAGTTAACGGTTCTTCTC
This sequence comes from Eudonia mercurella, assembly GCA_963082485.1. Lineage (NCBI taxonomy): Eukaryota > Metazoa > Arthropoda > Insecta > Lepidoptera > Crambidae > Eudonia > Eudonia mercurella. The sequence continues at coordinate 9,406,759 of OY720041.1, read as the reverse complement.
AGTACAAGGCTTTCCGCCGTAGACTTAGGCTTGTTTATTTATTTATTTAGATGTACAATACAAATTACAATCAAGTAAATGTTACATCGAGGAGCTCGATGGCGCAGCGGCTAGCGCGTTCGGCTTGCGATCTTGCCCGCTAAGCAACTTTCGCAATGCCGGGTCGCCTGATGGGTGACCAATTAAAAACATCTCGAGCTCCTCCGTGCTTCGGAAGGCACGTTAAGCCGTTGGTCCCGGTTGTTGTCGTAAGATGGCAGTCGTTAAAACCTACCAACCCGCATTGGGCCAGCGTGGTGGGTTATGGCCCAATATCCCCACGTGCTACTGATCATGTGGGAGGCCTGTGCCCAGCAGTGGGACGCTTATAGGCTGATGATGATGATGAAATGTTACATTAAAAAACAATGAATAAATCTGGATTGCAATTCAATAGGATGTACATTCAGAAAAAATATTAATTTAAACAATGGTACGACAACAACACAACCATACCACACCGTCGCGACAAAAGGTGGTCGAGCTGTGGTTACGTGTGAATAGTGTCGCTGCGGCTTCTTGCGGTTGCGTTGTGTTACCTACAAAATGTTTGCGATATGACCGGCCGATATTCGCGGTGTCGCTGGTGGTTGCGTTGTGGTTGCGACGTGGCTGCGATGTAGTCGTATCAAACACGCGGTCAATAATGATGACAAAATGTGGCCCGTGTGAATTCGACTATTGATTTTCATACAGATTAGCGCCCGCCCACGTGTTGTGGTTGTGGTACGTGGGAAACAAGCTTTACAAACCGATGGCATAGTGATGTTGATAAGAGTTAAAGTAGCTTGTAGCAAATTAACTTTATTATTATAACAACTGTAAAACTGTAATTTATCTCATGAAGAATAAATGTTTAATAATATAATTATTAATATAGGAATTAAACAATAAAGTGCAATAAATTGTAATAATGTAAGAATGGAATAGTCGTTTGTATTACCTATATTGTTATGTAAATTGCTAAGCCCTCACGGGGCGCTACATTGTATATATCACCCTATGTACGAATTTTATAAGATACTACACAATGTTAGCTTGCAATAAAGAAATTGAATTGAATTGAATTGAATTGAACAATATTATAAGAGTTGAAATATTTCCACGAGTGGCATTCGATCCTGTGCCTATGACATGCCGGGTCAGATGCACCACCTATGCTATCGTGGCTCGGTCCAACTCGCCGAAATTCATCAACACTACTCTTACTAAGCCAAAGGAGCCTTATTTATTATTATTACTATAATTATCAGTAATAAAATATTGTTCAAAAAGTTTTCGTACCATTTGACGAAGGAACATTTCTCTTTCGTGTCTCTGTTTCCGCCACTGCTCTTCAGATTCGAATTCTTCTTCTTGTGTGTCAGCTAACTCCGATGTTCCAGTAGGGTCTTCTCCATCTGCCAAAATAAAAATAAAATAATTATTATTAATATTTCTAAACCTATATAGGTAGTACTCGAGATATGAATTTGGTTGACCAGCTTTTGAAAATTGCTCAGCGTTGATAAATTGTTTTATTTTTGTCTACCCTTTTTTGTATTATAGCAGAATAGCAGTGCTTTGCTTATACACCTTACACTAGTGTTTTGTGTACTCGTATGAGCAAAATCAGCCACTGAGGACGCCCTTTTGTGCTTCTGCAGCACACGTGTCTTAATTTCTATTTGTTATTATTTTTTTAACATTTAAGTTTTATTTTATTTTTGTTATATGTGTGTGATGTATTAGAGACAAAAAAAAGTGTTTCTATTCTAGCATATGTGCATTAGGAATAGTGAATAATTATTATACAAATATTCTACACTAGTTGTCGCCCGCGACTTCGTTCGCGAAGACTACACTATCCCACAGGATTCTGTTACCGAGATAAGAAGTATCCTATATCCTAGCCCGGGTCATGGTCTGTCTATGTGCAAAGTTTCATCCAAATCCGTCCAGCCATTTTCACGTGATGCGCGGTCAAATAAACATACAAAAATTCTAAAAACTGTTAAAACGTGTTCTGTTATCGATTTTAAGTATCCCCAGCCAACTTTTTTTTAAATATCTTGCATGTACAGACATTCGACCCTCTTTAGCTTTATTATATGTATAGATTGAATTTGGCCTGAGTATAATGAAGAGTTCAACGGCACGTCTACAGACCTGCGCCTGCGTCCCGCCAGCGGAATTTCCGTTGCCGCCCGCCGACTCCAAGGTCGCCGTCTTCGAAGAGCAGCTCTTGTATGAGTCTCACTTCACGCTTGTCCTGGTCTAACACGTCTCGTCTGGAAAATAACATGAAGACACAATCAGACAATCTAAATGGTTAACATTTTGGAGAACAAAAAAACAGGTAAGGGTTTCCCTAGGATGCAATGCAATAGATTGCTATAAGTTCACTCAACAGTTATAACAAAACTTTCTCATCTATCGATATCTTCCACCTTAGTAAACCATCTTTCAAAAAACAAATCTCGACTATATTAGTAAATAAAGTCAAGTAAAATAAAGTATATAGCCTCACAAACACATATGTCTGTAAGCACATTTATAATTCACACTTAGACTTCTGAAGAATTGCCCCTGCTTGTCAGACTGATGATAAAGAGCACTCACAAGCATATTATACGCACATCCATGCACCCTCATGCACCACATTTAATGTCTATTTACACTACACACACACACAAACACACACATACCACATACTCACACAGTCACACGCTCAACTCGCACTCGCACTTGCACTGTTCGGTGCGTACCTACCTACCACTGATTTACTTTAACTTATTTGTTTTTAAATTGTTTTTGCCGTTTTTAAATTATTGTGTTGTCTATCTGTTTTGTTTTCTAATTTGCTTAAGCGACATAAATTAAATATATAGTTTTACAAAGTAGGGATCTGTAATTGGCAGTAGGTTAAGTATACAATGTAACAACTTAGTTTATAAAGTGCTGTAGATTCCATGTTCATAAATAAATAAAAAAAAAAAAAAAAAAAAAAGTTACCCACTCACACATGTATCTGGCCCAGCTCTCTCTGCAGCTTCCTCTGGTGGAAGGTGTCGTCATTTAACCTTACCTCATTTGTCAAATGACCAAAGGGAACTAAAAAGACAAACCTAAAACGCTGAAACGTAATAGACGTCTATAAGTAAACCACTTACATATGTATCTGGCCCAGCTCTCTTTGCAGTTTCCCCTGGTGGAAGGTCTCGTCGTCGCCGGCCTCGCGCTCCATAGTGTCGAGGCCGGCTTCGTCCTCGTCGCCGGAACCCGCCCACTCGTCTTCTGACGTCAGTTCTGCCTCTTGCTCGAAGAAGGCCGCCATCTTACGGTTCTTCTTTAGCTTCGGCTGTTTTATTTCAACCTGTGAGAACGGAAGGAGGGTTTACGACTCACGATGTCCCATAAAGGATGATGATGTAACCAAAAATTTACCATCTCGAGCTCCTCCGTGTTATGAGAGGCAAGTAAAGCTGTTGGTCCCGGTTGCATTAGTAGTTAACAACACCAATGCGCACTGGGTCCGCATGGTGGATTATAGCCCGTTCTTCCATCTATAGGGAATGCCTGGCTAGCTACCACCTTCTTTTCTAAATATGTCGCCATAACATTAATGTATGTAGCATTGTTGTGTTCCGACAGCTACAAATAAGATAGCTAGTGCCTCAGTATTTAAGGTTTCCGGGTGAAGTGCGCTTCCACCATTGGCCTTATCATCACTTAACATCAAGTGAGATTAAGAATGCTTATCTGTAAGATATATTTAAAAAAAGGCTCGTACCCCAGCAATGGGGCATAAAAATGAGCTGGTAATGAACTGACTTGCCAATTTAGAGTTATCATGCATAAATCTTAAGACTGTGATGAGTAATGTGTGACTAAAAAGTGTCAGTTGAAAGTAGAAAGTGTCAGTTGTAAGTCTTTAAGAATCCATTAAAGTGATATTGCATGAATTTGATGATGTTTTTTCTATTTCTATGTATATTAAAAATTAAGTAAGTACTTACCTCGTTTTCTTCCGAATCATATTCTACCAGTCTTTCATCATCTGCATTATTTACATCATCAGTCTCTGACATAGAATCATCGATTTCTTCGCTATGTTCATCATCTTCATCATCTAAAAAACAAGAGTTATTAATTTTCTAAATTTTACGCCAATGTTCTTTACATTAGATTTTTCTTATTTCGTTTTATCCGCATCTTTGTGACGGATCTACCGTATAAAGTATTTTTCCATATCACTTAATTTTCAGCTATAAAAATTACTTAGTATAAGGTTTAACTCGAACTCAAGTTTACTAACCTGAAATCTGCAAGGCCCGCTTTTCAGGCTTTTTCCTTTTAAGCCTTTTCTTTTTTTTCTGGTCATTAGCAACGGATTCTTCATTGGCCTCATCGTCAGAGTCAATAACAAACTTCTTCTTCAGTTGAGTGTTATTCACGTTTTGTTCATTTTCTTTATTCCGACCCTTACTATCAATGAAATATTTCATAGGTTTACACGACTCCAATTCAGGGTCATTCAGTTCGTCCAAAACTGATTGCAATATATCGCCTTGTTGGTTTTGTTCCACTTTGTTTATTTCGTCTTCTGGAGCGTCTGGGGCAACTGGAGCGTCTAGGACCCCTGGGGTATCTAGTACTTTTGGAGCGTCTAGGACATCTGGAGCATCTTGAACATCTGGATCATCTAGCGTGTAATCTTGTGACAGCTCTGCGCTTGTGTTTGCAACATTCTCATCAGTTTGCGAAACAAACTTGTTATCGTAAAAGTTGCCTGTGCACATGTCTAACAGATCCTCACCTATTGCTTGCGATTCAATGATTTGGGACTGCGTCGACGGTGGTTTGAATTCAATGTAGTTTTGTGAGAAACTCCCTGAACACATGCCCACAATGGCATCTAAATTACTCTGGAAAACATTATTTCTTGTAAGTACAACGCAATATTAATTTCGTGTTGGTCAATGAAGCATCGATTTGCGCGTTTGGGTTATCTCGTTGCAAGTTAAGTAAGATTAGCAATGCCGGATAGGTGACTAAATTAAAATATCTCTATTCTCGCGCCTCCGTGCTCCGGAAGGCACGTTAAGCCGTTCCTAGTAGTTGTCGTATGATGGTAGTCGTATTAGATCCACCAACTAGCTAGTATTAACTAACTAGCTATTAGCTCTAACAAGCTAGCATGGTGGTTTATGGTTCGATCTCACCAGACTGATAGATAATATCATCATCATCAGCTCATTTTTGCCTTCACTGCTGGGGCACGAACCTTCCCTATGGATGGATAGGGAGAACGGGCCATAAACCACCACGCGGGCCCAGTGCGGGTTGGTGGTTGTTAACGACTGCTAATGCAGCCGGGACCCACGGCTTTACGTGCCTTCCGAAGTACGGAGGAGCTCGAGATAATACATTTTTGGTCAACCATTCGATGACCGGCCTTTGCGAAAGTTGCTTAACCTCAGCACTCGCATATCGGGCGCGTTAACCACTGCACCATCGAGCTCTTCGATATATGAGCTCGTGATAGATAATATAGTAAAACTTAAAAATTATTTTATTTCAAAATCATATATATAGGAGTCATTGTTATTCGATGACGATTAACCAGCGAAAATAGAAAAAGGAAATATGCTGCGGTAACCCTAAATAAGTTAAGACTAGAACAAGATGATAATTAGAAATCACTGCTGTAAAATTCGTTGATTTTAATTGTTAATCATAAATAGGTATGTTAGAAACACTTACATCAAATGGTTGCGTGTCAGATATAACACTAAGCTTTTCTTGACTGTCTAATACAAAATTCTTTTTTTGGGTACTATCTGATTGTAAAATAGAGAATGTCTGTGACCCTAAGTCATTGTCGTCACTGCAGATATCAGTGGCATGTTTCTCCTTCACAGGTTTGTTTGCAACACTTTCGAGGCTGGTAAATAATTCTTCGGAAATAGCTTTAGGAACTTGGGCTAATTGGAGATCATCATCTGTAATAAAATGTCAGACATGTTAAACGAGTTAATCAAAAATATATGTAAAATGTTTTTGTTTTGTTTATATAATTTTTAACGCAAATTTTGCTGCGAACAAATTACAAAAACACAAATGTTGAAAAAATTTCCACGAGCAGGATTTTCGGTAGTTGTTGACATTGAATGGGCGGCGCCTTTGGCTTTCAAAATAAAAAGTGTTGAATAATTTCGGCGGACTGGTTAGAACCACGATAGCTCAATTGGAAGAGCACCTAAACCGAAAAACACAAATGTTGAAAAATTTTTCAACATGTGTTTTTGTAAAAATATATGTTATATTAAATTCTAAAATTCTAAATTCAAAATCATTTATTCAGTTTAGGCTACAAATAGCTCTTATGAACGTCATTATGCCATCGGTTCGTAAGTCTACTCTTGGCGGGAGACCTTGTACTGAAAAGAACCGGCAAAAATCTCCGTCACAGACATTCTCATTAATAAATAGATGTAGGTATGTACATTGCTTTATCTTTATTTACCTTGTGATTCACTAATACTTCTTTCATCAATTTTATTCATATCGGTGTCACCTGGTTTTTGAATAACTTCAGTTAATATGTCTTTGTCAATTGGTGTCTCAAGAATTGGTTTTATACTTCCACTATCTTTCTCATTTATAAGAGATGTTGCCTCTTTTTCTTCCAATTGTAACTCATTACCTTCATCTGCATTTAAATCTGATTTCATGTCACATATTATCTTAGCTGTTTCCTCGTCATCTGAATCTTCAAAAGCTTTTAATATTCTACCTTTTTTCGGTTTCGATTCTTTCTCATCTTCCGACTCCGAAGATTCATCTTCGTCGCTTAAAGAAGATTCTTCGCTTTCAGCATCATTAGCTTCAAATATATCGTTATCATTTCCACCAATATCATCATTATTATCCTGTTCCGATTTATCTACATCCGACTCTTCAGCTTCGTCTTCAAGTAAAGGGTTCTTTTGTCTCGGTTTATCTTCTATCAATACATCATCTTCAATTTCATCTTCTTCGCTTTCTGAAGAAACTATTTTATCTACATCTTCTTCTAGTTTGGCTTCAATTTTATCAATATCATCTTCAGCGTCCGAAGTGTCACCTCTGACGGCGTCCATTTCGTTTTGCTGTTGTTTTTCACCTTCGAGGCGATTTGCCCATTCGAGAGATCTTTGCTCAGCTATTTTATCCTCCAGTTCTTGCCTTAGTTTTATGTGTTGTGTGCCAGGTTTTTGCCTATAAGTCAAATAGCGGAAGTAAGACAGACAGTTATTCAAGAGTATTAAAAAAAACACGAATTTAAATGTATAGATATCCAAGAACTTTTAGTAAGTATACATAAGTTAATCAATAGTTTACCTTCTTTCTCTTTCCCTTTCCATTTCTTCAGGTGTCTTTAATCTGGCAAAATATGTGAATCTTTCTTTCAACAACTCTACACCTGTAAGTTTCTTAGGCGCAGTGGCATCACCGCCATCTAAATCAATTACCATTCCGGGAGCACCCATTAATATCGGTTTTTTATTTAAAGAGAAGGAATCTTTTATAAGCGCTGGCGAATCGAATTTTCTGTCAAGGACTCCATCTGAAATTGATAAAAAAACAACTAAATCTAAGTAAAATACATACAGAAGAACACAATATAAAAACTGTTATTTTCTCTTATTATTTTACAGTGGTATTCACGTGTAAAGGTTACAGTAGAAACATATTTCGTCCCTTTCAAAATTGATTTTTAAATGTTACTTCACAGTCTCTTAAATTTAGTATATTTATAAGCGGTACCAAATATCTGCAAAGCATAAACAATAAATAATAATAGTTGAGGCCCTAATAAATGTTAACTTACCCTTTACTATTTCAGCATTCTCAATAATGTTATCTATGTCTTCCATATTTATATCATCCATGTCTACATCATCATCATCTGGGAACTCATTTTCAAACTCATTATCTTTTCCATCTGAGCTTTTTACATCTACAATATTTAAATTTGCCATTTGTTCTTTTTCTCCAAAACTTTTATGACTGTTAACAGTTATGTCAGTCAACCGTTCTTTATCTGTGTCATTTCCTTTACTGTTTTCATCTTTGTCAGTTTGTCCTGTATTGAAATCATCTTTTTCTGTATCATATTGTAATGATATGAATTGGCTATCAGTTTCAGTACAATTTTTAGTTTTAGAGACTGTATCGTCATTTAGTATTAGATCTTTGTTAGTCTCCAACACATTAATTATAGGATGAACCTCAGTATAAACAGAATAATGTTCTTTTATTTCACTTTCTTTATTTATGTTGTCTTCTGTCTTACTGTCAGGGTTATCTTTTAAAATATCATCTGTAATATCTTCTATGGAATCATTATAAACAAGCTGCATTTCTTCAGATTTGTTGTGCTCATTTTCGTCGTCTGTACTAATTTTGTTGATTTCATCACATTTTTTAGATACCCCATCATCACTTTTTGATATTCCAATAGTACCTGATTCCTCAATGACTTCATGAGTATTTTCCGACATTGAAATTGGAATCGCTATACTGACTTCGGAATCAACACCATCAGTAGCATTTGTTTCAGAGCAATTATTAGAATTTAATTCAGCTAAGGTTTTACAGTCTTTATTACTCAGATCAGTAACGTTATTTAAAGTATCTTCTGAATGTATACCATCTGCTGTTCCATCTTCTTCTTTTTCCTCTTCACTTTCACTTTTACACAACTCCATCATTTCCTTTTGTCTTTGTTCTAGTTGTAAGCTACAAAAATAATACAATGGTTATTATCACCTTTTGATCTTAACATTTTTACAATATGAATATGCTAGCTGTATTAAAAAATAAATATAAATCTTACACAAGTATTATAATACTTACGAGTATTGTTTTAGTTGTTCTTCATTCATTTTGATGGGTAAAGCTTTCCCATCAGCAGACACTGCAAGTTTCCTTCTACTCATTATATCTTTAAGATTCAATGCCTTTGGTCTGTGATACGGCAATGAGACATCCTTTTCTCTAAGCATACGGTTAGATTCACTTTTTATCTTTTGCATGTTTTTCATTGCTTGTTTTGCAGACATCTGAAATATAAAATGAACTGTTGCAATTTCTAAATCTTATATTATAATTATAATTATATTTTATGTACATTTTAGCATTTGAATGGCTCATTATAATTTTCTAAATAAATTAACAAAACTTAGTGTCTACCTACAGCTAACTCTAACCACAGGATTAAGTGTCAATTTCTCTCATTATAATGAAGAGATTACACCATTGCCATTGGCCTTATCTACTTACCATGTGAGATAAAAGCCAAGCTTTTAAAGTTCAAATAGTATTGCATGTCACATTGGTAGTAAAGAAAATTGAATCAAGTATTATCATAATGTCACATCAATCAATTTAAAAAGAAAATTACTATAAATTTTCGAGAAATAGAATCACACTGTAAATGGCTTTCAACAAAAATAAAGAAAAAGTGTCTGCAACCGACCCTATGAGGCTTCGGAGACGTAGGTTTTACACGCCTTTGCTGTTTCTTTGGTTTATGAATTTGCTGAGCATGTTTACTCTCATCTTCTGAGGTGTCAGTATCAATTATTGAAGACATTTTCAGGGCACTAGCTCTTTCTTTAATTTTCTGTAAATAAGTTCAGGTTTAATAAAACAACTTGTATTAATATAGAAGGTTAAGGCAATCTAAATTAATAGTAGAATTAATCATAAAAATTATAATTATAAATCTCATAATATTTTTTAAATGTAATATTTAGCATTTAAAAAAAAAGCTTATAAAGACAACTTGTATTAACATGGAAGGTTTAGGCAATTTAAATGAATGGTAGAATTAATCATGATAATTATAATTATAAATCTCATAGGATTTTTATATGTTATATTTAGCATTTTTTTAAATTGCCTTTATTTTGAGTTTATAAATTTAAACCTAAAACATTATTATATATAAAACTTAAACCAAATCTCGCAACTCATTGTGTCTTTAGGCATAGGCCTCCTCCAACTATGTTAACAGGCATTATCTAGGCAAGTATGCTACATCCTAGGCCACATCATTGCTTACAATCAGGAGAGATCGTGGTCAAATGCTTGCCTATAAAGAATTAAAAAAAAAGAAAAAAATGTAGCATTTACAATTAAATAATAAAAAAATAAATGTTTCCTACACTCACACCAATTATCTAGCCCCAACAAGAGCTTCCTTAAGAAACTCGATAAAATGGTTAACTAGACAACGGATAAATATACTTAAATACATACTTATTATACATAGGAAACATCCAGACCCGAAACAGTTTAGAAAAACAGGTATTTCTAAATTGACCCAACCGGGGATCGAACCCGGGACCTCAGAGATGGCGACACCATGAAAACCGGTGTGCAAGCCACTTGACCAAGGAGGTCGTCTTAATTCTACATTTATATTGTAAATGGTGATTTTTCAAGGGCTATTTGCACTTAAAAAAAGGAAATTTAGCACAAGTGGGACTTGTCCCTCCTCTTTTTGTCTGTATCACTGTTATGTTGGAAAAGGTGTCACCTGGGATGCTAAATGTCGCGGATTTGAGCCCCATGGGCCCATGGCAAGTTATCATTCCTGTGCTTTTTTATTTTTAATCTTTAATTAAAGTAAATAAGTTTAAAATTAAAGTAAGTTTTCATTTTACTTATTATGTGAGCTTCTTATTTTTTTAAATATGTAATTGTAATTACTACTATTGTTAATAACTACTATTATTATAATACTAACTACTATTGTTATAATACTATTGTTGTAATTACAATTTACAATTACAATTACAATTACATATTGGTGTTTGTGGGTGGTGGTGGTAGGGTTGAGAACCAGTTTAGTTCATTTAAAGTACCCACTGCTGGAGCATGAGCCTTCCCTATGGGTGGAAACACCACAGCAAGAACGGGCCATAAACCACCACGCAGGCCCAGTGCAGATTGGTGGTTGTAAAGGACTGTAAATGTTTCAAAAGCACAAAAGATAAATTGAGATGATAAATTTGTGATGACCAGCCTCTGTGTAAGTTGCTTAACCTTTGCAAAAGTTGACCATGCGCTCTAACCACTGCACCATCAAGCTCCTCAAGATGAGAGATAAAGGTGAGCTACTTTCTTTAAACTTCTGGGCTCATTTTCCTCATAATTTATTGTTCAACCAGCAAGGTCTCAGCTCAGCAATAAGACATTTGTACATGAAAATAATGATGATTTTTTGTTTAAAATAATTGCCATTAAAAATAATAATTTAAAATAGTTATTCTTCTATCACATTTCTAAGCTATTACAGTATTTTGGTGCAGTTGTATGGAATACTAGAATTGAAAAACTGATTTAGTGTGATATTATTTTTAATGAACATACCTGCCGGATAATACCAATAGATGTTTCTTCATCATCATTGGAAGTTAAAGATTGGTTTCCATTAGGTCTTTCCTCTTTATTAATTCTAATTGGAGGATTAGCATCTTTATCTCTAGAGTTAAGCAATCCTTTGAACTTGTCTCTTATTTTAATTCTTTTGTTTTTTATTCTGTTTTGCTGTTCTTCATTTTTAGTGGCCAATGATGATTTTCTGGTTACTTCAGAATCAGAACCTATTTCTCTAATGAAGTTTTGAAGTTCTTTTTCGTTTTCAGAATATAGTACATTTTCATTAATTGTTGTCTGTTGAGAATCAGATTCACAACCGTCACTGTCCATATTTTTTATACGCAATTTCTTTGATCTATCTTTCAATAAGCTAGTATAATCATCACTGTCACTACTATTTTGAGTAGTTTCTCGAGTTCCAGGTGTGATATGTTTATCTTCTTCACTTTCACTGTCAGAAAATCTTCTGACACGTTTTCTGATCTTTTTCATGGTGGCTCCATAGTCACTGTGTTCATCATCACTAGATTTAAAAGACTTAATATGTGGTTCTTGAGATAGCTCTGAGACCGAGTCTTTTGCGGACGTATTGGATGTAATTTGACCTAATAAAGGCATTACTTTTTCTATAGGACATAACTCAGTCATATTTACAAGATACCACTATGAACCAGTCACCAACAGATATTACTATTATTGTTCGACAATATTTACTTAAAATCATTGAGGAAGCTATCTATTTTTAAATAAAATAGATATTTTATAGAAAATCTGCAGTTCCAGCCATCGAAAATTAGAAAAGTAAAAATAAAATAATTATCGGACAGATGACAATGTATCTACAACAGTCAACATCAGCAAATCTTTCGCGCCAATTTTGTCAAAATGACATTGTTTTTTTTCTCAGACGTCTTGTATTTTGCATTGTCGTATTCTGTTTTTTCGACCCTCGAACATCATATAAAACCACAGTCCTAAACTATTTAAACCAAATATTAAAAAATATTATCAAACGATTGCTGTTAAATAAAAAAAACCAGCCAATTGCGTGTCGGGCCACGCGCAGTGTAGAGTTCCGTAGCCCATCTCAATAATGCGGAATCTGAGAAGAGGGATTTTATGAACATTTATTTAATGTAGATACTACCGGTTTCACACACCTGACAACGTTATTTAAGTAGTTCCCAAGTGAACATGTGAACTGAGGGCCCACCTCACAGAATGCTGATTTGCTTACCTGGAGCTATTGTGACGAAGATATGAAACCTTATTTTAGCCTTTAAATTCATTGTCTATTTCCAGGGATCCGTCCTTGGAAATAGGTGATTCAATTCGGTGGACCCTCAGTTAAAATGTCAAAATGTACCGAAAAGATATATTTCATTTTCGTTAACGTGATCGAATGAATACGCCGCGCCGATAGTTAACAAAACTCACACTCGGTACTCTGGAATATAGACTGCTAGCTGCAAATTGTCGTAACGATGAGCGATTGTTGTCAAAAACAATTGAAGTAGGTATTGAAATAATTCGTTAAACGATTGTGTTTGAATAAGAACCAAAATTATTCGATTGTTCGTCGAATGTAAATTGTAACTAGGGTACCTATTTGTACCAGTAGTGTTCGACAGAAACCAGAGGATCTAGTGTGAGTTATTTTTGACATTAGATCACGTTTACAAAAACGAGAATTAGTATGGCAGATTGAAGCAGCGCCTTTTGGCGACATACGAGAAGAGTTAAAGTTAGGTCATATACATTTTCGTTCTCTTAAACGAAATCGAATGGATAGTAATCAAAACTCACTCACTCACTAGGTGAGATAATTAAAAATAGGGGTCAGCAAATATTTTTGAAATAGCTATCTAACGACACCACACACTATGGGGTAGACAAGAAAAAAAATACATCCCCACTTCACGTGTAGGGGACCTCCCCTACACGTGAAGTGGGGATGTATTTTGTCAACGTTGTAAATGTCAACAAATGGACGATAGGTGGTTAGTATTAAACGTATGTCACTTATTGAATATTATTGAATAAGTAAAAGGAATAAATTATCACCTATGTACGAATTAGTTCTAGAGTTATCTTTTTAAACCCTTCCTTCCTTGTGGTCAAAGACATTTAACTTACCTACTATATTAAATCTCTTTGCTTGTGGTCAAACTAAGTAGTCAAACTGATTTGACCACGAGGAATTTTAACATTCTTCGTGGACAAACTATTATAATCTCTTTCAACATACTGTATACGATATAGTCTTACTGTACAGGGAAAAAGAAAAATAAAAAAATAAAAAATAATAAAAAATAATTGATAAGTAAATAAAAAATAAATAAATTATTATGAATAAATAAAGAGTGACCATATCAATATTAAAAATCTTTTATGTTTTAAATAAAAAGATTTACTTGGCAATAGCATTAAACAATCTAAATTTTTTATATTATATAATTACTATCATTTAATAAATAAATAATAATAATATTTTTTTATTTTATTTTTATTATTCTCTTAAAATTTTTTTTACAATATTTTATATAAAAACATATTTACAATATAAAATATTATAAAAAACTTAACTTAGGTTGCCACCGGGCAGCGGGGATAGACCCAAGCTATCGATGATTAGGGCTGCAGAGTGAGGAACCTCCTGACAATACGTGCCGTGTCAATGAGTACTGCCTTTTGCATCTGACCCTCGACCCAACCTTTCAGCGAGAGCCTTTCTAGGTGTTGATCGAGACTCTTGGCTAAAAGACCGTTTACCGAAACGACTATCGGTATAATAATGGTTGAATCTACATCCCACATGGCGGTAACCTCGTGAGCCAAGTCAAGGTACTTATTGAGCTTGTCCTTCTCGGCTTTCACAAGGTTCTCATCATGAGGTATGGTGATATCAACCAGTATTGCCCGGCGCTAGGATCGGTCGACCACCACGATATCAGGCTTATTGGCGACAATAGTCCTGTCCGTAATGATAGAGCGATCCCAGTTAAGCGTTGCATGACCATTTTCGAGTACTGGCGCAGGTGCGTACTTATAGTACGGCACCTCCGTTATTTTTATTATTAATTAATTAATTATTATTATTAATTTATTAACCTTTTGAACGCCACGGTCGGCACTGGACGACAAATGAAAAAGTGCCCAACACGCCACCGTCGTGTATAGCCGACGAGAAAACGAAATTTTTAAAATACAAAATAAATATACTAAATTAACTTTTTTGTGTTTCTTTTTCCTATTATTTAAAAGTACAGTAATGATATATTGTAAAATGGCACGAAGATATATCCATTAGTTACATTTCACTAGCAAAAATTATCATTAAATATTGCTAATCGAAATCCTTAAAAAAGGTGTTCTCCTCACGCCACAGTCGGCAAGATACGACAGCTAGTGAAGGGTAAGTTAGGTAAATTTATTGAATAGTGCAGAATAGCTATTGGCATATAATAGTTCGTAGCGGCCTCGCTTTTTGTAAATTTTGCTTACCTTTTTAATGAAAACCAAAATAGTAGAGAAAGATTTTCATAAAATGCGCGAAGGCACTTATTTGAGCTCCTAGATTGAACTACTGTTCTAAACAAATGAAATAAAAAAAATAGAATGTTATCTCTTATATAGTCGAATAGTTCGTAGCGGCCTCGGAATTTTTAGATATCATTGATTTTACATTTTACATTTTTACATTTTTAGATTTTACAAAACTTCTAAAATCGCTTTAAGATCGATGTGAATTTCTCCTATCTACGATAATATTATTGAGCAAAATTTATACCAGAATAATTGTTACTTCATGAGGAATAAACATTTAATAATGAGTTTATAATCCTATTTCGATAAAAACGATAAATACAACTGCAAAATTACTATAAAATGCGATGCGCCGGCCGCCTGAACTCAGCTTTTTCTCGCAGAGTGGAAATTTGTAATACTAAGGATGAATTTATTATTCGATAAAAACGATAAATACAACTGGAAAATTACTACAAAATACGAAACTGGGCATTTTACGCAAAAATCACAGTCGAGATGTAATAGGCCTCTTAATAATTAGTACTCTAATAGACAACCTTTTCTTTACCTTGTTGTTTATAATTTTTAGTTTACTTGAAATGTCACATCCCTACCTCACACGCGAGAAAGTTGTCAAAGGTCGTGCCAACCACGCCATAGTCGGGTCTTCCCGACAGCGGATGACTTCACGAACGAGATTAGTGATGTACCTTATTATTATCTGATTTATTCGTTTGCAGTTCTAATGTCTACTTTTACTTTGTTTAGAATTTTGTAACTGCTGTTAAATGATACGAAATAGTGTCAAATAAAGATTGATATAACGAGTAATATTTTATTTCAAAAATATGTGACGAATAGCAATTATTAAATTGGTTATTGACAAATTATCGATAAGATCGTTGGCATTCCTATTTTATTTGTAGGTATTTGCTCTGAATTTGTGGCTTGGCGTGGAAGGGGCGCCAATGCGTTTGCGCTCTGGCGTTCAAAAGGTTAATTATTTCATCATTATCATCAGCTCATTTTATGTCCACACTGCTGGGGCACGAGCCTTCCCTTTGGACGGATAGGGAGAACGGGCCATAAACCACCACGCGGGCCCAGTGCGGATTGGTGGTTGTTAACGACTGCTAATGCAGCCGGGACCAACGGCTTTACGTGTCTTCCGAAGAACGGAGGAGCTCGAGATAATACATTTTTGGTCACCCATTCGATGACCGGCCTTTGCGAAAGTTACTTAACCTCAGCACTCGCAGACCGGGCGCGTTAACCACTGCGCCATCGAGCTCCTCATTAATTATTTATTAGGGTGTAAATTTTTAATAAATTAGATAGGTTGACCACGAAGAATGTTAAAACTCCTCGTGGTAAATCAGTTTGACTCACAGACATGGTTTGACTACTTAGTTTGACCACAAGGAAGGAAGGTTTTTAAACTTAGCAGCTCATATCCTCGACCAATTTACTAGCCTTCCAGTTTTTTCTTCAGAGAGCATGTCCCCACAGTTTTGTTCTTTTGGGATCTTTGAGGAATAGTTCCCATGTTTTTACAAACAATCATTCAATTTCGACCTAGGTATTTGTGCCATTTGCGATTTTCAGCGTATAACGTAGCAGGGCTGCTGCGTTAAACCCGAAGGCCCACATGAAGTGAAGTAGCACGAACATAAACTTACTGTTAATCAGATTGCCAAAATTTTAATATGTAGAAAAACTGAATATTTTTTTAGGAAATAAATTTATGACCACAATAGCAATAATTTAAAAAAATAAACGAAATTTTAAAACAAAGATAAAAATATAACAATTTATATTAACAAAGATCAATAAAAGGAGAATGAATTAATAATCATCGGCAGATGCGGGCATTTTTGAAAGAGATTCTTTAGTTTTTGGCAAATCACAAATTACAGCCTCTGCCGTTGTTAAAAGCGATGCTACTCCGCTTGCATCGATTAAAGCCCTTCTTACAACTTTCGTAGGATCAATGATGCCTTTCTCTAACATATTAACGTATACGTCATTTATTGCATCGTATCCAAAATTGTCTTCCATGTCTTCTACTTTAGATACAACTACAGCTCCATCACATCCAGCATTTTTGGCAATTGTCAAACATGGCGTACGTAGAGCTTTTTTCACAATAGTTATTCCAATCACTTGATCTGAATTAATGGCTTTTAATTTGTCTAGGACTGGTATACAACGTAGAAGTGCCGACCCACCCCCAGGAACGATTCCCTCTTCTACTGCCGCTTTTGTGGCATTTAAAGCATCATTTACACGATCTTTCTTTTCATTTACTTCGACTTCGCTGCAGCCTCCAATAAGCAAAACTGCTACACTAGATTGTAATCGAGACATTCTTTCTAGAAGTCGTGACTTATCATAATCTTCGGTTGTAGATTGTAGTTCTTCTTTAATTTCCTCGATACGGTATTTAATATCATCTTGGTTACCGTGGCCTTTAAGCAAAATAGTAGAATCTTTAGTCACCACTACTTCACCAACCCTCCCGAGACTTTCAAGTCGGCAATCTTCAAGTTTTATTAAATTTGGATCATCTTCAAAAACAACCCCTCCAGTAGCGATAGCCATGTCCATTAAAGAGTTTTTTCTGAAGTCTCCAAAACCGGGAGCTTTTATTGCAACTACAGGTAAACCTATTTTTAACTTATTCACAATCAGAACTGACAGAGGTTCCCCGTCAAAATCTTCAGCAATAATGATCAGGGGTTTCTTTTGAGTATTGGCAATTTCTAAGGCTGGAAGCAACTGTTGCACAGTAAATACCTTTTTTTGTGAAAATAGTACTAAAGCGTCATTGTACTCTACCTTGGGCCCTTTAGTAGAGTTTATGAAATACGGTGATACATATCCACGGTCAAACTTCATGCCTTCAATGATTTCCATTTCATCAATTAAAGTTTTTCCATCTTTAACGGTTATAACTCCATCCTTGCCAACAGTTTTCATAGCCTGTGCAATTAACTTGCCAATGGCTTTGTCGCCGTTAGCAGATATTGTCGCTACTTGTTCTATCTCTTCGGTAGTACTTACAGGTCTGGATATTTCTTTTAATTTTTTTTGTACTGCTTCCACTGCTAACATCACACCTTTTCTAATTTCAATCGGATTTGCCCCTTTAGATATTCTTTCAAATCCCTCTTTTGCAATGGCTCTTGCTAAAACTGTAGCAGTCGTGGTCCCATCACCAGCTTCTTCATTAGTTTTATTAGCAACATTTTGGACTAATTTAGCACCAATGTTTTGAAATTTATCTTTTAATTCTATTCCTTTAGCAACTGTGACACCATCCTTAGTTATTTTTGGTGGTCCGAAAGACTGTTCCAAGATAACATTACGTCCCTTTGGTCCCATTGTAACGGCAACAGCATCAGCTAATATATCGACCCCTTGTAGCATAAGGGATCTGACATCTGGTCCAAATCTAACTTCTTTTGCAAATGACCGTTTCAAAATATATTGCGGTTTAACAATTCCATACTTTATAACGTGTTGAACTCTATACATTGTAGAAAACTTTTATTCAATTCAAATCTTCTTTGGTGGCTTTCCTTGTAGCAAACTTTTCATTGACAAAATTCTTACGTCAAATAGTGCGCAGAATTTGGTAGGTTTTTAATTTAATTTAAAATTTGGAATATTAATTAAATATGAAGAAAGAAGTTCGTTTTAGAAAAATATTAAACCTTTTTCGTACTTATTGTTTTGAATAAATGCCATTATTTGCAATGCAATAGTTAGTACTTTTGAATTGCTCTGTAAATATTGTTATTTATTGGGTTTAAAAATATATATGAATAAAAAATATAATTTATGAATGGGCGAAAATATCACTCTGCATCCGAACTACTTATTTTACCACATGGGCGAAACCGAAGGTCACCATGGAGTCGGATTTATTATTAAAGGACATTTAACAAAATATGTAGAAAAACTCATAGGTATCATACGCAATTATGCATTTGAAATTACCAGGATACAAAGATCCATGGTCTATAGTAGAAGTTTATTCACTCACAGAACAATCGAACCTAGAAACAATAAATACATTTTACCTTGATTTAAATAAAGCAATCCAGAAATATGCTCATAAAAACCTGATAGTCATGGGAGACTGCAATGGTCAAATTGGAGCAAGTCGCTCAGGAGAAAACGTAATCTCACCTGACGGGAAAACAAAAAATTAAATTGATTTTATCACGACCAACAGGAACAGCTACTCTACTAATTTCAACGTCATCAAAAAATTCAACTTTACAACAACCATAGATTAATCAGAGCCGAACTAAAAGTAAAGCAACCAAAGAAGTCTAGGCCAAGACAGGACCTACGAAACACCAAGCTCGGTCTTAGAGCATTAATAATGCTCTAAGAGCTCGGTAGACATCAACTTGAACAAATAACACACGCCCTGAGAGACGAATTCATGGACTCTAAAGACATCACCAAGGAACTAGGAACGCAAGAAAAATACGACTGGATAGACGACACTATAAAAACCCAGACCCAGCTCATAACTAGCACCAATGTTGGAAAAAAAAACGGTTAGCAACAGACACAATAAAACTACTAGAAGAAAGGAACCACCTACTCAGCGTAAGGGAAACTCAGGGTAAAAGGAAGAAAATAGCAAAGATAAGCAAAATAATCAAAAACAGCATAAAAAAAGATATACTTAAAGCAAAATAGAATGGAAACTTTAGGAAAACATACTAAGAACGGGTGGCGTCAAAAAAGCGTACAAGGAACTGGCGAACTCAAGGAATTGGATAGTAAAAGTGAAAAATTATCTTGGAGAATGGAATTTTTGCAGAACAGATATATTACGAACAGCTACATCTTACTAAACAGCAACACAACACAAAGACAAATAGAACTGGCAGAAAACTTAGATATTCGTAGTGTCCTCCATGTTGAAGTCAATAAAGCTATAGATAACCAAAGGAAAGATAGAGCACCGGACCCTTAGAGCATTGAACCATTAATGCTCTAATCTAAGGGTTCAACCACATCGTAAAGATTTACAGTGGGACAATGCCTTTGAAGTCTCGGGAAATGCCGCTTTTTTTAGACATAAAGACATTCCCCCAGGGTTGTCATATTTTTTTCTCTCATTATTTTAATGTTCTTATTTTTGTATGTAACATAACATGATTTTAAATTTAAGAAAACAGTACTCGGTTAATAAAGGTTAGTGACTTCTTTTCATCCTTCAAAATGCAAACTGCAAATAGTGAGTGTTGTTCAGGCCATGACGTTTTTCCAATTAGTCTTCTCTTCTTCGTCTTATTTCTCAATCACACAAGTCTTTAGGGTTATCAATCCCGCGGATCTGCGGGATTTGCGGTACTGAAAAGAAAGCATTAACTTTGTTATAAGTAAGTTTGTTCATTAATTTGTGAAGTGATATACGTTTTTTATCATTCGACTAAACTAAAATGTATGTGTTACTTAAAGCTTAAAGATGTGTTCAACCAATGAATTTAAATATTATTTAGAGTTCTCTAAGTCCTGATTCTTTTAACAGATGGTTCTAGTTCATTCTACTAATTAAATACAACAAAATTTTATCAGCTCAGTTGCCTTGTCAAGGGTGGCCTTATGATGAGTTCCATGGATAAAGTGGTTTATTGACCTGAGGGGTTATTCCGATAATCACTGCGAGCACTAAGGTGTGACGTTAATTTAGTATACTGCGAAGCCGTTCGTTTATAGTTAGCTATACTGGTTACTGTTTAAAACGGAACGCAGTCCAGTATACTGTCGTGTCATCCATGTCATTTTTGGACGCTGTTGAACACGTGATCAAAGCACTGAGAGAGAGCACCTTACCTCGAAAATGCCGTGCTTACAGTACAAAAATGGCGATGATTTATGACGTCATATATTTTCCTAGGATACTGCGGCAGTATACTGTTAGTCCATAACGGAACAAGCTCACCCACCAGTAAGAGCACTGGACAGTGCTCGCAGTGTGTATCGGAACATACCCGAGATGATTGTCTGTCATGCGCATGTCACTGTCAGTCAGTCGTATCCGTTAGATTTTGAAAGAATTGAAATAGAATGGTTTTTTTAATCAAGTAATAAGCTTAATACATACGTTTGTTTACCTTATTTTTTAACAGGTGGTACTGTGGTGTACTTAGAAACATCACATATTTATTTTAACCAGCAAAATGAGCACCAACCACTATAAGTACAAGCCTATTATTGTTAATTTAAATATTGGTGATCAACTAACATCAATATCATGTGGTCATGTGGTTGTAGAGTTGATAAAATTTTTAGTGTATCAAAGATTGCAAATACCTTACACATACCAGTGGCTCAAGCAGGTGGTAACGAAGAAAAAAATGTGTGAAACAGAGCATGAGCAGAAAAAAGACAGTTTTCAATCAGAAAGACATTTTCGTGTGGCATCAACAGCATTAGAAAATTTGGACTTTATTTTGAAGGTACTGCAACGTTTCATTTTATTTTATTGCTTTATTACTCATCTACCGGCCAACTTCTTGACCTCCTTGCCTATTTAATGTTCCTTATTTTTCCCTGAATGGTTCCAGAATATCATTTCTTTCCAATTAGGGCAGGCTTTGTAGGTAGTTATTTGTTACAGGTTTTCTAAATTAGATTACAAAAACACAATGTTGAAAAAATTTCCACAAGCAGGATTTGAACCTGCACCCTTCTGACATACCGGGTCAGGTGCTCTCCCAATTGATCTATCGTGGTTCTAACCAGCCCGCCAATATTATTCAACACAATTTACTTTTTACTTTGAAAGCCAAAGGCACCCATTCAATGTCAACAACTACTGTCATTAACATCCAATCATAATATTTTTACAAATACTAAAGATCAGTTAAGAAGTAGGCAAGCTATTATAAAATGCTTAAATAATTTTAACGCAAAATTTGTTTCACAACAAAATTTGCGTTAAAATTATTTAAACATTTCTAAATTAGATTGTTAAAAAAAATATATTTCTTTTACTACTTTTTTGGAACCTAAGCGAACATCCCTCCTACTTGCTACTTGTTTTCTGATTTAAAGAATCATCAATTCTGATTTATTTACTCTTCTATAATTTTCAGAGCCTACTACAAGAAATAGGTGGCCCTTCAACACCTGATGAAGTTTGCATTGCCCTTGGGGCTACTCCTGTGTCTTGCAAAGAAGTGTACAGGCTGATCATGCCCACCACATGCCACAAACCACAGTGCCACTCGTCTCATATTGCTAATGATCAGAAAATCCAACGTAGTGTGTTCAGGTAACTAATGTATTAAATACCTTTAAAGTTTGTACTTTGTAAAAACAGTGCTGCTTTCGAAATATTTGTTTAATTTTTGTACTGACTATTTTCAGGACCTTGGTGACATCAGAGACATTGAGTCAGGTCTTCTTTAGCTCAATGGCACCCACAAACATGTATGTTTTCATTAAAAAGAGAAACATTGACAATCAAGATTTGCTTAACTGTGACAATTTCATTTTAACTAGTGGCTGTAGAATACCACGCAATTCCAGGAGAGTTGTACTAAATTTCAGGAGTGAGAATACAGAAAACCTCACTTGTTGCAATGATTTCCAAATATTTGGAGACGCAATAAGCCAAAATCTTGAAAGCTTACAAATAGAAGATGACAATGAAAATGAATTTATTGAAATTGAATCAACAGATGAAACGAAATGGTACCAATCAACGTATGTGATGAAAGGTTTTAAAGACTGTGTTGTGAATGGTACATCAGTCACTAGTTCATGGCAAGAACCACCATTGAGTGTATAAAACTATTAGATGAATTTATTCTATTTAAATTTAGAACAATTATATTATTGCTCAAATCTATATTATCTAACATTGACTGAAATGCTAATATACCTAGTTAATTGTTAAGTTGAATGTAAAAAGAGAAAGACTAGACTAGAATAAAACTAATAGATTAGACATGTCTTCAATTTTTTTATAATGAATTAGTTAATTATTTAATTTGTTTCATGACCTTTTTTTTTACATTTGTTGACTGTTCAAGAAATGTTGTAACAATCTGGTTAGCTTCATTTCTGTGCCATATCTTATTATAATTGTAAATAGGTAATGCAGTATTACAGTAAGTAAATAAATTGATTTCTATACATAAGTCTTTTATTTGATTTTGTCTTGTTATGAACTTTAACTTAACTTAATGAAAAAATTATTAAATTTCCTTGTTAAAGTGGACATTCAAGATTATACCTTTATATATTGCACTACACCCTGGCCATCGCCAAAAATATCCCTTTCACTTTTGACTACACATACAGATTTTAACGCTCTGTCCTTGGGCCTTGTTGTACAATTTTTCCGTTTATCACAGTGTCTCAAAGCTTCAACAAATTCTACTAAAAGATTATTTCGTCCACCATTCGGGCCAACAACATAATCGCATCTTACTGAGTTTTTAATCATATCTGTCATACAGCATTCTAGGAGCTCATAGTATTCTAGCCAGAAATCTTCTGGCACTTGTTTCAGTTTTACCCCAATAGCTCTGCTCAGCATTCCAGTAATATAAATATCATCAATCCAAAAAGGGTAGTGATACAAAGCCTCATCACAGAGCCTAGTAGCAACATTTGTTGTTGTAATGTAGTACCAGCCAGATATATATGGGGGGTATTTATCAGATGAATACTCTCCTTGGGTCACATACCACTTGTTCTGTTTACTTCTTCTTGGTACAGTATTATTTAACATGTAACCCATGAGTACATCCTCTTTTATCCCTAGGTTTAACAGTAATTTGTATGTTTTTTCCAAGTTAAATACAATATCATCATCAACTTTAAGTATGTAGGTGGGTGCACATACATTGCTGGCATATTTTAAGCCCATTAAATGCTTCAGTGATAGATTTCTATAACTTTCTTTAAATGAACCTTGCAGTATGTCATTGAATATACTATGCTCATTAATTATGGCTGCTTGAGATATCTGCCTGGAACAGAGAGAAGAGACCTGCCTTATTTAAAAGCTGGCTGCTTTTAAATAGGGTAGTTCTTATGCACAGATTAAGTTGCAATACCACAGATTAGTTATTAGTTACTACGGCAATACTTTCAACTATACCTATCATATATATCTATAACAGTACTTATTGCAAATGCCATAAAACAATAGAGCTGGCTGTGCAACATAGCTTTAGAATACATGCAAATTCTAGGCTATATCAAATCTCTATGCTAGTAGTGGTCTTTAAAAATTTACACATACTCCCTATATCCTTAATACAATATCTTGAGCTGCAGCCAAAATTTATGGCCAAATGAATAAAAACGAGGTTTATTGGGCATAGGACATACCCTACTAAAAATTATTGCTATATTTTGTATAGTCTGGCTGGTCACTCTGTGTTGCAGCCAGATACTGCAGTAAAAGCATTGCCCATTTTGAGACATCTTTTAATATTAGACTTATTAAACAATTAACATACTTCTCTTCAGAAGGAATTTTTGCTAATAGGAAAATTCTTGTTGTATTCATAGACTCTAATAGCTTTAGTGGCATTGATCTTCTGTGGGCACTTCTTAACTCTGTATGAGCAACATACGAAGTCACTATGATGGTTAAGAAAGGTTTTTCTGAAAAAAATGTGTGGTTTAGTAACTTATTAAAAGTTAAAATTATAATATTACAAATAAGTAGGTATGGCATTAATCCATTGGTTCTAAATTCCAAAGAGGACCGTCGAATTTGGGGGGGGGGGAGGGGGGGGGGGAGGGGGGGGGGGGGGTATACCCCTACCCCTCCCCCAAAGCTCAAAACTCGGAACTTAATACTTTTTTTTTAATTAACTTTTTAATTTTTTCGAAAAAAAAAATAAAAAATAATTATTCTACCAGAGGACCGTCGAATTTGGGGGGGGGAGGGTGGGGGGGAGGGGGGGGTATACCCCTACCCCTCCCCCAAAGCTCAAAACTCGGAACTTAATACTTTTTTTTAAATTAACTTTTTAATTTTTTCGAAAAAAAAAAAAAAATATAATTATTCTACCAAGTTACCATAACCGTACCCCCTTCTTTAGGAGAAGAGGGATGAGGAGGACTACTCCTCCATTGTGGCCTTTTAATATGAGTTTATAAGATTCCACTAAAGGTCAGGTGCAAATAAAACAAGGTTTTTTATTATATTTTTTATATTTTATACACATAACATATAACATTTAATAATTCTTCAAACACATCTTTATGGTTTATAGATATATCTCTTCTCCATATTGTCTCTACCACCCAGTCCTCAAAATTTCCTTTAAAATTACACATATGGAATCTTCTTTTTAATCCACGCCAGTGGCTTTCTATGCGTTGGGTGTGTGTCCCATCAGGTGCTATAAATCTATTCTCTGGATCACTATGGTTTACCTTTCGATGAATATAGCCATGTTCAGGAAGGCTATCGTAAGCTCTCCAAAAATCTGTATGTATTATAGAGCCCTCCCGAACATGTTTTTTAATGAGCGGTATTAAAATTTCTGCTGACCGCTCATTATTGGGACACACTTCCAAACGCAGGTCATCACTGCCATCTTCAACCATGCCAATGACCCAGTGGCCCTCTATGTGACGTCCTCTATTATATTTACGTTTTCCAAACTTAGATTCATCAATTTGGACAACTTTCCCAGGGCCACCGATCATTGGTCTTTCCTCCTCTTTCTCTAATACGTAAACAACAATAGCTTCCCTACAGTATGAATACCAGTCCGTAATTGTGCGTAAAGACACTACAGTGTCTCTGTTTTCACTTGACGTCTCTCGTCTTACATCTTGATAAGATGCATTGTGGGCAAACAAATACATTAATTCAAATATTAAAGGTAATGGCAAATGTGCCATTTCGAACCACGTCCCAAGGGATTGGCTATATGATCTGCTTCGGCAATTGCTTTTGCGACATCTAAACTTGCCGAATTGATTTGTCTTTTGTAATGACATTGGAGTCCGATGGTATGGACACAACTTCGAAGTAGGTACCATTCTTCTTTCTTCAGCAAATCTAATGCAGTTTTCCATGGTGTTGAATGTGCTGTGAATTTTTCTCAAATTCCAATGAGAACGTATCTCCTCTGAGTACATGTGGATACGCCTGCCAGAAGATCCAGTAGGCCGAGGTTGAGCTTCCGAGTCCTCATCTAGAATGAAATAAATATGTAAATACAAAAAATAGAGATCATTGTGTAGTGTAGAAATTGGTGACGTGTTATCTTCACTTCTATGTTTTAGCTAATCTTTATTCTCTTAAAATGTCAAAATTACATCAGAGCTTAACCAAACCGCTTAGATATGTGACAACTGTAGGTTTTAAACGTCTCCGGCGCTGCGGGAAGAGCAGCCCCTCCACCCTTGCGTAGCGAAACGCAGGCATTACAAGCTCGCCTCCGCAGCTTCGGCTTTTTGGTCGCCTGCGGCGACCAGCCTCAGCCGCAGCGGCGAGCTTGGTGCCTGTGTTTCGCTACAGCGGGTGAGGGCTGCTCTCCCTCCGCGCCTCCGGGCTTATAAAAACACTCTAGTGTAGGGCAGACTAGTACCACGTGGAGTCGGGGTAGACTAATTCGGGTCTGTGACTAACTTTGACCTAATGTTACCTTATCGGGTATGATACATTTTTTACTATAATATAATACTACTACTGTTAATTAATAATAAACAAATTATAGTAACCTGAGGACACAGTTGCACCAACTGGAGAAATGGCAGTTGAACACCCAGCAATGGGCTCCACATCACCACCTAAGTGCACAAGCGGCTCACTAGAGTCTATCACTTGCACACTAGGCACAGACGAAGAGCACCCAGCAATGGGTTCAACAGCATGCACAAGTGGCTCACTAGAGTCCATCACTTGCACACACAAAGGCACTGAAGAGGAGTTCGACACAAGTGGCTCACTAGAGTCCAAAACTCGCACTACACTCGACTCTTCAGGCGAAGATCCAGCAGAACTCGAAGACTGAGACTTCGGGGACGCCATGGTAGTCAAACGTTGTAAAATATCAACAGGAGTACGGAAACGATCTCAACTGCGATGGACACAAACGATGACTGACTCTTGTGACGTATAAACGTCAAAACACGCAAAATGGCGGTTTTTTATTTTTTTATGGCATTGGATTTTAGCTTTTTTGGGCAATTTAGCAGTGCTGCCAACATTCTTTTGGTTGCTTTCAAAGCGTTTTTACGTTGAAAAGTTGGCAGCAGAGCTGTCACTTCACTATCCGAATAAATGTTAACCATAAAATTTATTATTTTCAATAATTTATTGTGAGAGTCCTAATCAATTCCGAGCAGTAAAAATTCGTGTACGTATTCCTAATTATGAGTTCTTTACGCAAAAAAAAAATCACCTCAAAATTCAGCGGTCCTCTTTGGAATACTGAGCCAAGTATGTTGTTTTTCATATAATCGTAATTTCTTTTTTTTATAAGTAATAGTGAATCTTTTATTTCACTATGAGAACTCCACAAAATCCATGAACATAGAGAAATGAATGCTAAAACTACTGCAGTAGCAAACTTTCTTTGCATTTTCATAATTTACCTATTCTTAAGTTAAGTTTGAAAATTATTATTGTTCAATAATAATTATTATTAATCTTAATATTTATAAAAATAAATTATCACAGGTTGAGATTCGGTTTTTTACACATTTACATCATTTGGTTAAATAGGTGCTATAATTTAATTTTTCAATAAAGCACAATAAAAGACACGTGTAGGTAAACAAATGAAACAAACATTATTTTGGTAAAATAACAAAGCTAAAGCTTCCCCAAGTAAAGTTCCTACCTACCACCTAAAGTGTGACAGTGACAGGTCAACTTATTTCAGTAGTGTTGTGTTGTCTATCGATAGATTTTTGAATGAAAACGATAGAAAGTTAAGATTCTATTAAAGGAATGCTTCTAAGGTTCAGACGGAGTATTAACTTATCTTATCTTAGTGGGGCTTGCCGAGGCTCCACTCCGTAAAACTTCGACTCATCGGGATCTTTTGTGTAACCCCATCCTTTCACTTTTTTTCCGTTGTAAAGATAGATGCCGTAGGACGGAGTATTAATGCTTTTCTAATAAAATAAAATAAATAAACT
Organism: Eudonia mercurella; assembly: GCA_963082485.1. NCBI lineage: Eukaryota > Metazoa > Arthropoda > Insecta > Lepidoptera > Crambidae > Eudonia > Eudonia mercurella. Next base: position 9,378,616 of record OY720041.1, on the reverse strand, counting down.
TTAGATAGTTGCTCAGATTAGTATTTGTTATGATACTGTCGTAGTACGTAGTCCATGATTAGAGTCACCAAATGTTATGGTTTAATTATAAATGTATTGGGTAGCTTGTAAAAATTGTTTTAATTATAATGTATAATTTATTATACTTATACATAGAATCATCTTATACTTACAATTATCTTAAGAGTTTATCTATCTATATTATGTTCCTCATGTATCGGAATATTCTATCTGTGCAATCTTTCTACGTGCGGATAAGAAACTATGAGTTCGATCTCAGTCGGTCACCTGTATGTAACTGCCCGGCCGACGCAGAACTCCCCCTCTTAAAAAATAAATCAAATACACGATGGTCTTCCGTTTCAGCGGTCTGAGTATCGTGCGAGTGTGTACTGTGTACTTGCGTAGTAAGTGATGCTCTAATCGGCGGACAGGTGAATGCGGTGAGGCATCCGAGTTGCTAGTCGCAGAACTTCTACGGTCGCAACTCGCGAGTCGCAACGGAGGACAATGAGGGTCTATTGGGTACTGCCACCGCGGAACCATAAAGTGGTTGTATTTTATGTTACTGTGATGGAACTTTGAGACTTTAAACTGGCTTGCTGTACGATCCGATCCGAACCGACACGCACTAGTGCGTAATAGATACCGTTTACTCTAGAAAACCTCCGAAGGTGATTCGTTTCACACGGCTTGAGGAACCCTTTAAGTTTCTCGCCGCCCCCAAAAAAGCCAGGTGAAGCTTAAAATGCTGTTTAAGGCAATCAGCAAACTCACTCCAAAAAAAAAGGCTTTCCGTTTGTTTTTATACTTTTATCTTATCCTCTTAAAAGTTGGCGATGTCCCGCATCAAGCTATAAGACAGTTGAAAAGTACATTCATGTAGGAACTAGGATTAGTTAAGCCAGGATTACTTGTCCTTAATGCATAGGTTCAATTCATTAAGAATAATTCCATTATAACACTATGCATCATTTGCCATGGCAAAATAAAGTTTCTAATCGAGTTACCGCCGCTGCTGCCATGACCTAGACCTTGCTTGAGCGAAGTATGAACGGCGAAATGATACGTTGGTCATTTGAGCATTCATTGCGTAACGCAGCATCTTCTTAATGCAATTGTTGCGAAATATCAATTCGCATCGTGTATTTTTAAGTAGTATATCGCTATCTCACTGGATCAAAAGTTCTTGCCGTTGTCCGTATCGGGGTCCATCAGAAGGTTAAATACTGCTGTGTCGGGGTCACCAATGCTATGGTTTAATAATAAATACGCTGAGTTGCTCGTTGGAGATTGGTTTATTACCAAGGATAAAAGTTATGCCGAGGGCTAAATTGTTCGAACTGTAACTTGATTATAACTAGACACATTCTGAAACAATCAAGACTGTTTATAATACAATTATCCTTATCTTACTCACGTAAGGGAATATTCTATCTGTGCAATCTTCCTACGTGCGGATAAGAAACTATGTTTCGATCACAATGGGTCAGCCAGATATAGGTACATGACCTGCTCCAGTGCCGTATGTATTGTTTATTTTCAGAGGTGATTTTTAGAGGTTATTGCTAATGCACTATAAACGTATTGGTTTAGTTAACCTACCTAAAAAGCAAATACGCTTGTGTAACCAAGGTTTCATTCACGTCAGTCGTACAACAGACCTATGGGGAGAGTGACGAGTAAACCATGACTTTTCAAATTCATCCCGAGCATCTATCCGTTTAGTTACCGACGACGCTTAAACAAAAGAAAGCACAATAAAATGCCTTCTTTTCTTTTGTTAAGGAGTAGCAGCACAAGTAGCAGTAAAACACACAATTATATTTAGAACTTTTTTTATTTTGAACTATATTCGATCTTTTGCATTTCATTTTTTTATGTCATTGCTGTGAAAACCATACCCATCTTATTGAAAATTTTAATATCGATAGTGCAAAACTTGTAGCCTCTTACAAATAAACAAAGAATAAGCTTCGAATAGTTATTTCGTGTTTTCGGAGCTTATTCTTTGTTTATTTGTAACGCTTTTTATGTCTATATTTAATCACATTCGATTACTTAAAATTGGTTAGAGGCGACAGACAATATTATGTAAAGATTGGTTCATAATAAAAGATCACAATTTGTACTTTGAGTTAGTTGTAGGTACACCTACTCTTCTATAATAAAAACTTTAAGGTGAGGGTTGAATGCGTCGATTAATGACAAAAAGGCTTATTCTACTTTTCATGTCAATAAGAATATCAATTATTCTGTATCTTCTGACAAAAGGGGTCGCTCTTTCAATTTAGGATATAGAAAATTACTTATCGTTGCTATAAGTATCGACCCGTTCAAATTAAGTCAACCAACACTATCTACTCTTTTTAAAAGTTGTTTGGGGGTGGATTCGCGTTTTGGATTTTTTCTGATTTATTTTGAAGCCTTTTTGTAAATTAATCTGAAATGCGTGCAAAGTTTCAAAAATCGAAAGAAGTACTATTAAGTAAGATCTGCTTAACAAAGGCACTCTTTTTTAATCAAGAATTTAGATAATATTTGATCTCAAAAAATAATAAGAGAAATGGTAATGACGTTAGGCTAATGGCAATGATTTTTTGAGGATGGTAATGATTAGGAATGCTTGGTAATGACGAGCTTTTACGGCAAAAATAATAATTAAGTACCTGATACCTATTTTAGAAGACATACCTATGTATTTTTTTCATATATAAGTAGTTGCTAACTTGTAAATAAAACACTTACTTATAAATTTGTAAAGTTTAATAACACAAAAATTAAAATTCAACAAATCTCGTAACAAACACAATCTCGGTCTTTAATTTAACTATGCTATCATGGCTCAATCCACCTCGCCGAAATTAATCTACTCTTATGGTACGTATTAAGTTGTTAAGTAGGTAACTAAATTTTAACTTAACTTTAAGTGATTAATTGCATGTAAACACATAATTTAGTAGCAAGTTGCAAGTTAAAATTTAGCTAACAACTAAAGAAGATATTTAGAATTTTGTCTATTTTTCGGTTAAGTTGGTGGGCGGGGCTTGTCACTTGACACGTTTGGACTGGCACAATATTAGTTAAATGCAGAAGTGTAGTGAGCGACGCGCTCGGGTTCAATTTTATTGTTCGTATTAAATTATTGATTATTGTATTAAACATATTTACTCGATTTAGAAACTCTACAAAAATGAGATAGACTGCGAAAACTATTGCCAGTATTGAGAAAATATATTGTAATATGTAATTTTAATTTTGCATCTAATGCACATCGCATTACAGTATCTTTTTTCTGTATTTCGTTTTCCACTTTAGATAACAAGTAAATAAAAGAGTCTTCTGCCATGCGTGACGCATTAAAATATACTTGTTATTAAATCTTCATTCGCTAGCTCCTCGAACAAAGTGGCACTTGATCCTTGGCCATACTGATCTCTTCTATTTATTCAATTTCTCACCCAGTTTTTTGGGTATGGTTATTTCCCTAATTATTTCATCTTTGACTTCATAACAAATTTAGCACAGAATTTACGACTTCATTACGTGGTTGATCGTCCATCTTAAGTGAACTAAGCAAACTAATTACTTAAATACGTATGGACATATACTTAAATATAAGCCACATAAAATTAAGTTTAAATTTAGTTACCTACTTTACAACTTAAAACGTGTAAATCAGCCATTACTCTGTAAGCCCTATTCAATGTCGACAACTACGTCATCAACATCCGATCTAAATATTTTTACAAATATTGAAAGATCAGTTAAGAATTAGGCAAGCTATATTTATGATTACATATACATATAATTTTACGCAAATAGTGTGGTAGTGCACCTGACTCGGCACGTCATGGGGTGCGAATTCCCTTCGTGGAAATTTTTTCAGCACTGTCTTTTTTCACATATCTAATAGTTTCAATAGTAAGTAGGTGGAGCTCGATGGCGCAGTGGTTAACGCGCCTGGTCTGCGAGTGCTGAGGTTAAGCAACATTCGCAAAGGCCGGTCATCGGATGGGTGACCAAAAATTATTATCTCGAGCTCCTCCGTGCTTCGTAAGGCACGTTAAGCCTTTGGTCCCGGCTGCATTAGCAGTCGTTAACAACCACCAATCCGCACTGGGCCCGCGTGGTGGTTTATGGCCCGTTCTCCCTATCCATCCATAGGGAAGGATCGTGCCACAGCAGTGGGGACGTAAATGAGCTGATGATGAATAGTTTAAATATGTAGTACTATGTAATATTGAAGTTTCATTTTTGAAAACGGCAACTACCTGAAATAAAATATTATTTTGTATGATGTATTTTTAAAGTTAAAATATGTTTAGAGTATGTATGCATAAACCTACGACCATTATTCCCCAAAAGGTGGTTAGAGATCATCATATCCTATCCAAGCCATGGTTTGGATCAATGTCCACTTTTAGCAAATAGAGCGACCTTGTTGTTAATTATGCAAAGGAAGTGTCAGGATGCTGGCCAATCGCCTTTTTTGATGCACTGGCGCATAATCTCGATTCACCACTTACGAATGCTGACAAGAAAAGCTGGCTATTATAATACTATAATCCAGACAAGCACGGATAATTTAATATTTTTAGCAAATTAAAATAAAGATAACGCACAAAAAAACCCATTCAACTTCCAGCTGGTATTTCGGTTATTTTAAAGCATGAAAGCAAACAACGTTTTAAGTAAAATAGAACAAATTGCTACTAATAAGAAATTTTGAAACTTTGAATTGATCATTCCCATTAACATAACGTCATTACCATCAACACAAATCAAACGGTAATGATGATGATGGTAATGACAAACGTAGTGTTTTTTTTTGAACAAATCGTGAATTCTTAGCGCTACTATTTTGTGACCGCCTTTTTGAGAATTTGTCCTGGGAGTCACAATAAGTTCTAATGCTAACAATTATACTTAATTTATAATTACCTAGAAAACGTATTTACCGGTAATGATGGAAATACGTGACAACCATTTCCTGGACATATGATTTGTAACAAAAAAAGTATTTAAAGAGCACTCACCGTGACGTGCGCTGTGGTACATTTCGTGCAAGCGACTGAGGAGAGTGATGTGCACGGGGACAGTAAGATACATCACGTAGATCTTTCAAGAAAGTAAATTTGACGTTAGCGCGATGGTAATGACGAATTTCTGTTACAAACTTTTGAAATTTCGTTTTGACTATTATGCTGTTCTGAATTATAAACGCTATTTATTATGTTGTTTACGGTAAAATACAGATTACTAAACGTTTGAAAAAAATCGGGTTTGGCGATCATAATTATTGAAATATATATTTTGAAAGTTTTGTGCACATATATTTTCTTTAGATGGTAATGATGTTTTACTCAGTTTTAATTAAATTAGAAAATGAGTTTTTAGAACACAAGGTTCGTAACTGTGTCACCTTACGTTAAATTATGTTTAAAACCTCGCTTAAACAAAAAAGTAACTGAAAAATGAGATAGAATTTCTAATCAACTAGAAATAGTTTTTTTCCATGTTTCGCGAAATGACCCTCGGATTTCTCAGGAAGAGCGGGTTATCATTTGACTTACTAATTAATTAGTAAATTATTTTTTTAAGGCTCGGGTTGCAATTTTTTTACCGATGATTTTTTTGATATCAATTACTATTGTTCCGTCGTGATCATCTCATCTGAGAGGGTGATCTTATTCAAAGTAACGGTAACTAGTTTTTGATAACAGATTTTTGACGTTATATCCTATATCTCGAAGAGATTTCTTTGAGAGATAAGCTCACCTTTGTATGTCTTGTGTAACGTGTGTCAAATAAATACGTAGGCAGGCAGGTAAATAATTCAAAAATTATTCTAAACAGCGCAGCTGGTAAAACTTAGCGTTTCATTTTACGCGTTTAGACAGTTTATGTTGTGGTCGTTTCATTGAACTCTTTAATAATCATAACTGTATGATTTATATTTATTTAATTCAACAAGATTGGTTGCACGCTTTATGGCGTCCGGCGTTTATAAATTGATTGGTCGTAATTATTTAGTAGACAAAGCAAGCTTGACATTTTAACCTAGGTAAATGGAATTATTTTGTTATGTTCTTGGAAAAAATAACAGTAGGTAGGTATGTCGTACCTACGTGGCACTAATCCTTTTTCTGCGTGAGATATGGAACGTAAACAGGTACGGTCACTTACAAAAGTTGCTGATCACGATATAGTGCCAAATTATTCGAATAACATTTGTTTATTTGTTAATGTTGACAAGCGTCTGTTAGTAATTAATTAGTTGCACCACAGAATAACTAATTGTACCTACTAAGTTGCACTGACAAAGTACTAAAGTGTTCAGCTACTTTTGTTGGTGATTGTACCATGGTTTATTTATTTAATTTTGATGTAAATAGATATTTAGGCATATATCAAGCAGTGGACTATTTATTTATTTTTTATTTCAATATATTCGAGCTATTTTACACACTTACCTTACCTACCTAAGGTCAGATAGAAAGACTTATATAAAATACTAGCTGACCCGGCAAACGTCGTTTTGCCATAAAAAATAAAAAAAAAATTTAGGGGTGGACTACCCCTAACATTTAGGGGGATGAAAAATAGATGTTGGCCGATTCTCATAGATACCGGATGACCCGGCAAACGTTGCCATAAAAAAAAAAAAAAAAATTTAGGGGTGGACTACCCCTAACATTTAGGGGGATGAAAAATAGATGTTGGCCGATTCTCATAGATACCGGATAAGCACAAAAAATTTCATCAAAATCGGTCAAGCCGTTTCGGAGGAGTATGGCAACGAAAACTGTGACGCGAGAATTTTATATATTAGACTAGCTGACCCGGCAAACGTCGTTTTGCCATAAAAATAAAAAAAAAATTTAGGGGTGGACTACCCCTAACATTTAGGGGGATGAAAAATAGATGTTGGCCTATTCTCATAGATACCGGATGACCCGGCAAACGTTGTTTTGCCATAAAAAATTAAAAAAAAATTTAGGGGTGGACTACCCCTAACATTTAGGGGGATGAAAAATAGATGTTGGTCGATTCTCATAGATACCGGATAAGCACAAAAAATTTCATCAAAATCGGTCAAATTACTAAAATGGCTATTAAAAAATAAGGGTTGATCGTAGAAGGGTGAAAATTGAGGATTGTATGTATTTTTGTATGTTGTATCATAAAAAAATAGAAATTAAAAATTTTGTCTAAAAAATAAAAATAAAAATTTAGGGGTGGACTACCCCTAACATTTAGGGGGATGAAAAATAGATGTTGGTCGATTCTCATAGATACCGGATAAGCACAAAAAATTTCATCAAAATCGGTCAAGCCGTTTCGGAGGAGTATGGCAACGAAAACTGTGACACGAGAATTTTATATATTAGATAAACTCCCCTTGTGTGTCGAGCCACCGGCCACCGGCCGATAACATTTAAAATTCTATTGTGTCTGGTATTCACGCAGAAAAGATACATCTGGTATAATTAATTACCTGCCAATTAACTTTGACCACACTCGAGTTTATAATGACCTAAGTTATTCTAGGAACAGTTTACAGTTAGTATGCCCTCCGTAGTTCGGAAGGCACGTGAAGCCGTTGGTCCCGCTCCCGGCTGCATTAACAGTCGTTAACAACCACCAATCCGCACTGGGCCCGCGTGGTGGTTTATTGCCCGATCCTATCCATCCATAGGGAAGGCTCATGCCGTGCCCCAGCAGTGGGGACATAAGAATGAGCTGATGATGATGATGTACCTACCTACCTAACTAAGGGAACACCTAAATACCTCTACAACCATTGCAAGTAACTTGATTGATTATTATATCAAGAACGTACCTACCTTCCATTAACCATTCCAATTCAATTCCATTAACCTTAAGCTGGCCGTTGAACAGTTGCAACATACTTTGAAGTAAAAGCCTGTTTGCTGCCTTTGCCTTGCCTGCAATAGATACCACTATTGTCATAGCGCGCTACTTCTTACCCACGCGCGACGTAACACTCGCGATCGCGACTCAATCTGCCCGTCCACATAACAAGGGGACTGCAGAACGTTAGCTTTATACATACTGGACGGCGCGGCGCACGTAGTAACTATTAACATGCTATTAACTAATCTGTGGCGGCGGCGCATGCTTGAGCAACGTACACATAGGTATAGGTCGCGCCAAACTTCTAGTCCCCTCTGAAGTTGGCGCGATTCGCGTCGCAGTAGTAAAAAATAGGCGTCAGTGAGGCGAAGGCGGGGACGAGCGGTAGGGCCTGACTGTACAGCTGCGCAACGAAGCAACTTCAGAGGGGACTAGAAGTTTGGCGCGACCTATACTAGACTATCTCACGGATACGGCATTTCGGGAAAGTTCGGAATAGTCCGAACGCAGCAGGGTGCCAAGCCAAGTGCGAGTTTCATTCGCCATTCGATCACGTTAACGAAAACGAGAATTTGTATGGCAAAATGTTAAATCCTTTCGTATGCCGCCAGGAGGCGCTGCTTCAAAGCCATACTAATTTTCGTTATCGTAAACGTAATCGAATGAATACGGATAGTAAACAAAACTCACACTAGGCCCCCAGCCCCCCAACCGCCTAACACTCTCGCTTTCGATCGCTTTGAAAGCGAGGCCCTCGCCTCGCTTTTTATTATAATATCGAAATATAATAAAGAATAATATCGAAAGCTTTTGATATTGCTTTCGAAATGACAAGATGACGCCTCCTCCTCGCCTCGCCTTCAAAGCGATCGAAAGCGAGAGAGTTAGGCGGTCGACCCCCTGGTCTATGTGAGTTTAATTCGCCATTTGAATGAAGCCACTTGGAGGTTATCTGTGTCTGAAGCTTACCCTCTGCAGTCTCCTTATTTCGTGTAATCTGCCCGTCTCTTAATCATTAATAATGTGTTATCATGCACCGCTTTCGTACTAGTCGCGGGCGCAGGCAGGAAGTCATTCAGTAGCGTGAGGACAGCCGAGCTGTAAGCACCGCGTTTTAATAACACTCCGTAAAACATCGCGCACGTAAATTAGAAAAATTAATTTCCGACTCATACATAACAGCAAAGTTTGACATCATAATGAGTTCAATAATGGATACGCCGGTGGACAGCAGCGAGGATGCGCTGACAGCGAAGATTATAACAATGGTGTGCCTATTCGTCGTGTCCATGGCAGTGGGAATGGTCCCCCTGCTCATATCCTTAAAATTTGACTGGTTCACGCGGAAGAATTCAAGTGACATACGCACCAACAATAAGCTTGTGATGGGCTTACTGGCATTCGGAGGAGGTGTGCTATTCTCAACCACCTTCATGCATTTGCTCCACGAGGTCGATGAAAACATAGACATACTGCAAGGTAAGCCTGATAAACTATATAATATGAATGCCGCTTTATATTAAGTACAGCAAACAGAAGCGATATTGTTGGGATGACGGCTCCTTGTCTATATGGGTGGTGGTTTTATTTAAATTGATACTTGCCTTTATCAATGTGTTCTTGTTTTCAACAACTGCTTTGCATCTGTGGTACAGTGGTTAACTACTGGTTTCAGATAGGTTGAAGTTAGGTCCGGGTGTAGAAAATGGGGGCCCCAAAAAATAACACAATTTTTCTTTTCAAAAGATACCTAGCCAAATTTTTTAAAATTTTTTTTAGAAAAATTTCGCGCTCTAGTGTGGCTACGCAACGTGTAGGTCACAAGACTGACTTAACCTAACTTAGTTGTCCCCGTCATATAGTTACAATATTTTCTCTCCATAGCTCCATACAAAATCATCTTAAAATAAAATTTTACAAGTCCTAACTCCATACAAAACATGATTGAAAAATCGGCTATGTCTCGGACCCCCTTTGCTACATTAGGTTCCCAGCGAACTGTATTATATTAATGTAGGTATTCAATTGGGCTTGGTTTGGTTAGTGTTAGGGCTAGTTCTAAGTGCACCAAGCTGGCTAGTGGCTAGGCTACCACTGTTTATCTAAGTCTGTCGCATAACATCAATGTTAGTAGCATTGTTGTAAGTAATTAAATAAAACATATACTATTGCTAAGTTGTAACCCACCAACCCGCATTGGGCCAGCGTGGTGGGTTATGGCCCAATATCCCCACGTGCTACTGATCATGTGGGAGGCCTGTGCCCAGCAGTGGGACGCTTATAGGCTGATGATGATGATGATGATGAAGTTGTGCCGACTCGTTTCAAGTTTAAGAATAGTTCTTTGATTCAGTGGTTGAGGATTTCGGGTGAAATGCACACTTCTATGTGCGGTCTCATCATCACTTATAATCAGGGTGCCTAATGCGAGTTTCATTTACTACTAGCTGACCCGACGGAATTCGTACCGCATTTTTTTAATGTACTCTAATATGTTACTCAGCGCTAATGTAGCTATGGTGTATTCTAATGGTGAAAGAATTTTTTACCATTGAAAATGGTTATCAGATGCAAATCGCCTATGACGTATTTTTCGCCATAGCTCCGAGGATTTTGGGAAAATCGAGATGAAAATAGTATCAAGAGTTGAGGAATTTATCGAGACACGTGTAAGCATTTGAATTTTGAAAATCGGCTGGAAACTTTTTTTGGAATTTTGAAAAATGTAAAAAAAATCGGGATTTTTGTGGGGTGTTTGTATACAAAATTTTACAAAATGGCGAAAAAATTTTGAAAATCGGTTAATAATTGTGACCTGTAGGTGGTCCCTTTAGATTTGGTATTGTAGAAAAACAGGTATTTCCGTATATAAAAGGAGATGTAGCTTCTTTGATTATTGACCGATCGTCATGGTAATGGTGTTAAAAGATGCGGATGCTGGCGAGTAAGCTGGAAATTTGAAAATCGTAACCGATTACCGATTAGTAATAAATTTTTGAAAAAATTTGAAGAATAATTTTTATTTTTTTAAGAATCATTAAAAACTGGAGTAATTATTGACCGATCGTCATGGTAATGGTGTTAAAAGATGCGGAAGCAGACGAGATGCGAATTCGAGTTGGAATTTTGAAAATACTACCTAATATTATAAACGCGAAAAAATGAAAATTTGTACGGCATTGAAGCAGCGAGCGTCTCCTGGTGGAATACGTGGAGAGTTAAAATTGTACGTACAGTAGACGCCTCAACTTGAGGGCCTCAACCTATCCGAAACTGTCAAATCTCTTCATTAAATGTTAAACCGTATGTCTAATATGTATAAAGTTTAAAGTCTATTGAGGAAATTGGACAGTTTGTGGTAGTCTTATGCGCAGGCGTGTGTACCTACAATATAAATAAAATAAATGTTGCTATAGATACAAAATCATAATAAACAATGACAAAAATTATGGTTAAATAGGTATAATTTTACAAATCAAATTTCGTTGCGAATAAATTACAGTACTTATCGTATTTGAAAAAAAAAACACAACTTTCCTAAACAATACAAATTAAACAAACATAATATTTCAATGACAAAACTAAAAATAAATCAACAAATAAAGACTAATTTACATTACTACTAACTAAAAAAAATAATAATAAGAAATGGATGGAGAGAGGCCTTTGCCCAGCAGTGGGACAGTGAAGGCTAATAATAATAGGAAGTTTCTCTCTCTGGAGCCCTAACCACCGGTAGCTTGGATCCTGGTCCCGATGCCGGCGGACCCCTATTTTTTTATATTTTTAAATGTTTTGTTTGTTTTGTTTTTTTATATTAAAAATAGTTAAAAATGTAAATTAATATGTTGAAAAATAAATAAAGAAAATGATAATAATAAAAACTAAAAAAAAAAAGCAGAACAATTAGAAAGCAGTACTCCTTGACACGGCACGTATTGTCAGGAGGTTCCTCACTCTGCAACCCCTGACCACCGCTAGGCTCTGCCCCGCTGCTGGCGATGGCGGTACTCTAGAATTAAGTTTCTATAATGTATTATTGTTTTTATATTAAATTATTGTAAAAATCTAGTTTTAAGAAAGAAAATAAATAAAGGATATCATAATAATAATTACCTTACCACTGTATTAAAAATATCACGTAATAATATACCTGCGAGCTCTAAAAATAATCTTGAATGTAACAACACACACACACAGACTTTGTCTTTCGAAGCTACGAGTATAGGTATTTTGAATTTGCATAATAAATCTAAAATTTAGTATAAAAAACATCTAAACGATTGCAATATACCTACTAAAGAAATGAAAACATTCGACAATATCATAAAAACCTTGTGAAACACTAAAACCGGTAAAACAAAACGAAAACCACAAAATTAAAGAATAAGTCATTAATAAAAAATAAACAAAATGTCAATAAACTGTCCCATTTTATTACCAAACTAAAACCTACACTCTGCTTCTGTGGGTTGGTTGTTCAAAAATAATAATCCAATAGAACACCGCGCTCGCCAGCCTTTTTTACTCGACTGCAAAGGAAGAAGGAAGGGAACATGCAGTCGGAGGCATAAAATTTTAATGATAAGTCAAATTATTCTCACTTTGTGCGTGCCTCCGACTGTGTGTAATGTATAATGTTGCATAAAATTTCGAAGGACTACCGTATTGATATTTTTAATTGTATACAGTACTTATGTTTCATGTTTTTTCGATTTATTTCGCTGGCTTTATGTAATTATTGAATTTTTATCTTGTTCCGGCGTTTTCTATTTAGTTATTATTTTTTACGCAGGCGGGTTTTTTTAAAGGGTTTGCTTATCTAGGACTTGAAAATAATATATATCGGCTGCCTTACTCCTACCTTTTTAACGGGCACTATTGGTCGCCGAGAGATTTGTTTCGACCATAATTCACAAATTATAGTGTTTATACAATATAATGTAACACCACATCATCATCATCACAGCAATAAGGTGTCTACTGCTGGACAAAGCATACCACAAGGGTCTTTACAACGACCGGTTTTGTGCTGCTCGCATCCAACGAATACCCATAAATAAATACAAAATACATATTATTTTACATGCATTATCTTTCGGGACTCTTTATACGTTAACTAACTATACGAAATCAAATCTTACACTCATCCGTGCAATGGGGCACAAAGTTTTCGATTCACGTATATATGTATACATTCTGTGACTCAGTTTCTGTGACTGGGTACCTATGCAAAATGTTCAAAACGCGTTATGATAAAAAAGTGTATCGGTTTGTAAATAATAAAAGGTACGTTACTTGTTTGTTATCTTTCGACGTGATTAATTGACCAATAATCATTATTTAGCCTTATAATATTATCTTAAATTGTTATTAATTAGGTTGTTCACCAAGGACTCGATTATTTTTCGACAAAAATTATTGGTGATTGATAGATAAGCTAAGCTGATTGGTTGACCGATTATGAACGCTACGTTAGAATCTTTAGACATCTACAAGTAGTAGGGATTCGAGAGTTCTGAACCACTGAATCATCGCGTCGAAAAGTCGTTCAAAAATGTCATTTTAAGGTTGACGAAACCTAAAAATAAAATAAAAAAATAATCCCCATTTGAGTCGATTGTTTCCTAGATAAAATCTTGATTCTCATTGACTCCTAGTTGATTACCGCTAATGATACGTCCGTCTTAATGTTCCTTGTTAACGACACCTCGGTCTCATTATCTAATCATCCAAATACGTTTAAACATAAACATTGAATAAAGTCAAATACAAAAATACAAATACAAAAAAGTTTATTTCAGCAACTTAGTCTAATACAGGCATAATGTGGTTGGTGCTCCCATTTGAGCTAGATCCTATTCCCATTAGAGCATCTGAGTCGTCTCAAGCAACGCGATATTAAGTGTATTTTATAATTTTATCCACGTTTGAACCTTTTACACATTATATTTTATCAATACAATTACTGGTTATCACGCGAACACCGAAAAAAAGGTTTTCGGGCCTGCCCGATCGATTTAGGTCGTCCGTCTTGAGACAGCTCTTCAGGTTACAGAGATAGCCTTCACGCTGAAACATCTCCAATACCCCTTGATAATTATCCGATAATTATCAAGAAGCGTAATTAACTTGATAATTTCGAACCCTGCCCCTAATAAAATAAGGTACGCGTTAATGATACGCTCGCGACTATTGTCGTCAATGCTATGACGCGCTCGTTTGCTAAACAATGTTCGGTAGCTTTATTACTTTGCAAACTGTTTAAACATATTTGATACTATTATATCATTATATATGGTCTCATTGCAGAATGTTCTGAGGAAATTCACCAATGATATTCCATAGAATTTATGGTATATGTACATAATGCAGTACTCTCCACATACTGAAGTCCAGTCATTTTGTATTCTGCTGGTATTGTAATCCCACCGTCTTGCATTCCTCATCAAAAACTTTCGATGGTAGTCTGTCATACGAATCAAAATATTGTCCATATCTGTTTTGGTCAATGTGTATTACCACCCAGTGTGATCCAGGTTTCGTATCAGGGTCTAAATTGTTAATTAAGAACATTGGTACGTTAACGTACACCAGCAATCGGTTTGCGGCATACACGTTAAATCCTAAACATGGATGAATTTTATTTAAATGATATTGTATGTCTAATGTATTCTGCTAATGTGATGATGATGATGATGATGATGATGATGATGATATAAATAATGTATATTGCATACAAAGTGTATTACATGCTATCTACGTCGTGAATAAAAAAGGGTGGGTACAGTGTAAATAAATGATGTAAGTATGGTATAATTAATAATAATTTCTTTTATTTCAATGACTTATACTAAATACAATGAGCATTAAATTAAATTATTTTATCGCAATTATTTATCGCATTAAATTATGAAATGAATACATTCTGTTTATACATTGTTGGTCAGCAAAGTTCTTCAAAAGCTTTCAACCAACATTCCTAAATAACATTTATACATCATCGTATCACACACTATTCTCAGGGACGGGTATACATTTTCTTAACGAAGGTAAAGGAATATCTAGAGATGACTATGCAAATAGTTATTGTCTATTGGCATTTGATCTAACATCTGATTTGTCAGCTAATTCTTCTACTCATTGGAATCTGATTAAACATGATAGTGTAAGATTGGAAGTACGTTTTGATTCAGCACTTTCACAAACCATAAACTGCATTGTGTATGCAGAGTTTGATAACGTTATAGAAATCGATACAAATCGTATGTAATGTAAATGTTGATTATATCGTAGCTAATAAATCTTTGAAATAGATATAAGGTTCAGCTTAATGCTCATTGTATTTAGTATAAGTAATTGAAATAAAAGAAATTATATTACATCATTTATTTACACTCTACCCACCCTTTTCGATTCAATTGAATCTAACACTCGACGTAGATAGCATGTAATACATACACTTTGTATGCAATATGAATATAATAGACATACAACATCATTTAAATAAAATTCATCCATGTTTAGGATTTAACGTTTATGCGGCAAATCGATTGCCGATGTACGTTATGGTACCAATTTACTTAATAAGCAATTTAGACCCTGATACGAAACCTGGATCACACTCGATTGCAATACACATTGACTAAAACAGATTTGGATAATATTTTGATTCGTATGACAGACCACCAAACGGTTATCATCGAAAGTTTTTGATGAGGAATGCAAGACGGTGGGATTACAATACCAGCAGAATACAAAATTACAGTAGTAGCATAGTAGAATGAAACAAGTAGGCCATCTTCATACATACGCACCGAGCGCGGCTTGTATGTGAGCGCAGCCGAGCCAACCCGTCCGTACGCATCGTCGCACGCACACACTGACAAAGTTTATTGCTAATAATGCTGCGCCAGTCGCGACTGAGCCACGTAATGCCGCGCGCGCCTGCTTGTTTCGTCGCTGCGCCCGCCGCGCCGCTGCCGCTCGTAGGTTATATATAATTTGTGAAACGTAAGTCAACGATGGCTACAAAAAAATTCAGGAGATATTGCAGTGTTTACGGATGTCTAAATAGCAGCTTGTCAAATCCAGAATTGTCCTTCTTTACCTTACCTACCGAACAAGAACGGTGAGTACCTCCTGCCTAACCTAATTACATTATTTTGTGTTAGTTATTTACTAGGTACCGAAAGAGTTAAGTTCTGCTTCAGATTTCGTGGATTAGAGAGGTAAATACATGTACCTGATTTGTTAGTTTAATTTATTAGATTACACGGTACACCCTACCGTGAAAACAAGGGACTAATTAGGTACAGTCAGACTAAACACTTTGGACTTTGTACCGCTCTTATGTTGTGGGCATAAGTACTAATATCGAACTGCAAGTGTTTACCGTGATGTGCTGTTGACCGTACCTACTTACCTATTGTAAGTTGTTGTGTTGTCCAGTTAACAAACTACGTTTAGGTAGGTCGGGGGTTCTCTGGAATCCATGAATTCATATTTCTAAGTATGTTCTTATTTTATATGTAGATACCTACCTCATTCTAATTAAAAGCGACAGCCCTACAAGTTTAGGTGATTATCGCTTGCTCGGGGGCCGAGTCGGCCTACTTGTTTCATTCTACTATGGTAGTAGGGACTCGAGAGTTCTGAAACTTCTGAATCACTGAATCGTCGCGTCGAAAAGTCTAGAAAATGTAGAAGAAATGCGAAGCTCAAGACAAGAGTGGGCAAGGATATATAGATAAGATATATATAGTACAGAATCATTAGAATTGATGTGTTTGGCATCGTCAATAAAACAAATTCAATAGCTACGAGCAGATAACCAGTTCAAAGTTAATAAGTAAAATCATTAAAATTGCAGAAACAAATACCGCTGTCCTAACGAAGAATGTAATAAAGTGGTTAGTCGTAATGTACAGAAAATGGCAACAAGAGTTTATCCCTGCCCACTACCACTTTCTTGAGCTTCGCAATTCTTCGGTGTTCGCGTGATAACCAGTAATTGTATGAAAAAACATATGTATGTGGTTATAAACTTGGATAAAATGATAAAATACACTTAATGGAAAAATCATTGTTGCTAAGTTTAGGACTCTCGGAGCGATCTGCCAACAAGCGCGATTCGCCTACAGACGCGTATCACCAACTTGAACTATTCACCAACGGGATTCGAATAGTTTTTCTTTGTATAGTCACAGTCGTTTGATATGCATATTTTCATATAATAAAGTTTTATATAATTAATTATATGGGTAGTATAAACGTATTACGACGATCTGGTGAAGGTCGCGGGAAGCCGCTGGATGCGAGCAGCACAAAACCGGTCGTTGTGGAGATCCTTGGGGGAGGCCTTTGTCCAGCAGTGGACGTCTTTTGGCTGAGATGATGATGATGATGATAAACGTATTTGGATGATTAGATAATGAGGTGCCATCAGGAAGGTGAATAAGACCGAGGTGTCGTTAACGAGGAACATTAAGACGGATGTATCACTCGCTTTAATCAACTAGGAGTCAATGTAAGAAGATTTTATTTAGGAAACGGTAAAGATATGGATCTGGGACCCAGCGCATTCGATTAAAATAGGAGGCTTTTCATTTTAGGTCAACCCCAAAACGACATTTTCGAACGACTTTTCGACGCGATGATTCAGTGGTATAATATGGTATATTCTGGGTGCCTAGTGTGAGTTTTGTTTACTATCCGTATTCATTCGATTACGTTTACGAAAACGAAAATTAGTATGGCATTGAAGCAGCGCCTCCTGGCGACATACGAGAAGAGTTAAAATTTTGCCATACAAATTACCGTTTTCGTTAACGTGATCGAATGGTTTTCGTTAACGTGATCGAATGGCGAATGAAACTCGCACATCACACCCATAACTTTCGAATCCCTACTACTTTTACATAATATGTTTTACTTACTACACTACACTATACTTACTAACTATATATATTTTATGCGAATTTCGTAAACTGCTAATAATTGAACAATTAATATTTAATTAAATTGGTCAGTACCTACATTAATACGTGAAGCAAAAACTTTGTATTTATCTCTAAAGCACATTGTTATGCGCACGGAGAACTTTGAGATTTTTTCATAACGAGAAGTTGTGCAGTAAGATAAAAATAATTTATTATTTGTAATAAATTATGTTGTATAAATATTTTATATTCGACCACTGGGCGAATACAGTACCTATAATATTCAAAGTAAATCTTGGTAAGTAGAAACATTACTGTATAGAGTACTGTGGTGGCACCCCAGTAGTGCCCCTTTGTGATCGTCTAGTAAGTTATAAGTATATCGAGTATGCTTTGCTAGATACAGAGATTCTATATTATAGGAGAGCTGGATTATCTTGATTTAATTACTTCCAATAGTCATTACGCATGTCTATACCAATACATCATCGAGTGAACCAAGCACAAACATCTTTCCATTCCACCTAGCTTGCTTCAGTGGCTGGTCTTTATCCTTCTAGTGAGTCTAGATAGGTTTCTAATCGTTAAGCTGAAATAAGTGCGCAAAATCACTCTAAAGGGTGCTTGCATAGAGTTGACTTAAGAGTATATAGACCATGCAGCCATAGCAAGTGATAAGATCGCGTGAATCGATGTGTTGTACCCGTGAGGGCTAAGGGCCCCCCTCCGATCAGGAACCAGTCCAGCTTGATGTCAGGGTTCCTACTTGATGGCAGAGCCGCTAGCAGAGCTAGATGGGGGTAACCGACCTTATTTACCCTATACGCTGCGAAGCGTGTAATATCATTTACGTGGCGCTGAGCGCTTCTTTTCTTTTGCCCCCTTATCCATGGATTTATTGTTTATTCATTTTTATTTCTCAAGATAATTGTGTGTTAGTCTGGCCAGACTATGGAAAGCAAAGGTTCGGTTGAGACAGGGACGTGTATTGGTGACACCCCGGACTGCTGCTCCCCGCCACGACAGTGTACTGGTTTTAATTAACATAATTCAGGCTTCGCATTGCAGCGATGGCCTTACTCCCGATATAACAAAAGTAACTGTGCTCTCCCAAATATCACAAATCTTTGCACTAGTCCTACGTACTCCTACCTCAATTTTCCTATGTCCCTGATTTTACAATAAATACTTCCTTTAGGATAAATGAGTGATGCCTGCAGCTGCTCTCCTTCCCGCCATTCAGTTCTGTAGCTTATCTATTATTGTCTATCTGAGCTCTAATTAAACTTAAATGCTTTAAAGTGACAAAACGTTGAATAAGTTTCACAAACGGGAGTCGAACCCGCGCCTCGTAACACATTGAAAGATTACACAGGTCTGCAAAAAAAATGCTGTCTGGATGTTTTCAACTGATTTATATGTAGGTATTAAGGTGTTCTGAAAGCTGAAAAAATACTCAAAAAATTCTAGAACGTCACGTTATTTTGCTAAACGCAAAATTTTATTACAAAAAGGGGTTTTTGGGCTAACTTGAAGTCATAAATAAATAAGTACAATTTTATTTTGATAATTGTTTTTAAATGTATTTAGGCCATAACTATCATTACTTTCTAAATAAAGAACGCCCTGTGTGAGCTAAATAAACAAACATACGAGTAAACATGTTGTAAACTGAACGTGTGCGCTCCGATAGTGTAAAAAGTGGCGCGATACAATTACGTGTTGTTAACTCGTCTTTGTTTAATAGATCTTATTTAAGTATAGTGCAATGTCGTCTGTGCGTAAGTGTGTGAATTCACCTTTAAATACTTAATATCAAAGTTTCCAAGCCTCTCGGAGGCAAAGTTCAAAAAAAGGTGTTTTCACTGGACCAGATATTAGACGGCTTATGGCTGATCCACAATTCATCACAACCATGACGGATCCTCAAAGAAAAGGGTGGATTGCCTTCAATGAGATCATAGACAATTTTTTAGGCAATAACAAAGACCCTGACTACAAACAAATCGTCAAAAGAATGTTAAAAGCATTTCAAGCTTTAGGTTGCCTAATGTGAGTTTAAAAGTTCATTTTCTTCATTCCCATCTTGACTACTTTCCAGAAAATTTAGGATACGTGAGTGAAGAGCAAGGTGAACGATTTCACCAAGATATTAAGGAGATGGAAAAAAGATACCAGGGAAGATGGAGCGTCTCAATGATATCATACTACTGTTGGATGCTTCAGAGAGACCTTCCAGATGCTTCCTACAAGCGAAAATATACCAAAAGGAGTCTCACTGGGAAAAAGAAACGTGTTTAGTGCTTACTAATGAATGTATTTAAGATAAAAAAATAAGTTTCGTTACGCAATTATGAATAAAACATTTTTTTTTAGTATTTTATCTTTTATTTTAAGGTGATAACTTGTTTATATGTGATAACCTATATTGTCAGAAAACGTGACGTTCTACGAGCAAATGAAAGTCATTTTCGGATTCAGCACACCCAAAAACAAAAGAATTACGCCAAAAAATCAAAACAGCTCTCAATTTTTTTTTTTGCAGACTTGTGTTATACAACCGGGAGTCGAACCCGTACCCCATGACACTCCGGGTCAGGTGCGATGTTAAATTGCAATTTGTTCACAACAATGTTTGCATAAATCAAATATAATTGTATCAATGCCTCTGCTCTACAAAATTACCCATTCCACTCTTTATAGTTAAGTCGGATTTTAATGTCCAGTTGTAATTACTAGACTTATTCAAAACTAAGCGCATCTGAACGCTTTAATATTTAGGAAGATAATATACTGTTGTCTGTCTACAAAATGAAGGAATTAACTGACATCTATATTTGTGTATCGAGTGAAATAAAACCAATTTAATAAAAGTAATAACAATGAAGCTCAGCTATAATTTCCACTGCTGCTGGGTTAAACAAAGGCCACAGATATAGTTATCCTTAATGTTATATCTTAGTGGTGAAATTGACATGATGAAATAAAGCACGGTAAAACTTCAAATGTTCTGTCGATTCACCCAGGAGTCGAACCTGGGTCTCCCGCAATCTTTGCGGCTGCACTGACCAATAGGAATCGAACCTAGGTCTTCCGCTATCCTAGCGGTTGTAATAATCTTTACATTCAAGGTACTTAACTTAATCAAATAAAACTCAAGACATAGGCAGTTCTCTTAATTTATTTATATAGATCTGCCCAAATTTGGATTATTTATTGTTATTATTTAGTTAATTATTTATTTATCTATCTATTTACTTAATTTCCTAATTAAACTAGAAGATACGAAACTGTTTCATTATTTTGAGACTTTGTAAAATCGTCAGACCTTACAAAGCCAACCGATTAGTTCCTAGGTCATCGCAAATGAGGAAAAACTGTCGGTTAAACTAAAAAACCTCATTGACCAACCTAGTTACAATTATAATAACTAAACATGCACACTCTATGTACAAGAGCCTTTCTCGACACACAATTATTCCTCTCTCCTTTAAGCCTCGTGAAATTAGTATTTAATCGTGATTCTGCAGGAATCCTACGACATGAGTATCGGGTCAATCATTACAATGGTGAATACATCACACTATGGAGCACGGTCCATTCATTTCAATATTTGGCGCATTACACTATAATAACTCATGTAATTATGATTAGTATTATTCACGTAATAGCTCCGTAAAATTGTGTTACTGATTTATACATATATCTTTATATAGGCCCACAACAAAGGAAATTCGTTATGTATCTTTAGTTTAAATGTGGTTTAGTTCACATAAATAACTTTAGTTAGCTTGTGTCGTGAAAGCTTCTGTAATAAATCTAACAAACTATGCTACAAATTTTACAAAACAAAATTTTCTACTTTACCGAATTTAGCACACTCGCACGATGGTAGCACTTTACGTATGAATCTAACTATGATCTATTATTACTTGTACAATTTTTTCTTATAATCAACACACTGGCTCTAGTTACAATTTTCAAAAGGTACACTGCTTCTAATATCGATTTTCGCAATCGAACCAAATGAGCTTCCTCGTTCCCGGAGGTGCGCCCGTTGACTGTCCCTGCTCTCCTTCGCCGTCCAACCCAGGTAGCCTCTGAAGCCACACCTCTCATGTCGCCCGTCTGTAAATTTTTTACACATCTACGAGTATATTGTTCTTCTAATTGGTCAGATGATATTGGTAGGAGGTTCTACAGCGCACAGCGTCCCGCCTCGAGTTTCCTAGAACCTCACTTGCAATGCATGTGTGACGCTTTTTTCTGCTTTCCCATGGTCCAACTCGACGCTTAAGTAAATTTATAGTTCACTTTTGTTTATTTATGGCACTCTCGAACGTCTGCTAACTTTTTGTGATCCTTTCAAATCACTGTCACCTATTGACTAGACCCTTCGATCAACAATGTTGATCGAAGACTAGACCATAAACTTTAACTTTTAATGGCATACGGTCAGACTAGTTCTTTGTCTTTTCTAAATTTATTATCAAGTTTGTATAACTAAAACCCTCATTTAAGAAAAAAAGGATTCGTTCCGCGTTTCTAAAACATTTATCTTAGGTTTTATGGTTTGCACGTGTTTGGGACGCTGTCATTTAGTTTTAGTTGCTGGAATTATTTTGTCGATGGTAAAAAAAAATATTATTTATGGTGGTGCATACACTGACCACCTCAGTACAGCCACAGAACACAGAACTGGTGTTCTGTGAGTACAGCAAACAAGTTGAAATAATGGTCATAGGTATGGTTACGATAAGTCTTCATTGATCCTTAGCGATAATAATCGGTCAATCAATCAGCTTAGTTTATCAATCACCTAATTTTTGTCCGACTTGTTTAATCGATATGAATTATTTTTTTACTAAAAATTATCGGGAACAACCTAATAAGCAAATACTGATAAATTATAAGACATACTAATTATTATTGGTCAATTAAAAAGTCGAAAGATAGCAGCTTCATATAGGGTAGTGATAGATACTAATATTCAACGCCAACTAGTAACTAATCGACAGTTTTTTTCTTTTAATCATTAAAAATAGGCAACAATTCGATTCCAGTAAAAATGTTTTTACGACAAAAACTGATGTCGCACCGCACACTGGGCTTAAGGCGAAGGGTAAGGCACACTAGCGCCACCAATTGATAATTTGACAATTACTAACGGATCGGAATTTTTTTTGAACATTGCGTACCGTCCGACAACAGGAAAGCATCCATAGTATTTATTTAATAATTGTGCACTACTTTTTGTTGCGTGGTTTATTCAAAAACGGGCTATCGCATTTATTCACAAACAATGGCCACTGTTGGTGTTAGCGAATGAATACAAAAACAAACTTAAAAGTAGTGCACAATTCTTAAATAATAGATGTTTGCCTAGTGTCGGAAGGTGCGCAAGCGGCGCTAGTGTGCCTTACCCTTCGCCTTAAAGTGCCGAAACTTTTTTATCTTGACGTTTCGAAAGCTTTGCAGACTCACACACATTGGACGTCTGAAATGATTTTTTAGTGAGGCTAACAACCAGCAACCATTATTATATAGTTTTGGTTGCAACACTTGCATCGTCAAACACTGGCAACGTATCATAGTGGCATAGTGGTCTGCCCAAAATACGGAAACAGTCAACCGTCTTGAACCACGTGGACACTGCTTGAGAAAATACTAGGGGTTTTAGTGGCTTAGACCTTCTTTACCACCTTTGTGTTTGGCGTGGGGATGGAAAGGAATTCCAACATAACCAACAGATCAGCCTCTATTGTGCTATATATAAAATTATTTTAAACTTGCTGACCCGGCGGACTTCGTACCGCTTTGACAGTTTCCATCATTGAGTTAAATATATATCAATCAATGGTTTCCATGACAACAAAACAAACAAATCATTTTGTTTTGGAAAATTAAATTGTCGTTTTTAGTATTTTATATAGTATATATTTTTTAATATAGCCTATGTTACTCAGCGCTCGCTATTGTAGCATTCTAATGATGGTGAAAGATTTTTGAAATCGGTCCAGTAATTTTTAAGTTTATTCGTTGCAAACATACATACAAAAATACAAAGGTTTCCTCTTTATAATATTTTCCCATAGTCCTAATGTCAATATCAGGCTACTGACACACTATTGAGACGTTATTAAATTTGAAGACTAGACGCCCTACGCGAATAGAGCTTCTCTATTTCTATTTTAGTTATGCTTGAAAAACAGGATAATCCAATTTCAGGCATATTATGGTATTAGTTACCTATTTTTCTTTATTAGTACGTTTAGCATTCAATTATTATATTTATTTAGTTTTGTTTATAAAAAGGACGCAGTAATAGTAGCAGAATTGGTATTAAACATTATAATCATTATCAGTTTAATTAAACAGGTTAATGTGATGTGATAAAAATAATACTATGAAACTATACATAGGTATTTCTTATAAGTTGATAAGCTATGTGATCAATGACGTTGAAGAATAAAAAGTGATAGTATTCATTATATCTTTATTCATACAAAAACATTTATAAACCAAACATACGTTCGTTTTTATCATAGCATTAACTTAATAAAAGATCTTTTGATAAGTTGTCTAAGTAAAAATGAAACGTGAGTTTTTTTGGGAATGGCACGTGCACGGTGCACGGTACATACATCAAAGGAGGGTACTTGCCCTCCTTACCTACTTGGGTACTGAAATTATCTAGAAAACCAATGAGTTAAAAATATGTAAGCGGATACCCATCAATGAATATTATCACAGAATTGAAGCGTTTCACCGGGTCGTTATCATCTGAGCAAATGTTTAGCTTTTAAATTACCTATGTGATTAAAAGTTTCACAAATGTATGAATGAAATGAAATAAAAAATATTCTTAATTGTACACTATAGTGTACAATTAAGAATATTTTTTATATACAGAAGACATACAGAAAACAATACAAGAAGTATGGCGGCCTTATCTCTAAAAGCATATTTTTTATATGAGATTACAACACTAGAATCGGTTCAGAAGTTTCAGATATTATGCACGATTATGATTAAGTACTCGATTTGTAACAAAGAAATCATTAAAAATAATTCCTCCCTAAAGGGGGAAATCATCAAGAACTAATTTTTGATTATGCAACAATTGAATACAGACCTGCTTCTAGCTGTTATTCAGTTAAATTAAATCAAATATCAATAAAATAAATCAAATACAAATATTTAATGAAATAAATATCTATGACTATGACTATGAAATTTCAATGAAATTCTTTTTTTTTTTGGTATCGAGTCAGTTTTTGCACTAGTATTTGTTTGACACTAGCAGTGGTTACTTTGTCGAATACTGGGTGCTATTATCCTACTAGGTAGGTACCGGTAATGTTTCAAACACTAGTTTTTCCATTGAAAAAAAAATATGGTACCAAGTGCAAGTTTATTCCCCCCATTAATTTAATCACGTCGATACAATAAGCTTAATAAGGACCGTTGGGGTACTAAATCTATGTAATACTTTTTATTTTTATATTTTGTAGAGTTTGTTGATGCCTCAGACGGCATTTACAGTTTTACCGGGCTTTTTTGGGGACGGCGAGAATCTTAAAGGGTTCCTCAAGCTGTGGGAAACTAATCACCTTAAAAGGGTTTTTAGAGGGAACGTAACATTTACAGTTTCACCGGGCTTTTTTGGGGGCGGAGAGAATCTTAAAGGGTTCCTCAAGCTGTGGGAAACCAATCACCTTAAAAGGGTTTTCAGAGGGAACGGCATCATGCACTAGTGCGTGTCCCCGTGTCTACTAGATTCTCCAAGGGGTTCGGATCGGATCGGGGAGCGGAACAACCTACGCTGTCTCTGAACATTATTGGACGCGTAATATGTACAAGTAAAATTTTAAGTATGCGTGACTAATACATTTATAATTAATTTATAAGTAACTAGTTAACCCGGCGGACTTCGTACCGCTTTGACAGTTTCCATTCATTCCCGTGGGAATATCGGGATAAAAACTATTCTATGCGTTAATCTAGGTTATAAACTATCTGTATGCCGAATTTCATCCAAATCCATCAATCCGTTGCAGCGTGAAGAAGCAACAAATATACACACATACACACAAACTTTCGCATTTATAATATTATAGTGTGATTCTGAAAATTTGAATTGAAAAGAATCCGTCCTTTATTTGATGTGACCACGTGGCCTTGAGCAACATCTGTCTGCTGTTCAATTGTCTACTCGGGTATACTATACTCAAATCAATCATCATTTTTTAATCCAATTATTCGAAAAACAGGGTTTAGTGAGACGTGCCCAAGTGTTCGAAGATTTAAATTCTACGCCAGGAACTCTAATCGTTCACGGAATTCGCTTTCTTCTTTCAGTCTATGGATGGAGCTCCAGCAAAAATCACCTGCATTGATAAGTATCGTTTCTTATCCTTTGCTAAACAATCACGTAATAAAAAACGTGTCGTTCAACCTCAGCTTTTGCTCAGCAACATTTCTATCCAGTGTATTACCAGTTTCAAGTGTGGCTAGGCAAAGCACTGGATCCAGAAGAATGGGGTTGGTAGCTAATTGACAATGTACTGGAGCCAATCCATACTCTACTTCCGCCTGCACCATAGAAAAGCTCCTTAACACCATTTTTTGCAATTGTAAGAAGGGGTGTAGTTCAAAATTTAGCTGCCCAAAAGTGGGCTTATTTTGTTCAACAATATGCATCAGTTTTCAAGGCTAGTCGTGTTCAAACGTTGAACTTTCAACAGAAGAAGACCAACATCAACGACGAAACAGATGATGTATCGCTGCTACAACAATTTACATCGACTCAGGAGGATGCAGAGAAAAAAAAGATAATTATGGAAGAAGAATTGAAGGAAGAAGAAGAAGAAAAAGCTCAATAAGACCTGGGGGTCGACCGCCTAACTCTCTCGCTTTCGATCGCTTTGAGGGCGAGGCGAGTAGGAGGCGTCATCTTGTCATTTCGAAAGCAATATGGAAGCAATATCAAAAGCTATAGGCTATAGCTTTCGATATTATTCGATATTATATTTCGATATTATATTAGAAAGCGAGGCGAGGGCCTCGCCTTCAAAGCGATCGAAAGCGAGAGTGTTACGCGGTTGGGGGGCTGATTTACTAATAAAACAGACCGTGGAGTATGCCTACCCCCCGGTGGTTTCCCCAAACCACGTTAAAAAAACGCGCATCGTACACTACTATAGGTAGCGTGGCGTATATAGAAACGTGTGCATTTTATGGAGAATACAGCTCCAGCTAACTTTCGAATGGCTTTTTCTGGTAAATCTTAGAGAAAAAAGTATAAGGACAATTTTTGTAGATATTAACTACTCTGAGCAATTTTTTTTCGTAAAACAAACAGTTTGGCCAAAAAATCCAAATAACCCAATTATGCGACCTTTGACCTTCAATAATTTTTTTTGCACACACGGGATTAATGGGGACTTTTCAGGATTTCATTAGAGTGGTAATTACGTGCCTGTAAATTTTCAGATTGTTGTGAATTAATGCAAGGGTATTCCTATTTTTTGGGCTATTTTGACCGGGTTATTATTACATATTAGGTGTGTGATATTTTATACGGAGAAGGAGGGCAGAAAGATAAAATTTAGGTTTAAAATGTGTCACAATAGAGGAGCTCGATGGCGCAGTGGTTAACGCGCTCGGTTTGCGATTGCTGAAGTTATGCAACTTTCGCAAAGGCCGGTCATCGGATGGGTGACCAAAATTTATCATCTCGAACTCCTCCGTGCTTCAGAAGGCACGTTAAGCTGTTGGTCCCGACTGCATTAGCAGTCGTTAACAACCACCAATCTGCACTGGGCCCGCGTGGTGGTTTATGGCCCATTCTCCCTATCCATCCATAGGGAAGGCTCGTGCCCCAGCAGTGGGGACATATAATGAGCTGATGATGATGATGATGATGTGTCACAATTAACGCCTCGGTGGCCGAGTGGTAGAGCGCTCGGCCCGATACTCGAAGGTCACAGGTTTGATTCAGGTCGGGCTATATTTTGGATTTTTCGATGCATAGCTCGGGTTTGTGATCACCAACCCGCATTTGGCAAGCGTGGTGATTAAGCCATTACCCATCAATTGTGGCGATGACTTGATTTCAATGATGGAGGCCTTTGCCCAGCAGTGAGACAGTTATAGGCTGTTTACTATGTGTCACAATTATTTACTATGAAACGGCCATTTCATATTAGATTTTTTAATTTTTTATATTGACACGTCATAGTGACCACATCCTGCCTGATGATAAGCAGCCGATGCAGTCCAAAAATAATGAGAACGCTCCTCACCGTGGAACAAGCACGGTAACAAGCGCACCCATTCATGACGGCCTGCATAAATGCCGTTTCAAGCCCCGCTTAAAAGACCCGGGACTATAGGAGCTGGGTAACGCATGCGCCGGCAAAGAATTCCAAAGCCGAATGGCCTTACAGAGGAACGACTTGCCAAATTTTTTGGTACGAGTACTTACTGATTGTCTGTACAGTATGATGGTGGTTCCTAAGACCAGCACGTGTAGTCCGGGAGAGGAAAGGAGAAGGCGGCATTAGATCAAAAAGTTCTTCAGAACACTCACAATTTAATTTCAAATCAAATTAATTATTATATAATATCAACCGTATCAGCCTTACATTGTATACACATGTATATAATCTTAAGTATCAGCATACGCACGGGGACGTAAAGCAAATGTTTAAGTATTAAGTGACATCGACATCAGTCTCGTTATGTAAACATAAGATCTTTTATCACAAAATTACAGACAATATTTACTTTTCGGAAGCAGGCTTTCAGGTACCTAACTATAATAAGATTTTTACGATGTTTCTCATTAAATTAATAAACAATAAAACAAACCGCGTATCTGCCGTTAGCACGATTTTCAGGCTGGAATCAATGATCCGAATTTTTACTGAATATAACTGAGGAGCTCGATGGCGCAGTGGTTAACGCGCCCGGTCTGCGAGTGCTGAGGTTAAGCAACTTTCGCAAAGGCCAGTCATCGGATGGCTGACCAAAAATTTATCATCTCGAGCTCCTCCGTGCTTCGAAAGGCACGTTAAGCCGTTGGTCCCGGCTGCATTAGCAGTCGTTAACAACCACTAATCCGCACTGGGCCCGCGTGGTGGTTCATGGCCCGTTCTCCCTATCCATCCATAGGGAAAGCTCGTGCCCCGGCAGTGGGGACATAAATGAGCTGATGATGATGATAACTACGATAGGCAGTCTTAAGGGCGCGGTTCGCGGTAAGTAGAAGCAATTTTGTGACAACCGAAACAAAAAGAACCGAAAACTAGAAAGTATTAGTAAGCTATAAGCTCTCTCTTTGCATGGTGTATAGACCGCCTGCATGGCTAGTTAGCACTATAGTTATTAAGTCTGTCGCCATAGCAACCGACAGTGCTTCCGGCAGTGTGGTAGTGATAAGGGTGCCAAGTGCGAGTTTCATTCGCTATTCGATGACGTTAACGAAAACGAGAATGTGTATGGTAACTCCTCTCATATGCCGCCAGGTGGCGCTGCTTCAATGCCATACCAATTTTCATTTTCATTAATGTGATTAAGTTGGAGTAGTATAATATAGAGATTAAAAAAAATTACATGTGCTGTGACTTGTGCCTTTTTTGAAGTGAAGGGTTCAAATAGTCGCGTTTTGTTTAAAATATCGGCTATATTGTACTACCAAAATTATTATTAACATTAAATGATCAATATTTTTACTTAATTTTACTTTTACCGAATTAGGACTTATTTATTTGTGTCTGCCATCCGGATGTCACAAATACCTGTAAATTACTAACAGACCCGTTAATGTTTCATTTAAATGTTGGTTTAACACAATTTGTATGGGATTGAAGGTTTGAAAGTGACGAATATTTAATTATAAGTAACTAAGTTTGCACATCTGCCACAAAGTAAATTCATCACAGAAAAAAGTATGTGTAAATTTGCCACATTTCTATTTTTACGAAGTAAATTTGTCACATTTTAGTTTGGACATGTGACGAACTTACACATATTTTTAAATGCAAAAGAGGCGTCGTTGCTGTTGCATTATAAGGCGGTGGTCCAAGTCATAATAACCACGCTATTTAAAAAAAAATCAAATTAATGCTTCAGTTTCTTGAAAGTGATTTTTTAATTTTTTTTTGAAAACATTTAACGAGTTCGCATCCTTTATCTCATTTGGAAGTTTGTTGTACAACTGTGCTCCAACAAACGTCAAACAACCTTTACCATAGTTTGTTCGTGCCCACGGCAATGCGAACTGGTTTTTTCGACGAGTATTATACTTATGTGTCCTAGTCGTGAAAGTAATATGCGAGTGAATTTTATTATGAACTATCTTATGTATAAGTATACACGTATTAAATATATATAGTTGTTTCAAATTCATGAGTTTAGTTTCTTTATAAATAGTTATGGTAGATGTTAAAAAATCATAGTGATGTAATATCTTTATTATTTTGTTTTGAAGTGTTTGTATTTTTTTCAAATTTGTTTTACATGCGCTTCCCCATATTTCAATAAGATAGAGTAGATGAGGTTTAACCAAACTATTATACATTAGTAGACAAGCTTTTCGCGGATCCTACCAGAGATGAGAGCTTGCTTTTAATGTGGTTAATATGCGCACTCCATGTTAGATTAGTATCAAGTGTAAGATCTTGATATTTTTCTTGTTTTTTTTCCTGTAAAAATTGACCATTTATAATAAGATTGTTATGACTAGGGATTTATTTATTAGTTATGGCCGAAATAGAACAAGCAAGTATCGTCTGCGTAAAGTGAAAGTTGTTTGCTACGCTGATCTTTCGGGGGAACTTCTATATGAACTGGAGCGTTTGCAGAATCTCTGTATTTGGTTTATTTATAACTTGAGGAAGTATGACCATGTCCATGTCTCGATTTTCCGAGCTCAGCTTAAATGGCTGCCAATTCGCCGACGTAGAGACTTACACGTTAATTCCTTTCTGTATACTGTCCTCTTTCTATCTACTTCACCTTCATATCTTCAAAATTGTTTCTCGTTCCGTTCCACTTTTTCAAGCCATACCTTGCGTTCTGCGCATAACCACTAGCTCTTGTGACTCCTCTTAAAACTGTTTTCCTTTCCTACTCTTTTTCTGTGCATGCTGTCCGGTTATGGCATTCTTTGCCTGAGCGCATCAGAAGTGCCCGCACGTTGAAGTCGTTCAAAGGTCAGGTTCAGAGTCAATTTCTAAATTCACCTTAGCTATCTTTACTTATTTTATGATTTACATAAACAGAGTTTATGCGATATATTATTTTTATTTATTATATTTATTTCTCTTTTTTATGTAGGTAAGTAGGTACTTTATTTGATATTATTTTTATAATTTAGTTTCTTTTTCTTGCACCCATTTTTATTTTCTTTATTTTATTATTTTTCGCCCACGGTTGCCTGGACCTGCTTGACTTGCTTGTTACCAATAAGGCCGCCTATTTTGTTTCTAAAATTTACTATTAATATTATTATGCCGTAGGTATACTTTTTATAGAAAATATGCATAAGAAAGCTTATTTCAGGGTGTTCAGCACCTTAAGTGTCAGTAGGTAGACAAAACAAACAAAAAATGTGTTAAATAACAAATTATATAGCCAATGACGAATATAATCATACTGTTTACTCTAAGAGTATTCAAAATTCACTGAGTCATTAGGGAATTTTACAGCAGCAGCATCCGGCATTTTGCTTACTAATTTACTATTTGATAATGATACTTTAATACTATTGCAAATCGACAATAAAACCTTTGTGACAATGACAATTACCTATAGTGATCGCCCAGTGGCTGATTTATTAAGGCTGCACCTTAGAGCATTAAACAATTTAATGCTCTAAGGGCTGCACGGATTCTATCCTAAGCAATGAAAAATTTAAAAAGATAGTATGTGAGTTTGGATTGGCATTGACAGATGTCGGCCGCATTAAAGACAAACAATATGACATTTCTACGAAATCAATGTCCGTTGTAGGTAGTAATATTTGTGGGACAAATATTACTACCTACAACGGACATTGCGCTTATAGTGTCGATCACTGGTGGCTGTTAAGGATCACATGTTACGTACTTCCGTCCCTTTTCTACGAAATCACTCCCACAAATTGTACATTTAACTTTTTTGAAATTTGCACACTTATAGTTTATATAGAGAAGGTTATCCAAATGTTAATATTTTTTTTAAATTATGCATAAAAAGTACATTAAACCAACAAAAACAACACTACACACACTACCATTAATTTGACACACACGTATTATTTGTCTTAAATGCGGCCGAAATCTGTCAATGCCAATTCAAACTCACATTCGGACTTCTTGGCGGGAAAGTGAAGAGTCATGTCTGCTGTTTTATTTTATTTTCTAAAACTTGTGCTATATCGAATATTAATATGAAATAATGGTGGATTATTAACCGTTAAGTGTTCGTGAGTGTGCATGAGTGTTGGCAAATGAAACATAACAGTGCAACATCACTTTTCAAATTCTCTCAAGAAGTCCGCCCGAGGACTTAGTAAAGCCCCACATCTTTACTGAGATACTCGAGGGGTTGGGGGGTATATACCATTTCTCACTTCTCTTGTCTATTATCATTCATCATCATCATACAAAAAAGAAATATTGTTTATTTATGTGTTATTAAGTAAAATTACTTACGAATGGGCTTGATGGATTTCATCCGTAGCCGTAAAACAATACACAAAAAAAAAACTCACATTCTATCTTTTATATTTTTTCAAAGCTTAGGATATAATCCGTGCAGCCTTAATAAAATTACGGTCGAATTTCGAACACTGGGCGACCACTAGTCTATATATTATTACGTGAAGCAAAAACTTTGTACCCGTTTTTACGAAAATTGCGCGGACGGAGGAGTATGAAATTTCGCACACTTATCTATACTAATATTATAAAGCTAAAGAGTTTGTTTGTTTGTTTGGTTGAACGCGCTAATCTCAGGAACTATAGTTTATATAGAAAAGGTTATCCGAATGTTTTTTTTTAATTATTAATAAAATACATTAAATCAACAAAAACAACATTACACACTCTATAATAATACAGTAAGTAAATACAAGTAAGTCAAATACATGTATTTGACACACACGTATTGTTTGTAATGCAGCCGACATCTGTCAATGCCAATCCAAACTCACATTCTTTCTTTTTTAATTTTTAATTGCTTAGGATATAATTCGTGCAGCCTTAATATAAAAATTACGGTCGAATTTCAACCACTGGGTGACCACTAGTAAACTATAAGTGTGCGAAATGTCATACTCCTCCGTCCGCGCAATTTTCGTAAAAACGGGTACAAAGTTTTTGCTTCACGTATTAATATATAGAAGATACTTTAGTAAATACGAGAAGATGAATTCATAAGCGGCATCTACAATGCTTACTTAGATAGAGGTATATTATAGGTACCCACCTAGTTAGCAAAATGTAGAAAACCTTATTGTCATTTTCATGCGCTTTTTAAGCGGGTTTAAATAGCTCTAGTTTTTATTGCAAAATTTTTATTGTGCGATTACAATTGCCAAATACTCATTCTCTTATTTTTGTCAAAAACCCCGTGTAGGTAAATCAGATAAAACTCGGGTGATTGCTTATTAGTCTTAGGTGATTGGTTATGGTCTTAGATCACCCTGGAGGCGCGTTAGGGGAAGGTACAGGAATTTAAGTGATTTTTTTATGAATAGGTGCCGATTAATTTGTATATTTCATGACTTAGCAATTTTGTTCTCTTGGATATGGGTCCTGAATAAAAAATATTAACTATTTTTTGTAAAATAGATAACCCTGTGTATGCGTCGGGTAGATTACAGGTGATTTGTACTCGTATCTACACGTCGCTCGTATATACTATATTCCCCCAGTGTAGTTCCTATTTAGGGTTTAAGACTCACCAATGTTCAGCGTTTAAATAAATATCCGGCGATTGTGAGGTCAATCAAACGGTAAGAAACTCTCCGCTCGTAACAATAAGTTATCATTTGGCAAAATCTTTTCTTCCCTTAGCACATTCATCATTCAGTGTAATTAAATATTTATTTTTATGAATCGAAAGAGTAACAAACCAGAGTGCAAAACAATGTCTGTATGCTGGCTGAGTGTGAGATTTTTCCGTCCACGGACCGCGGAGCTGATTTTTGAATAACACGCGGTGATTTGGAAATTAAATGAGACATGAAATATATTTTTTGCATTATTTTCAATTTGATTATTAAGATTGAGGAGCTTGATGGCGCAGTGGTTAACGCGCCCGGTCTGCAAGTGCTGAGGTTAAGCAACTTTCGCAAAGGCCGGTCATTAGATGGGTGACCTAAAATTTATCATCTCGAGCTCCTCCGTGTTTCGGAAGGCACGTAAAACCGTTGTTCCCAGCTGCATTAGTTGTCAACAACCATCAATCCGCACTGGGCCCGCGTGGTGATTTATGGCCCGTTCTCCCTATCCATAAGGAATGCTCGTGCCCCAGTAGTGGGGACATAAAATGAGCTGATGATGATGATTATTATTAAGGATAATTATCTTGTTAACAATCAAATTGAAAATATTTCTTATGAAGAAATTTCGGCGTTAAAATTTAAAAATTAAATTAAAAAAAAGTATAATTTTTTTATTTTTAAGTACTAATTGCTAATTTTAATTTTTAAGGCCTATGTCCAGCAGTGGTCTAAGATAAGCCGATGATGATGATGATGATGATGATGATGATGATGAATTGCTGCACTAAAGCTGAATTAAATAATTATAAAATATAGTATACTACAGCGTTATCAAATTTGTGGTATTTCATCTGTAAAGATGAATCTGCATAGCCAATCCAAATCAAAGTAGTGAAAAAATTCAGTGCTTACGTCAGTCAGCCTTTCCGGTAGCATAATGGTTAGTGCAGCCGCTCGGATTGCGGAAGACACAGTTTCGATTCCTGGCTGGGTCGGGTAGGCATAAAATTTTTCCACTATATTTTATAATTAGTGAAACAATTATAGCGTGAGAATTAGTCATCATCGGTTCAAAAACAGTTAAACAGTTAAACTTCTCCAGTAAAGTTGACAACAATTGTTATGAGAATGAAGCAGCCCTTACTAGCGAGGAACTTGTGTAACTTGTACCTAACTGCGTCAAAGTAGCTTACGTTAACTCGGTCAAATAATCTTGTTTCTTTTTAGATATATACCCACACACTACTTTAAATAAAATGGTAATAGCATTCGACATGCTTATAAAATAATAGTAATTGACGAACGACCGGTACAGCACGACTGCGTAGTATCTATACAGTGAAATTAGCGTAAGATTTAGGTTATGTTAATAATTGAGAAATAATAAATTGATCCACAAAAAAATAGTAGGCTAGCACCTAAAATGCTAAGTTAGCATCTAAATAGTAGTTTAGGTGCTAACTTTGTATTTTTAGGTGCTAACTTAGTATTTTTGTGGGTTAGGTTAGGTTAGTTTGGTGATCGATTAAATACAACCCTTAATAATTTATTATATCATAATTTTTATAATAATTTATATATTTATGTATACGTCGAAAATAATTTTCGACGACATTCATGGTCGAGTGGCTTGCTCGCCGGACTTTGGGCGGCGCTAACGCTGAGGTCCCGGATTCGATTTCCGGTCGGGTCAATGTCGAAAACGAACTTTTCGATATTGTGTCGGGTCTGGGTGGTTGTGGTGGTACCGTCGTTGTTTCTGATTTCCATAAAACGAGTGCTTTGGCTACTTACCTTGGGATCAGAGAACAATGTATGTGAATTATCTGACGACCTCCTTGGTCGAGTGGTTTGTACACTGGTTTTCATGGTGTCACCATCTCTGAGGTTCGATCCCCGGTCGGATCAATTTAGAAATTATTGTCTTTCTAAATTGTCTCGGGTCTGGGTGTTTTCTATGTATACTCGTAATAAGTATGTATTTAAGTATTATAAGTATGTTTATCCGTTGTCTAGTAACCATTTAAAGAGTTTTATAACGAAACTTCTCTTGGGCTAGATAATTGGTGTGAGTGTAGGAAAGTTTAAGTTTAATCTAATATTACGAAAAAAGATCGTACTAAGCACTGATGTGGTCGTTAAAAAACTGATTGTTTTGTCTACAGAGGATGGAGACCTTCCGGAGATGCCTTTCTACCTCGCTGGCATCATCATGTCGGCCGGCTTCTTCATGATGTACTTAATCGAGGAACTGGTGCATCTATACATCAACACTAGGAGCAAGAAGAATGCGGACACCCTTAGCCGAACGTTCAGTGTAAGAAGACAGAGTAGTTCGCTAGCAAGCGACCGTCAAAGTATGTCGGAATTCAAAGATATGGAGCATGGAAAGGGTCACGATCACCTTAAGCAATTCACGGATGATAACAAAGAAGACTCTGTGATGACAGCTCTCAGAGGTCTCCTGATTGTTCTGGCTTTGTCGATCCACGAACTCTTCGAAGGTCTTGCAGTCGGCTTGGAGTCGTCAGTGGCTAATGTATGGTAAGTATATATGTTTTCTTCTTAAGATAGCGTTAACACTACATCATCATCAGCTCATTTTATGTCCCCACTACTGGGGCACGAGCCTTCCCTATGGATGGATAGGGAGAACGGGCCAAAAACCACCACGCGGGCCCAGTGCGGATTGGTGGTTGTTAACGACTGCTATTGCAGCCGGGACCAACGGCTTTACGTGCTTTCCGAAGCACGGAGGAGCTCGAGATGATACATTTTGGTCACCCATCCAATGACCGGCCTTTGCGAAAATTGCTTAACCTCAGCACTCGCAGACCGGGCGCGTTAACCACTGCGCCATCGACTATATACGGAGAACATTTTGAGAAAAAATTACACATCGAAAGTTTCGTTTAAAATTAAGACAGTACATAATTTTAAATATTTAAGTTTTAATAGTTTGTTTTGCATCTAATAGTAAGTAGGTACTAGTAGGTACTAGATGATCGGATCGTGCTCGGTGGCGTGCAGTTGGCCTTTGTCCTGCAGTGGACTAGTATAGGCTGATGATGATGATGATGATGATGATGAAGTATCTACCTAGGATCGTACTCAGTACTCAGTAGCGGCGTGTACTAGAAGAAATCTATGTCCAGCTCAGTGGACTAGTAGGTATACTGAAATGTAAAATTAACGAGCTTAAAGGCTCATGTATCTCCACACTCTATACATATTGCTATGTAGGTATTATCTATTGTCCCCTAAGATTGACCCCATCTCTGTTATGTCATGTTTTTACCCGACTGCGTCAGAAGGAGGGTTATGTTTTTCGAGTGTATGTATGTAGGTATGTAAGTATGTACCTATGTCTGTTTCTTTGGCACGCCCTACAGCCCAAACGGCATGTTGGATTTTAACATATGACACCTCGTTAGATATGTTTTGACTGTGGGAGTGACATAGGCTATAATATAAGCGGCCGTGGCTAGCTTAATTTAATCAGCACTCTCTTTGGTTGGTGATTGTCCCCGCCTGCGACAACTATCAATATTCAATGTATTTTATAAATAATCATTTCAAATCATTCAACATTGCTCAAATTGAATTCTGGGATCGTAGAAGCTTGTTTTTTTCTTTTCAATTTTTCTCTTTGCAGTTATTTTTTATGTTAGTCCGGTTGTTACGAGTAATTATATAATAATTTTTATATAGTTGTTTTTGTCAATAAAACATTTCCTAATATTACGGTGACTGAACTTTATCACAATCACAACCTACTTAAACAATATCTCCATATCAGTAAATCGAAACTTTGTTTGTAAATTAATCGATCTAATTCTATTGGCACGTACGTTCTACTGACATTATACCAATACATTTAATAAACATGTATACTTAATTGTTTTTTTAGTTCAATTACCTTTAAAGAGGCTGAAGATTAAGGTTATAATAAGGTTATATAAGAACTCCTTTGTATGCAAATATTTTCTAATGAGAGAGCGAGAATTCTATATGTATGTATAATTGTGTCCTTTAAAAAGTTCCGTGCCTACTCATTCTTAATGCACCCTGGATTGGTACCGAATAAGTAACTTCATTGCTTATAAATACTAACGAAGTTTAACTCTTTATTATCACCTGATACGATACGAGGTTTATTGAAAATCATTTTAAGGAAAGACATACCAAAAATAATAATAATTTAATTAATTAAATTAATTTTTAATTTTTTTTATAAATTTTATTATTTATTAATAATGTCTTGCGAAATTACTGTTAATTTTTTTGTGAATTACAGTCACTTCTTCATTGAACTTCATTGAACCTCATTATACTTATGACCCTACTGTTAAAGGCACGAGTTTTACCTATAATAGGCGGAAACAGCACAGGGAAGACGGGCCATAAAACACCACGCAAGCCGGCCCAGCGCGGATTAAACCGGCCTCATACATGCCTTCCGAAGCACGTTGGAGCTTGAGATGATACATTTTTGGACACGATGACCGGGGCCCTTCTTTACCAATGGGCTTTCTGGGCAAGTGCCCAGGGCCCCGCAATCGATGGGGCCCCCTTGTTCCTGCCAGATCACTAACCGATAACCGATATTACTGATAAATATATTTGTTTTGCGAAACAAGAATTACTAATATATTGATTTTTTTGCTTTTTAATTCAAATAAACCAGGGGCATAACACTGGCAACTCTATCTGGCTGCAAATAAATAATAATACCAGTTGAATAAATCTAGTTTTGCTTATCTACTCCTTTTGCCTGTTTTACTAAAATCTAGCGTAGCTTATGGACCCCATTATCCGTAAGTGCCCAGGGCCTCCAATAGGTTAAAGACGGCCCTGGTTTTTGCGATAGTTGCTTAACTTCAGCCATTAGAGACCGAGCGCGTACCGAGCGCGTTAACCACTGCGCCATCGAGCTTTTACATGATCTCATGGGTCAGCAAAATTCTTTGCGTTAACTCAAAATTGCGCCATGGCGCGACAAAATATAACGCCAAATGGGCTGCGTAGCGCGTGCCATCTGTACGCCGCGCACACAGACTCTTTGATTTTCGAAAGAAAGCGTATTATCAGTTTTTTTTTCAATAATATTGAACAAAATATGAATATTGTATTGTATTGTATATAAGTAACGTTTTTTAGTGAAATGAGTCAACGCATTCGGCGCAGTGAACTGAGTTGGCGCAATTGAGCGCCGTAGCGCAGTGTTACACATGTCTAGGTTTAGACAGGTTTTGACTTTTACTAGTACTGTATGACATTGTAAAAAATTTAACTGGTAAATGGTGTTTTTGCAAACAATTTTTTTTTTCTCATGTGATTGTCCTTTATATTATGTGTTTTTTTTATTTGTGATGGAAAATGTCCTTTTATGATAGGGCATTTTCCAATATTTTTGACGAT
The DNA here is from genome assembly GCA_963082485.1 of Eudonia mercurella. NCBI lineage: Eukaryota > Metazoa > Arthropoda > Insecta > Lepidoptera > Crambidae > Eudonia > Eudonia mercurella. Next base: position 9,339,376 of record OY720041.1, on the reverse strand, counting down.
GTAAGGGAGAAAAGATCTGGACACTTGCTGAGTTTCTTGCCGGTTCTTCTCAGTACAAGATCTCCCGCCCAGAGTAGACTTACGAACCGATGGCATAATGACGTTCATAAGAGCTATTTGTAGCCTAAACTGAATAAATGATTTTGAATTTGAATTTAGGTACTTATGGACCATTTCTGCTCCTCAGGTATATGTTCATCGCGGTTTCTGCCCACAAGTACCTGATAGCGTTCTGCGTCGGTGTGGAGCTCCTGGCTGCAGGAACCAAGCGCTGGCTGTCAGTGGTGTACATCTTTACGTACTCCTTCATGTCGGCGCTGGGCATAGCAGTCGGCATCCTAATGGTGGGAGGCGCTGGTGCTTCTGAAGCTGGCATATACTCGGTCGTTTTACAGGTAATTCGCAGTATCAATACATATCACTCCAAATATCTTGTCCCCTCTGAAGTTGGCGTGATTCGCGTCGCAGTAGTAAAAAATAGACGTCAGTAAGACGAAGGCGGGGACGAGCGGCAGGGCCTGACTGTGTACAGCTGCGCGAAGCAACTTCAGAGGGGACTAAAAGTTTGGCGCGATCTATACTTACTAAGTTTAAATTTTTTTTTATTAATTTTGTTTAACAAATTATACTGTCACTAAATTAAACTGCTTGAATGCTATAAAAAAATAGTTTACGCTAGATATAAAGATTTTTTCTATTTTTATTTAAACAATGTTGGTGAACTGGGTTGTAGTGATTTACATGCGCACTTCTTAGTAGGTCCCGATAAGCTAATACCTATAAGATAAACAAGGGATTAGTTTTTTTAGTTGTAGATGTAACAATAACATGTAGGTGATGACCCTATATGCTAATATAAGATAAAGAATTAGAGTTGTGTAGCAAATAATTAAAAAGTGGTACATTCCGCATGTCTAATCTTTATTCGTAAAATTACTTAATCCTCATTTGGAGTTGTTTAGATTACCTATTATTGGGCACAACGTGTTTTCATTGCTTTTAACCTTATTTGCAGTGAATAGGGTTCAATATCGCCTTCTTAATCGTCTCAGCTTTGAATTTTGAACGGGAAGCTGAAATGTCGGCGCCATCCATCGCGCTATCTTTCCTTTTCATATTCAGTATTCGCCCAGTGGTTGAAATTCTACCGTTTCATAACAATTAATTGTAACACAAACTATAGGTAATACATGAGTAAATACAAGTCCCTATATATTTACTCATGTTCTCCTAGCTTCTCCATATAAACTTAAATTATACAATATCGCACACTCCTCATTTTCACTTTACAATATATCCCGTCCAATGACATTGATCCCGTCTCGCCTAGGCTAATAGAATTGAAAATAATCCGTTCTTCAGAGATTGTCTACTTAACCGTCAGTTTCGAATTTTGAACGGGAAGCCTGAAATACCATTTTAAATTCATATCCTGCCTCGTCTAGTCTAGAATTAAAAATAATCCTCTTATAGAGTTAACGTACTTTATTATCTAACAACTTGTACGAATCTATTCGCGTTTATTTTATATATTGATTTATATTATTTTATCATGTTTCGAACCCTTTGCAGGGTCCGTGGTCACAGGGGCTGAGGTCGTAATAAGTCCCTAACTTGATGATAACCCTCATTTCAATTTATTAAGTTCCTTTTTACGCAGACAGAACTTACCCGTAAAACATGTTTTATTTAAATGTTGTTCCTTGTGTTTCACGTAAACTTTAGAAAACTATAATATTATCTACTCTTTTTTTCATATAAATTTACATTTTTAAGTATCATCTTATTGTTACAGGGTCTAGCTTGCGGTACTCTAGTGTACGTGGTGTTCTTCGAGGTGTGGCAGCGCGACGGAACCGGCATTAGGCAGCTGTTCTGGTCCTTCTTAGGTTTCGTCGTCATGACTGTCATAGGACTCATAGTGGAGATCTACTTCGAGTGAGTTTGGACTTTGATTATTTATGTTTCAACTATTCTCTATTATATTTTAGTAAGTAAGCGAGTCCTCGCGTAAATATCGTTGTATGTATAATACAAAAAACGTACCTCTGTGAATGCCTAATAAGTTCTGAAAAAATTCACAAGTGTACGTTTTTTTTTGTAAGACCTTACCTCAGGTGGGACTCGAATCCCCCTTACTACGAATACCTTACGCAATCCGGACCACACACACTCTTCCAACTGAGCTACAGAGAGTACCGAGACATTGATTGACAACTGCTAGTTACGTTATCATTCCGACATTACTATGAAAATGCAATTATAACAATTTAAGAAAGGTAGTAAATAACTAAAGAAATATTTTCGATATATTTCGTGAATGGCGGTAAATTTGAGGTTAACCGCAAATAACCAGTTATGTACGTGTTGTGGTGATCGTTTACTGGTTGCAGTATGAATATGGTAAATTCCAATATGCAGATGTCTTACTTATTCCTAATACTTATAATTATTCCTTTCTTTATTGTTGTTGTCAAAATGCACAATGTTTTATTATACGCGCTTCAGTAGCAGAGTGGCTAAGCGCTCAGCCTGATATCCTGGTAAAAAATAGTATTTTTTACCCGAGACTGGAATTAAACCCAGAACTTTCGAATATCAGGCTGAGCCCTTAGCCACTCTGCTACTGAAGCGCGTATAATAAAACATTGTGCATTTTGACAACACTAAAGAAAGGAAAAGCCAATACCCATCACTTGTAGTGATGACTTGATTTTAATGTTGGAGGATTTGTTCAGCGCAGGTATATTATTATAGGCTATACATTACTTTTTCTTATTGTTTCAGATCCGAACTGAAGTAAGCGTTCAACTTCGGAAATGATGAGAGCCGTCAATACTGAAGATATTTACGATTGAAAACTTACTTTTACGACGACATAGCGGTCAGCGTGTCTTTTTCTTTTTCAGAGTTCGAGATTTTTGACTACTCAACTGTTGAAACTTTTAAAAATATTTGTAAAAAAAGTTTGGAAACAAACCAGCTCCACCTAGTGACGAACGTGTGAAACAAACTTGTTACGAAAATAGTATGTATATTAGGAGAATATAGGACAACTGGACGTTTTGGAGATTTAATACTTTATTATGCACAAAAACAGCCACCTTGTCACCAAAAGCAAAGGCTTTGTCACTAAAAGCGATTTCTTCCAGGCAAAGGGATGGTTAAGATCGCCTATAAAATAAACATGGAGGCGTGATATTGGTGCCGCTATGAACCCGAGCCGTGGTCCTAGCTTTTAGAGGCGCTTATTTGTCGCTCCTGTAATCTGGTTACGCTGTAAAGGCTATCTGAAGCCCATAGCAATCTTTTAAAATAAATATGTTAAAAAAACTCACTATATAAGAAGTTGAAGCTGCTTCTTATATGATACTTGCCTATTAGTTTTTTAAAACTTGGTTTGCCATTTTTTTATATATAGAAAAGAGGATTTTATTAAAAGTATCGTTAAGGTTAGGCAGGGCACGAAATATATTTAAATATCTTGACAATTTGACGTTTTGGTTGTGATATCTTAATTAAGTAGAAAGGATATGTAGTAGTAGGAGGAAGGATATGTATGTAGACAAGACAACAATGTATTAATTTTTAGATAGGTTTATGCGAATTATGCAATTTTCTGTTTTGTTAGGTTTTTTGTAAATTACAAAATTGTTAGTGTTTTTCAAAGCTCGATTTTATGGGACCATTAGTTAATAATATTATATGTCGTGATTGATAATAAGAACTTATAAATAATATAGAATGGCATAATGACATTTTAAGGTGTGTTAAATGTTAAGAATAAAGTCTACTTCAATGTCTTTCGTAGTCAAGTATTATAAAGTGGTATTGTAAAATTGTAAATATAATCTTAAGTAATAAAACTAATAAATAATATACTTTTCAGCTATTTGTTTTCATGTTAGCTTTGAACCTCATAGAAAAGTCATGTCTTTTTTAGGTAATAAGGTGTCAGGTAAATAAAACCCACAAATAATTTAACAAATCAATAATGTAATTAGAAATTAACATTTTATACTATCCGTTATGATATTCTATTCTTAAAGAAATAGATATAGTTACCTCAATATCCTAAATAAGTTAATATAATTATTTAGGCTGAATAAAATAGGTAAAGTATATGCAGGCGGTTAATTTGAACTGCTATTTATTAAATATATCGAGCATCTGTCACAAAAACAATCTAATGAGAATACAAGACTATTATGTTTAATCAATGTTTATTATTAAAATATGTACTTACATACGTTTTACAAGTGCGCATGGCGGCACGCACGTTACTTCTTAAAAACTAATACGATTGAGAGAAAAGACATAGAGAATTTTTCGAAAACTTACATCTATCTGGTACACGAACCAAGTACAACTCGTCAAGCCTCGTCTATCACTTTCCTACTTTCATTATCTCTAAGGCCGGTACACTTTTTTCGTCAATCTTACAACAATACACTTTAAGTAATAATAAAGTTTTGAATATTTAACTATATTTTATATATTATAAAGACTATTGTGTATTTTGTAATCACATTACAACGCTATTTTCATAATATAATATATTTTATATTATAAAGGTCGTTTCACACGGATCGTCGCGTGTTCGAGTAGTCCCGATAACTAATTTTACAGTCAGGACAATCACCGAACATAGCTTCGGTCCGTTTAAAACATCCAAACCCATAGTTAAATTATAATGTACCTACTATAAATAGTTTTAATGAAATAAATAGGATCAGAAGCGTAAATCAACTAATAACTTTAACTTATTAAGTATTAAATGCAACGCGTGACTATCTTCACGGAAAGGTGTTAAATCAAAATGTAATTGAGGCACCAATATCTTAATCTAACAAATAATCAGCTAATCACAATTCAAAAGAAAATTGCTAATTTTAAGAAAACTAAGTGAATTAAAGTTATAGAACACATCCGACATTTTAAAACTGTCTATTGTTTTATTTTTAAAAACTTTCGATATACATAGTTTCAAATTCATAGTATATTTTAAAAGTTTTTACGTATAATTAATTAGGGTGCACGCTCGAAAACGCAGACTAAATTTACGTGTGTATTTTGTTGAGCGCGAGAATAGTTTGCAGCATTTTATATCACATCCTATGATTACGCAAAAAAACATTAAAATTGTAACTAATAAGATTTGTAGTTTAAATGTTTTAAATAATTTTCCAAAATCGACATAGTACATATAGCTACAAAAATGATCCTAGAATGTATGATGATTCTTGTAAACTTAATAAAAGTTTGGCACATTGCAAAAGCAAAAATATTCAAATTAAAATTAAAACTTTTCTATATTTTTATGTTGTAACTCGTAAACAATCGTACGGTACATAACTAGTGTATATGTGTACCAAGACTGTGACTAACATATTCTTAACTCAAACAGTAAATTCAATCATAAACTACTTGAAATAAGTGAGAATTTTGAATACTCGTACAAGCAAGGTAAGTACAGTTAGTCACACTCATACAAAATCATCAAACAATTGACTGGTATTTTTTAAAGAACGGTGATATCGATTATCAATAATTATTAAGGCTATAACGACGGACAACCAACCATTTACAATTGAAATTGGTGGTCTCTACTTTAAATCTCTTTATTACAATAACAATTATAACAGACGGAATCATCAATTAATAATTGTAACTGTACTTACCACAATTTAAATACAGCCATTTATTATTGCAGTTAGAATGACGCTTACCAAATAATTTCATTAATTTTAAACATTTATTAAGATTAAGTAATAGTTCATAAGCATAACAATATGAACTTTAATAAATAAGACGTCTAATGAGTCAAATCGATATCATTTTATTTATTGCCATGCGTCATATTTATAGTAATAACAACTTTCAAACGCAACAATTAAGTCGGTTTTCCGTGACAATCGAAATTATTCTTTTACAAGTACAACGTCATCTAGATAAACATAAAACAAATAATATTTCATAATAATAAAAAATTGACAGCAGTTGATATAACTATAAAAAATATATAAGACCTTTTTGAAAAATAAGTTGTCTGCATCTATGTTGCTTGTACACGACTAACTGTAATAAAATATTACTTTTATAGTCAATCAATTTTCGTTATGTATTTGCAAAAAGGCATTACTTAAGTCGAAGATTACAATAATTGAAGATATTTGTAAAACAACATAAACACAGATCAAGACAAACAGTGGACATTTCTAAGAGGAGTCAAATGGCAATTACAACATGTAGCTATAAATCTGGTTAGTTATGGTTATTCTAGACTTTTAAATTCAATTTTTTTTGTACCCAACGTTTCAACGTAATTAAATAGTTAGTCAACCTGATACGTCGAATCGGCGGCTTGAAATAATATGCCTACCCTTTTTGTATTTATAAAGAACATCAAAGGATTAAAAGTGAATGGTAGCGTCATTTTTTAGATACAAGTTTTGGTTGCCGATGCTTATGACTTAAGAAGCTTGTTCGCTCGCTGGTTCGCCACTGCTATGCGCGTCTCATTGCTCTCACCCTAAAATATATATTATTACATTAGATATAAGCTACTAACATCTGGTAACAATTTGCCAATCTTGATTTCATTACATTTATTAGCTGGCAAATTGTAACCTAGATTGAGTATTATGTTCGTGCTTTTAGAAAGAGTTACATGGTGATAATAACACAAATCTGTAAGTCTTTTTGATGTAGTGCAAATGCATTATGTGTATGTATGCCAGTAAACAAACCAGTTTTACCAAAATATTGCGTGATTCAAACAAAATATTGAAAGTCAAAGTAGAAGAATATTAAACCAAACAAAACAAAAGACAAATATGAAAAAGTGCATTAAGCACTTACGAGAAGTACAAAAAATAAACAAAGAAAATACAAATATGTTAGCTGAAGAACAAAAAAAAAACAGGAAAATAATACTGATCCAAGTATTTTTAATGCTGAAGATATGACTTAACAATTGATGCCACATTTAAAAATATTTTGAAAGATAGGTGATAAAGGCATAAAGCACCTATCATTATAGCTTAGGTAAAGTAACTTTTCTTACGAAAATATAGGCTAATGACTTTACCAATAGCGACCAGCACCAATTACTGGTGTAAGACATGGTTTAAATTATTTTACATCGCTAATGCTCTGCACGCGGCATGCATTTGCTTGAAAAAATAATTTAATATAGATTTTTTCAAATTATATGGGCCAAATTGGGATTTTACCACGGAGGAGAGAACCAATGAAAACCAAAACATGTAATCGGTATATAATTTATAACTGTGTCAAAAATTCAGAATTCCAACTGAACATGATTGATTATACTCGTATTTTATTGGTATTCTCTTCGTGGTAACTAATAATCAAATCAAATGGTATTATTTGATTATTAGTTTTAGGTACTGAGAATTCTGAAATTTATACGGCATAAAATACGATTCCAAAATCTATATGTAATTTTAATCAATCGTAGGAAACCAAATAGATTTTAAAACGTACGTTGCCATGTCAAGAATTATAAAAAAAATTACATCATTAAATTGTTAAAAATTCAAAATTCTGTAAAATTATTAAACAAGTGAAAAGCAGGTTCTGTAAATAGCTTGCTTAATATTTAATAATATAAAACAAGCTGTGCTCTGCTCAAAAAGTGATATTTTTATAAAATAATATTATAACGGTATACTCACGGTCTTCATCGATGTGTTGTGTGTTTGTACGAGTATGAGTGTGGAAGTGTGAGTCTCGTGGTTTGGATTACTTTTATATGAGTTTGTTAAAACTTTACTTCATTTAGATATCACCTATATTAACTAGTAAGATACACGGCTGTTTCTTTACCACAAAAATATAGCGATAAGGCGTAATAAATGCATTTAAATATCAATTTATTTTAGAATAATACGATTAATTACGATGTGCTATAATGTTTAAACGACCATCAATAGTTAGGGATATTTTGCATATATAATATACTATAATATATACTCGTATGTTATATTATAATTATTATTTATTAATAATGATGATACACCGAAGAATTGTTAAACTAAGATAATTTTATCTGCTTTTTCAAAATAATGAAATAGGAACTAAAAAAATTATAAGAATTGTATTGATTAGATAATATATATTTTGTGTTTATTACTTAAAGTATAATGCCATATTATTTCTCCGTGTAAGCCTTTTGGACAAATTATAACTTTATATAATTTTATAATTGTATAATAGTATAATAGTCAATACAGTTAATTGATACGATAATTATCATAATTTACAAGTGACAAGTTTTTTTAACTGGGTTTTACTAAAATAAACGAAAAGGAAATAAAATATTATTAAAATAAATCAATTTATTTCTCTCTCAAAATAAATAATAAATAAATAAAACATTAACTAAATAATACGCACATAATTATTATTACTAGTTTATGATAATAGCTATAATTATACTAGTCAAAGTTTTCAGATTTCATAGAAGCAGATATGTAAGTGTTCATACAGATATGTAAAAAAAGTCAACTGTAAGTTATCAAATTGGTCTATATGTAATAGAGTAATGAATGAATTAGTAATTATTTAACAAAACCACTAATCATTATGATAAATAAAATTTATCGAAAAAATACGAAATTTGTTTCAAATTGAAAATAACAATTTGATATAAGCATTTTTAATAAAAAATAAAAATACTATCTTATTACGATTTCACATTTTTATTGCTATTTCACATACACATAAATGCTCCTATGAAAGAAGAAATTAATAAGAATACACATGAGATCTGACAAATTTCAGACTGCATTTGATTTTGCGAAGACTTCTGAATGATTTTACATTAAACACTTAATTTCAATCTACTATCACATGTCAATTCATCCCTTTCGCTACCATTCATAAATCCCTTCTGCGCGTCCTCTTCTTACAAAACTTATTCGAATGCAAACGATACATTTACTAAAAGAAACATCTAATAAACAACGAAAAGCCTAAAAACAGTTTCATGAATTTATTATGTACGAATTCTGTTACTATGGTTTATAAATATTCAGATAACGTTGGGAATTACTGAAACGTCCCGAATCAACATCGAAAATTCAACAACATTTAAGTAAAACTACGTACAAGTTTGGAATATTGAAAACTGTAGACAACTTCGAGATAAGCAATATGTACTGTCTCTTAGCATTATTAACGAGTTTACTATAACGTTAACAATGGGTAAATGTATATTCTCAAAATAATGATTTTCACGGTTAATAACCGACTAAGTATCTACTTGTATGCCGTTTTATATTTATAGGATGGTGACGTAGATAATATGACTCGATAATATATAGATTATTAACCTATTCACATGACATACTGCATAAATGAGCACCAACGTATTTCAAGATCTGACTAATAGGTCTGAATATAGAAATATTTTAAAAATAAAAATAAGATTTTTTTTTGGCCAGACATCTAGTTATCTAGTTTGTTTATGATTTTGAGCGATCACAAAAAATATTACAGCACGATTCGCTATAGGGGGTCAGATGTTCACTTGATACAGTATCATGTTGGTATTGGAATATATAATGAAGATCTTAAAGTTACATTGAATATTTTAGATAATTATAGCATCTCGAGTTATGATATTTGCTAAGAAAAATATTGTAAACGCTATCGCCGGTTGCAGAACCACTCGCATAGAACACAGTGAGCCTATGTTTCTTCGTAAAAATACTGTTAATGAACTGTGAGTTGCAGTAGGTAGTTTGGTTAATCTTGAATTTTAATACATGAGCACTAGTTTAAATGTTCTATGGTTAGTGTTCAAAGTTTCATTTTTTTATTGAAGTGATACTAATAACCTCTCATATTAATCTGACAGTGTTTAATACTACCTTATTATATCGATAGCAGTACCTTACATTTGTGTTTTCCTTCTGAAACAGCTGTCGGTGTTTAGTGATTATTATAAACAAAAGCAACTAAGCGCTTAGATATCAAAAATATTTGAACATTGCAAAATCAACCTTTTAAAGAAACAACTAAGGTGTACTTTCAAATACAAACCACAAATCATTTATTTATTTGGAAAGTGCACCTTTGCAGTACTGTAATACGGTCGTTTTTATTCAGACATTTCTCACATTAGAACGCGTAGCAACTTTTGTTGAGTGAGTACGTCTCTTTTCGTGAAGGTCTAGAGTTAAACCGAATAGCACGCAACGAACATTCTACATACAAACGGAATATTGTAGCTACACTCATACATACGACTCGCTCAGTTGCATTGGCATTACTCAATTGTTTTCTGTGAGTGGAACAGCAGTAAAGCGTATTAATGTAACTTAGAGCCTGTGCAGTTGTATTAAGGTCCTGCATGGTCGCAACCGGCGGCGCGGGCCACGAGACGCGTGTGGTGTGTGAGGTGTGTGGCGAGGCCCGTTACTTGAGCAGCTCGTGTGCGCGCTGGTTCGCCAGGGTTATCCTCGTTTCGTTCGATTCACCCTAAGGAGAATAGCGTATTGTTTCTGCTGTTTTCATCACAACATTGCACAGCGACTGCGTCAGTCGACCGTAGAAGTGTCAGTGGTCATGCAGCGCAGTCGCTGTCGTTCGACACATAATAGAACTCGGTGAATGACAGTGTTACCGATGAGCTCTATTGAAGGCATGTTAGTAGATGGATGTGAACGCTAACACTGGGTACACACAATGACAGTGTCGACAGATGTGTTCTGGAGTATCGTGACATGTCTCATGAGTCGAGGAGAGTCTCTTTATCACAACAACCAATCGAGTTCTAGACACTACGGAGGTTTTAAGGGAAACATGCTGCCGTGGAGGGCCAGGCTGGTGACAGATTGCCAGGTAAGCGAGTGATTGAAATTTTGAAGGCCAATAAGCGATAGATAGTCGCACAGGTTGGAAGACAGACTAGGAAAAACTATTCGCTCACTGCCACTTCTAAAGTGACAGGCAAACATTTAGATGGTGAAAATGACAATGAAAAATCGGAGGCATGGTAAAATTTTAGTGGTGTAAAACTCTACCGCGTCTCCGTAAACACAGATATAAATTTAAAATAAAGTATTATTATTAAATTTAATAAAGAATATTGTTTATAAAAAATTCAAACATTTAATTGTATCATAAAATATTTAAAAAAAATGATGCTTAAAAAAATTACAGCAAAAGTGCAATCGACTACCGGCTTATTCAAGGTTAATAATTTAGAACGTCATTCACAACACGTACTATTATTATCCCAAAATGTCAAATTTTCTTAATAGACTTTAAACTTTATGTCAGCCATATAGCTGAAAATTTATTGAACAAATTTGACAGCTTTGGATAGGCGTGGATGTGCAGGCGTCTGTAAATGTTGGTATTATCTGCTTATTTTATTTGTTATGAAGATTGAGATAATTTTTTTCCATTAGATTTTAGTTTCTTAATCGGCAACTAGTATCGGTAGTTACTTTCAAGATTTATCATAAGGCCCTTTTCCTGTTATGCGTATTTTCACCCGCGTGCGGATTTGGTCCGTATGCGGGTGATAGCACGCTCCTGGCCACACGCAGGACAAAGATTTCGTTCGCCGCTGCAGTGTCGTGCGTGTCGCCAGTGATTATACTCGTGCACAGAGATGAAGTTAAAAAAGTAACTTATCGCTTGCTTATATCATTTTCAAAAATAAAAAATATTAAAAACAATTCAGAGTAGACCACTTATCTTATCTTATCTTGAAACTAGATCACTTACTGGAATGTTTATTCAAAATTATCAAAATCTCCGAGATAACCATCGCAAATTTAAGAACTACTTCCGAATGTATCTTCGCTCTTTTGACGAGTCGCCGAGAAGAATTGAATAAACGTTGGATGTATCCAGTTTACGACGAATATAAGTCCTACGGAGCGTTTAGCAGTTACTTTAAGTTAGTTAAGTTTTCATAATTTGGAATTATTTCTTTGCAAATTTCCAGCCAAGCAGCCGTCCTTGCACCTCGGTTTTCGTAAAGGTCGTCCTGCTTGTTCCACAACAAAGGGCGAAAATGCACTTCAAAAATAAGTCTCTCTGTATTAATTTTCATTTTTGTTTGCGATTGTATACGTGTTCGTGCACGACAGTAAAAACTATACTGGCAGAAGAAGAACGCGCCCGCCCACAGCCAATCCGCGTCCCGCGCGCGTTTTGCCCGCGTGATAGAAAAAGCATGTATGAAATGATAGATGCCGGCAGCCCGCATGCGACCAGACCCGCACGCGGGCGGCTATCCGCATGACAGGAAAAAGGCCTTAACTCAAGAACAAAAACTTTGTTTTCATTATAGACCAATTGCACTTCTGCTATAAGCTTTTGTAATATTATTAAGTTTCTTAGTTTAACGAAAGGAAGTCCTATTCAATTCTAGAATTTAGAACCAGTTAATAGACACACTAAAGAACATTGCCCTCTAAATCATCAAAAAACAAAGACATCTTTGGAACTTTAGCTCTGTCTAATTTCTGCAATCAAATTGATTGCTTGAAATTCAATAATGTACTTTGATATGCAATCATGAATACTTTTTTTAAATCGTTGAAATCGCATTTACCCGAAAGAAATGGGTATTCTTCTCCCATTGAGTGGTAATGTTCATTTGTAGCGTCTTAGGGATGAGCGATATCGATGGTTTAAAATCGTTTTTGTCTTTTTATTGTCTCGATATTTTAGAATATAGGTATCTAAGATGTATAAGATATATTACTTTGTTAAACCAAGGCCTCTTCTAAATTCCTATAAAGTTCTCTTTCGTTAATTTTAGTTAGTTGAGCTTACAGAAAATAATTTTTAGGCTCTCTACTTCGAGTATCTGTAATTTAGTGGTATTTTGTTAGATAGTTCGTCGAGCATTTAAGTATGGACAACTATATTATTCAGTCTAGGACTGTTTTAAATTCAATCTGTTTATATTATCGCCCATCGTTGAAATTGCCCGTTCTTTACGAATCTTATTTAACAATAACATATAATTTAACATAATTTTAACAAATAATTTAACATTATTTTAAGTGACAGTGTTAAAAAATAACAGTAATTTAAAGTATACCCGTACTGGCATAACCACGATAGACCTATATTAATGATGGTCAATAATTAATTATTGGTAATGCGCTCGACTCAGTTCAATCCAGAATCAGAATTAAATCCCGCTTGTAGATAAACTATTCAACTCTTTTTCCGAACCAAAAACTTCAGTCGATTGTTTCGATATACCACAAACATCGATAGATATCGCTCATCCCTATTTCTGGCATTAGTCCCCCCTATATATATATATATACTATTGGTATTAAACGGCGATGTTTTAAAGAGGATGTAGCGCCACCATACCTTGCGGTTGACGCGCTCGATCTGGCGGTTCTGGTTCTCGAGCTCAGAGCCCATGTCAAGCGCCATGTTACGCAGGTTTCCAATCATGGTGTTCACTTGGCCCATGTTCTCCTCCATCTCATCTTCGCGGGCGTCGTTCGTTATCCTGCAACGTAAGTTTAACGCATAAGAATCACAGATGCCACCAAAGTTTGTACCTAATGTAATTGCAATAAGATTGAAAGTCAATGAAAAATATATTGGCTTTATAACTTTTAAACTATCATTGAAGCATTTATAAACACGGTCATTACCATGTTTTTTGTTTACTAAATGCCTTGTAAGTAAGTGTCTATAACGATAGAACCAAGAAGAAGCATTTTTGGGGGCTGCGAGAATCATAAAGGGTTCCTCAAGCCGTGTGATCGAAACAACGTCGGAGGTTTTATAGGGAATTGCATCACGCACTAGCGCCTCTCCCCGTTCCCTGCTGGGTTCTCCGAGGGGTTCAGATCGGCTCGGGAGCGGATCAACCCGCGGGCGCCTCTTAAGAGGCCGGCAGTCGCTCAGCTAAAATGAGCCTCCCATACTAACGGAATACCAAAATGATTTGCAATTAGAGCATTATTTGCTGTACTTGTGATGTTATTCGGATTAAGACAGTACGTATCTAGGTCACTATTAAAAAAATATTCAAAATACCTACCCAATAAAAAAATAACGCCAATTACACTTTTCGATACAAAACTGCAATTAGCATTTATTTTTAATTTGGTATTTTGGATATTTTTTTTAATAGTGACCTAGATAAATACTGTCTTAATCCGAATAACATCACAAGTACATCAAATAATGCTCTAATTGCAAATCATTTTGGTATTCCGTTAGTATGGGAGGCTCATTTTAACTGACCGACCGCCGGCCTCTTAAGGCTAGCACCTCGGGTTGACTGGGTCGTGGGGTTGGGGAGAATCGCCCATGTACATGCCTGTGCATAGTGTAGAGCGCGTGTGAACCGCTGGGTGACCGTCATGTCTCCCATGCACTGTGCTATCTATCATCTGCATAACAATGAATATTTCCAAGTAGAGGCATATCATTAATATGCAGAAGGTATAGCGTGGGGGACAGAACGGAACCTTGAGGGACACCAGCTTTCACTAACATGAATCGCGAAGCGCATCCATCAGACAGGCCACGGATTGTGCGCTCATGCAGGAAGCCAGCTACCCAGTTGCAGAACTGAGCAGGTAGACCGTATGCCGGGAGCTTGGAGAGAAGAGCTTTGTGCCAGACCCGATCAAAAGCCTTGGCTATGTCAAGACTTACAGCCACCGACCTACCACGCTTGTCAATAGCCTAGAGTACGTTGCATACCCCAGAGGTATGCAACGTACTTTCGTTTTGGTCGAAACTCGTATTGCCGGTCGTGAATTATGGAGTGTTCTTCTAGGTAGTGGACAAGTTGTTTAACCTTTTGAACGCCAGAGCGCAAACGCATTGGCGCCCCTTCCACGCCAAGCCACAAATTCTGAGCAAATACCTACAAATAAAATAGGAATGCCAACGATCTTATCGATAATTTGTCAATAACCAATTTAATAATTGCTATTCGTCACATATTTTTGAAATAAAATATTACTCGTTATATCAATCTTTATTTGACACTATTTCGTATCATTTAACAGCAGTTACAAAATTCTAAACAAAGTAAAAGTAGACATTAGAACTGCAAACGAATAAATCAGATAATAATAAGGTACATCACTAATCTCGTTCGTGAAGTCATCCGCTGTCGGGAAGACCCGACTATGGCGTGGTTGGCACGACCTTTGACAACTTTCTCGCGTGTGAGGTAGGGATGTGACATTTCAAGTAAACTAAAAATTATAAACAACAAGGTAAAGAAAAGGTTGTCTATTAGAGTACTAATTATTAAGAGGCCTATTACATCTCGACTGTGATTTTTGCGTAAAATGCCCAGTTTCGTATTTTGTAGTAATTTTCCAGTTGTATTTATCGTTTTTATCGAATAATAAATTCATCCTTAGTATTACAAATTTCCACTCTGCGAGAAAAAGCTGAGTTCGGACGGCCGGCGCATCGCATTTTATAGTAATTTTGCAGTTGTATTTATCGTTTTTATCGAAATAGGATTATAAATTCATTATTAAATGTTTATTCCTCATGAAGTAACAATTATTCTGGTATAAATTTTGCTCAATAATATTATCGTAGATAGGAGAAATTCACATCGATCTTAAAGCGATTTTAGAAGTTTTGTAAAATCTAAAAATGTAAAAATGTAAAATGTAAAATCAATGATATCTAAAAATTCCGAGGCCGCTACGAACTATTCGACTATATAAGAGATAACATTCTATTTTTTTTATTTCATTTGTTTAGAACAGTAGTTCAATCTAGGAGCTCAAATAAGTGCCTTCGCGCATTTTATGAAAATCTTTCTCTACTATTTTGGTTTTCATTAAAAAGGTAAGCAAAATTTACAAAAAGCGAGGCCGCTACGAACTATTATATGCCAATAGCTATTCTGCACTATTCAATAAATTTACCTAACTTACCCTTCACTAGCTGTCGTATCTTGCCGACTGTGGCGTGAGGAGAACACCTTTTTTAAGGATTTCGATTAGCAATATTTAATGATAATTTTTGCTAGTGAAATGTAACTAATGGATATATCTTCGTGCCATTTTACAATATATCATTACTGTACTTTTAAATAATAGGAAAAAGAAACACAAAAAAGTTAATTTAGTATATTTATTTTGTATTTTAACCTTTTGAACGCCAGAGCGCAAACGCATTGGCGCCCCTTCTACGCCAAGCCACAAATTCTGAGCAAATACCTACAAATAAAATAGGAATGCCAACGATCTTATCGATAATTTGTCAATAACCAATTTAATAATTGCTATTCGTCACATATTTTTGAAATAAAATATTACTCGTTATATCAATCTTTATTTGACACTATTTCGTATCATTTAACAGCAGTTACAAAATTCTAAACAAAGTAAAAGTAGACATTAGAACTGCAAACGAATAAATCAGATAATAATAAGGTACATCACTAATCTCGTTCGTGAAGTCATCCGCTGTCGGGAAGACCCGACTATGGCGTGGTTGGCACGACCTTTGACAACTTTCTCGCGTGTGAGGTAGGGATGTGACATTTCAAGTAAACTAAAAATTATAAACAACAAGGTAAAGAAAAGGTTGTCTATTAGAGTACTAATTATTAAGAGGCCTATTACATCTCGACTGTGATTTTTGCGTAAAATGCCCAGTTTCGTATTTTGTAGTAATTTTCCAGTTGTATTTATCGTTTTTATCGAATAATAAATTCATCCTTAGTATTACAAATTTCCACTCTGCGAGAAAAAGCTGAGTTCGGACGGCCGGCGCATCGCATTTTATAGTAATTTTGCAGTTGTATTTATCGTTTTTATCGAAATAGGATTATAAATTCATTATTAAATGTTTATTCCTCATGAAGTAACAATTATTCTGGTATAAATTTTGCTCAATAATATTGTCGTAGATAGGAGAAATACACATCGATCTTAAAGCGATTTTAGAAGTTTTGTAAAATCTAAAAATGTAAAAATGTAAAATGTAAAATCAATGATATCTAAAAATTCCGAGGCCGCTACGAACTATTCGACTATATAAGAGATAACATTCTATTTTTTTTATTTTATTTGTTTAGAACAGTAGTTCAATCTAGGAGCTCAAATAAGTGCCTTCGCGCATTTTATGAAAATCTTTCTCTACTATTTTGGTTTTCATTAAAAAGGTAAGCAAAATTTACAAAAAGCGAGGCCGCTACGAACTATTATATGCCAATAGCTATTCTGCACTATTCAATAAATTTACCTAACTTACCCTTCACTAGCTGTCGTATCTTGCCGACTGTGGCGTGAGGAGAACACCTTTTTTAAGGATTTTGATTAGCAATATTTAATGATAATTTTTGCTAGTGAAATGTAACTAATGGATATATCTTCGTGCCATTTTACAATATATCATTACTGTACTTTTAAATAATAGGAAAAAGAAACACAAAAAAGTTAATTTAGTATATTTATTTTGTATTTTAAAAATTTCGTTTTCTCGTCGGCTATACACGACGGTGGCGTGTTGGGCACTTTTTCATTTGTCGTCCAGTGCCGACCGTGGCGTTCAAAAGGTTAAAAATTTCGTTTTCTCGTCGGCTATACACGACGGTGGCGTGTTGGGCACTTTTTCATTTGTCGTCCAGTGCCGACCGTGGCGTTCAAAAGGTTAATTAAAATACGTTCCATGATTTTGCACAAAAATGAAGTAACGGCTATGGGGCGGTAATTAGATGGGTCTGACCGATCTCCTTTTTTAGGGACCGGTTGCACATTAGCTTCTCTCCAAGATTCCGGCACACAATTAGAAGCGAGCGAAAGACGGTAAAGGCGCGTTAACACGAGGGACAACTCCGCTGCACACATTTGGAAGCGCACTTCACCCGGAATCCTCAACTACTGTGTATCATGTGAATGTATAGAGGTATTTAGAAGATCGAGTGGGGGGGGGTATGTCTACGTTTGCTTTAATATTACCCACCTGCCTATGTATTCGGTTTGTGATCAGGTATGTAATTAATAATGCTTCATCATCACCCACCTGCCTATGTACCCGGCTTGGGGTCCT